>OZ012703.1:25813401-26165602 GCA_963942595.1 Cylloceria caligata
GATGTCGATGGTTCGCCTGGAGTTACCCATGTTCTTTTACGCTTAGGATTCTCAAAATATATCCACTTTTTATCGCCAGTCACAACTCGATGGAGAAATGACTTTCTTTTGTACCTGGCGAGTAGCATTTTGCAAGTGTTTTTTCGGTTTTCCTGCTGTCTTTCATTCAGTTCATGTGGAACCCATTTTCCAATCTTCTGGATTTTTCCCATGGCTTACAAACATATGGAGATGGCTTCTTGTGTCACATTTAATTGATTTTAGCTCAGTTATTTTCCTGAACTGTTAGTGGTCGATAAAATACTGGTGTTTGTCCAGGATAAGAGTCGTATCACATCAGTCAAAACAACATCAAATTCACAATAAAATGCGATGTCCGTTTATTGGCCGAATGGCGGTGCAGAATTGTTCATCTAATCGCGAAATAATCGTAATTTTTTGTTATTCGTAAACTATCCTATATGCAAATCGTGATATACTGATGTCATGATTACCAATACAAGGGCCATATTCTATATGTATACTATACATTCGTATGTTTCGTACAATATGTATGAACAATATTACCGACGGACGACACAAAATCGTCTGGATACTGAACGTGACTTGACTGATACTTCTTATTCTGAGCTCGTATTGTACTCGTATTGTTGAGCAAATTATTACTTCTCCAGCGCGACACGCTACTCTCAGAACTGCGGGCATACTGGTGTGATACGTCTTACTTGTATTGACTGAAAGTGACTTTTGTATATCTGACCCAGATATAATTGACCATTTTTTTTTTTAGTTGATAATTTTGAATGCTCGATTTGCTATACTAGTATTCCCTCAATTTCGTCGTGTATAATAGCTCCCTGTATCATCTATCCTTGGCTACCGATGTGAGTCTTTTTGTTGCTTTGACGGCGATGCTGTCCGGCTAGACGCAGCGAAGGCTCAGCTGCGATCCATCTCGTGTGGGTTCTGACGTTACAGCCTCGCCCCGTGTATACCAGAGTAGCTCAATGTTATCGATGGCTCATCTGGTCTTCCCTCCTGGTAGCTAGGCTTCTGCAGCGGCGGGATATGCAAACAAAAGTGTTTCTCGACTGCCAGATTTTCTGCCGTTTTATAGTGACATCCTCTCCGTTCACCCTGTATTTTTGATATTACTATATTTGGTTACGGTCCTTTAGCCCATCTCCTGTAGCCCATGTATAGCTTTGATCCTTTTTAAAGTTTGTCGTTTGTCTTAATGACAATCTTTAATTTTGCTACTGGTCTCAGATGGCGCTTCCGTCGCTGTGCTCTTCTGGCCAGAGTAACGGTACTTGGTCCTCGACGTACCGGCCTACCTGGTGTAAGTGACGTTCGGTAATGGTACGTAGATGTGTGCACCGTGCGTGCATGAGACGATCAGTACGTCTCGGTACCAAAATTCAATTTACTACCTTATAGTACAACTATAACAAGTGGTTTTAATTGATTTTATAAGATTTTTATAAGAACTTTTATAAGATTCAAATCCATCATGTAAACATACATCCACACACACATCTACATACACGTATTCACATCCATACATGTGCGTCTTTGCGCATATATTTGTATGTCAGCGTAAAATCAAATTTCTCGACGTTTCAGACGGTTTTAAGTAACGTTGACACGAAAATGTCGACACAATACTTTTTTTCAAGAGAACAGCTAACTCTAGAAGGAAATATATTTTAATAACAGAATTCGATATCAATTCATATTTATCTTGATATTTCTGTGGTGTATGTTTTATTGAAGTCCCTTATACTTATAGGCTTTTAGCTCTTTATGCCTTTTCATTCTCCGCCCACACTTTGCTCCTTCTCATTTTATTGGACTACCAAATCTTGCCCAGCTTCGTGGAGAGATTCCGAAAATACCCGCGCACTCTTCCGCAAGATATATATATATATATATATATATACGATAAGGGCGACGCGACGGAGGGAAAAATGCACGGAAAAGTGGTTGCCGGGCATAAAGAGAGAAAAGTAAGGCTTATTAGAAGCTGTGGGTGGTACGGATTTTAGATGCTCCGTTTATATATTGTGACCAGTTCTCTTAGTTAAAGGAGGGGTTCAGGTCGACAAAGAAATCTTCTTAAGAAAACAATGCTAATATATTTCTTCTTCAAATAAAAATAAAACGAAAATAAGGATTAAATCACGAAGTGTATGTAAAGCGTAAATAATAGTACAGAAATATATCGGAAATACTCGTAGCTATGCAAAAATAAAGCTCAATTGAATAAAAATGCAAAACTAAAAGCTCAAACGGTAATGCAAAAAAGAGGGGGGCTGGGCATAAATAACATACTAACAAGGAAGGATAGTTTGGTGCCCCCCTCCAATTTTGACGAAACTCACGTACGTTGTGGAGCATCGAAAACTAAAAGATACGTATTTTTTTTTATTGGCGGAAAAACATTTCTAAGGAGTGAAATCGCCCTTCAAATTTAGGCATGTCGAGGGGTGATTATGCAGTTTCACCCAGAACGCCTCAACCGATTTTAATAAAACAAAAACCAAAATATTCCTCATTGAATACAATAAAAATTCCACGTGACGTTGAAGAACAAAATTCATTTGCATGGGTGAAACTGCATAATCACCCCTAACTTTGACGGGCGATTCACCCCTTAGAAATGTTTTTCCGCCGATAAAAAAAAATACGTGTCTTTTAGTTTTCGATGCTCCACAACATACGTGTGTTTCATCAAAATCGGAGGGGGACACCAAACTATCCTTCCTTGTAAGTACTGTAACATAGTTACAACCGTTAGCCTATTATATTATGTCGAAAGGCTATGAGAGCCTAACATTATATTCAGAAGCGACAAGTACAGCGGACGCCAGGCCAACGAACCCGGACCTAGCACAAAAAACGACCAGCTGGCCTTGCTCAGCGGCGAGGGAGAGACGGGGGGGGCTCGACAACGTCGAAGCTCGCATAATCGTTAGAATTTGGCAAATTTTAAGATCCAAGCCACTGAAGACGTAGAGGGGACCAGGTTGGGGGGAAAGTCTATAAAAGAGCCAGCGTGAAAAGGAAGGCTCTCTTGGTACAAGTTTCCGCCGAACTGACATTTTCTCTTGCACTAGTCTCGGAAATTAACAACGAAGTATTTATTTTTAAAGAAGTAAAAGTTCGAGAATCAAGTAAAATAATCTTTCGGTAAAATCCGTGGTTCCGGAGTTAAGAAAAGAAACTGAGACGGTGGTAACAGTGTCTGGGGAAGGAGAATCGGACAGGAAAGTTATTTAAATCAATTAGAAGAAGAATAATCAATCGATAGGTTTAAAGTGATATAGATCTAGAAGTAGGTAGGCTTAAAACGAATGGGATTAAGTGGATAAAATTAGGTATAGGAAATTATGTGGATCGATTTAAGCAAGTAGTATTTAAAAAAATGAAATTAGATCGTGTGGTCTTTAAACCAGCTCTATAGACGAAAATTATACGGGCATGTGAGTGGAAGAGGAACAACGAAGAAGTGAAACGAGTGTAACAGAGAGAGCACTATAAACAGAGGTGAGACAGTTTGTCAGGGAGCGAGTCCGATCCGTATGGGTGTATATGTGTGTGGAATATACTGGGTCAATACCAACGCGTCGACACGTAACAGATATTCGAGCCCGAATATACCGAGAATTTGTATACGCGCAATACGAAAATAATGTAAAAATAATCGCCGGAATTACCGAATTTCAATGCATCATCCGAGGTATTAGAGACCAGGAACTGAAGATTGACATTTTCATGAACTTATTCTTTTTGTTAATAAGCCCTACTCTCACTCACTTCGAAGTCTACATTAATTAGTCCTGTGATTGAGCCCGAATTCCCACGATAAATAAAAATAATTGTTAACGATAAAAAATTACCGTTAGAGTACAAACTCGAAATACAATTTTACAAAAAAAGGGATGGGGTAAAAGTCTATTATTTATTAAACGCTTAAGAGCGGGCGGACAAAAATATATAAGGTGTACAACTTTGCTGCCTACATTTTTTTCCGAAATTTGAGTCTTTGTAAAAAACTGGTTATACATTTATGATTCAAAGTATTGTCTATCGCTGGCCACTACTTTTTCCCATGTTTCGGGCAGCGTACGAATCCCGCGATGAAAAAAACTGGTCATCTTTTGAAGCATCTTTAGATACGGCGTGAAACAAAAATACAAATGAAGGCAACGCGAAAACATAAGGTTTGACACCGACTTAAGATAGCAATGCTGGGTAACATTCGCATAATAACGCATAATAAAAGTTATGGCCAAGAAACGCAACACAAACCGCGAAATGGCAATACCAAATGTGGAGCATAAAGGGAAAATAATGAAAACGTAATGCAATAGGCGGCAATTATAATACTGAATGCCAGCGTAAAATATGATACAAAATAGTGGGGCGAAAATATAAAGCTACACGCACTTCAATATGTAACCCGGAAGGAAAACTCAAGCATAGTGAAAAATAATGGAACCGAAAAACACGGTAAAATATAAACTCAAATAATATTAATTTGACAAAAGACCTGAACTAAACTTGAATTTTTGTGATTTTTGGGCCCCAGCTACGTAACCAGGTAGCCCCGTGATGATAAAATATTCTATGATGGATAATATTGGATGGCAGAGGGGGGGGGGGGGCTATCTGGCGGGATTGCACAAGCAAGTATCTTGAGGGTGTAGATTCTCAAATTCTACGGCTACTTATCAATTACCTCAGTGTAAGGGCGGACTCTAAGTCTCAGTAAAACGCAATATGTAACATTGAAATTGAAGGTGACAGGTCGACAGCTCGTGTGTAATATCGGGCACCCGAGAGAGATATCTATTTCAGTGTGTAAAAGAGAAGGGGGGTGACGGGGTGATGAGTAGATCTTTTTGTAGTTGATATTCAATTTCCTTTTCACTTTTCGAATCTACTATTTTGACCTCCCGTATTACTCAAGACACAACCCACGATGCAAGCGTTTAGCTTAGCCACGAGGCTTTTGTAATGGCGGAGTTATGCGACACGTGGTCATATATTATAATGTCTCGAAAACCTTTTTACTTCTATATCTGGGACAAGGGTATGGATTTCATGGGAATCAAACACACTGCATACACTCACTCGATTATTTCTCGATGTCTCCGTTGCAATTCCGTACTCCTTCTCATTATATTCCTCGATAATTCACTTTATATTACCTAATAGTTTTCGTTATATTCTCGTGGCGATAGTCGAAATCCTCATTAACGCTTGCGAGATGATGCCGTCACTCAACGCCTTGTCTCGCTCGCTGCCTGGCTCCAAGTGACGAGAGAGTTGCGTTGGGGTAGCGTGGAACGCGGTGTGTGTGGCTTTTTTTTTATCAATAGTTTATTGTTTAAGTACATAATACATATGAGGTGTGGATGGTACAATAATGTAGAAAAAATAAAACCATATATGTTGTAGCTCTTGTGAATCGGGCTTAGAGCAGCATGTACCTAATTTAGGGTAACTTAGTTGCTTAATGTATTAGAATCAATGATATTAGGTATACTACTGTGTTCAAAAAGTAAGGTGAATTTTGTTTTAAAATAAATTTTTTTTATTTATTCTTCCAAATCGATTTCGTCCCCCTCAAAATAATCCCCCCTAGCTACAATACACTTATGCCAACGTTTTTTCCAATCTTTGAAGCATGTTAAAAAGTCATCCTCAGGTATAGCCTTCAATGCGCGTAGCGATTCACGTTTGATCTCTTCAATCGACTCAAAACGATTTCCCCGGAGTGGTCTCTTGAGCTTTGGGAACAGCCAGAAGTCACACGGTGCTAAATCAGACGAATACGGTGGTTGTGGAGCGACATGAGTGGAGTTTTTGGCGAAAAACTCACGAAGAACCAGTGCTGTGTGCGACGGTGCATTATCGTGGTGCAAAATCCAAGTGTTGTCTTTCCATAATTCTGGCCTTTTCTTGCGAATAGCTTCACGCAAACGACGCATAACACTTAAATAATATTCCTTGTTGACAGTTTGGCCAGTGGGAAGGAATTCGTAATGCACCACACCATGATAATCGAAGAAAACTGTCAACATGACCTTGATTTTTGAGCGACTTTGGCATGGATTTTTTGGCAAACCTTTGGCACGATATTCGCTCGATTGATCGGTTGTTTCCGGATCATAGGCATAAATCCAAGTCTCATCGCCCGTAATAATTTGTTTGTAGACGTCCTGATCGTCAGAAATCATTGATTCACATGCTTGAACGCGACGCTCTTTTTCGAAAAAATTGAGAAATTTTGGCACCAAACGTGATTTGACTCTTCTGAGGTACAAATGATCCTTCAAAATTGCTTGCACTGATCCAATTGATATTGCAAGCATGTCGGCAAGGTTTCGAATTGTTAATCGACGATTTTCGAGCACCAATTTTTTGATTTTCTTGATGTGTTGCTCATCAATTGACGTCGATGGTCGTCCAGAGCGTTCCAAATCATCAACACGTTCTCTGCCTTCTTTGAAGTCTTTGTACCACTTGTAAACATTTTTCTGTGACATAGTCTCGTCACCGAAGGCCGTTTGTAATATTCGATACGTTTCAGCGGCGGAAATTTCATTCCGTAAGCAAAATTTAATAGCACTTCTTTGCTCAACAAAATTCGACATCGTAGAAATCGCCAAATTCACTTTTCTTTGTTCACAAAACCAAGCGTAAACTAAAAACGAATGATGATATTGACATGTAATTTGTCACAGATGTCACTAACAGTCCTACCAACTTGAAAAAAAAATTCATTTGTCCGATTCGGTTAACACGTTAAGCGCCACGCCGAATTTCTGTGCCTTTCCGTTAGCCGTCAGGCGAGCTCTGCAGGGCCGCTCGCCGATAAACGAGCCAGAGTATAGATTGATGTCGGGTAACGTAACCCGCGTTGAGGATCAGGGCTTGTCTTCGTATGTTTACCTTTCTACTTGCAGATAATTGCACTCGAGCGCCTGACATTTTGCAATCGCAATAAACACTATGTATATACTTTGTCTATATCCTTATAGTCCCTTCATAGACGATGCTGCACCGAATGCTATAATCAGAATGCACGAATATTAGGACCAAAGACAGCTAAAAAATGTAATAAATTACATTAATGTTTTTAAGTATCATATTATATTTTTTTCCTTGAAGCATTGACCAAACAAAAACCGATATCGCATAATTTAAATGTTCAGTCTCACAAGTACGCAAGGACCGACACACGCGCCGCAATAGAAGAACGAAAAGTCTAGCGCCGGTCCCTGGGGACCGGCGTAGCGCTTAACGTGTTAACGCGGGAAGTTTAAATTGAAAATTCACCTTACTTTTTGAACACAGTAGTATTTACTAACTAATGGGATAATATACATATTTAATTATAAAAACATAATAACACTTGTCAGGTATATATTTGAATGCATGGGGAAAAAAAGTAAATAAAAACCCCTACTAAATTATCAGGTGACCAACTATATATTAACTTATAAATTAACTAACATTGAATAAATACATGAATACATAATAAATACTATACAATATTACATGATTACAATTAAACTAATAGTCATGTGATAGGTTTATCGAGTAAGATTAAGTACGTTATTAACATTAAATAAATACATGAATGCGTAATAAATACTATACAATATTACCATACATAATTACAATAAAACTAATAGTCGTGTGATAGGTTTATCGAGTAAGGTTAAGTGCGTTAATGCATAAAGAGTATGCAAGAGAGATAACTTACGATGTAGAGTTAGGTTAGTCTTAGTAGCTAGTTAGATAATACTTAAGATGCTGTAATGAATTTAGGGTCGCTGTAAGCGATGCATATATCGGTGATGGCGATTTCTGAGATCGGTTATGTATATGTTGTCGTTGGTGATCCACCAATATTTATTAAGAAAGTCTTGAGAAATTAAGGTAATGGCATATAGGGATGGTGATGTTAAATTTAAATGAGGGGTTGTTGTGTAATGGGTGAGTGGTATCTATCGCAATGCGTTTGTTGGCGTGATTACGTCGCCAATGATATAGAATCGGGATATTCTGTGCGTTTTGAATGTATCCTTTTTTGTCGCATATGATAAACGACTGCGGGGTGAGGTAGCCATTAGTCAAACCTATATGTGTTCGGTGATTATCGTAAATGGATTATGAGCGGATGATGGGGTTAGTATTGGCAGGTAACTTGTGAAAGTAATCTTGTGTTAGTTTGATGATGAACGAATCAATGCGGGTGATGTTGGCAAGTGAATAAATGATTTTGTTACTAATATAGCGCTGGTACTCGGAGGCTGGTGAACGGGTTTGTTTAAGGCAAGTTCTTAGGCATCTACGCTCGAACATTCGTAGAGACTCCATGATAGTGTGATTGGTGTTCCACCAGATAGGCGCTGCGTAAGTAAGGATGGGGCGTATTATTAATAAATAGAGGATAATTTTAGTTCTAGAATTTAAGTGGTTGCAGTAGAAGATTTTGCTGTTGAGAAAGAACGCGGATCTCGCCTTGCGAAGCTGTGTGACGACATGAACATTGCCGCGGAGGAGTTCATCCACTTGTACCCCCAGGTATTTGACCGTAGTGGTGTGTGTATGGGTGTAAGTATATTGGTGTAGGATTACGAGTCTGTATCAAGAAGTCTTTGTATGAGTTTCTATTGATTTTTGATAGATAGGATTGGGGTTTTCGGAAGAGGATAGTTTCACTTTTAGTTGGGTTAAGACGGAGGTTCCAGGAGCAGTAATAATTGTTGATTTTGTTGATTAGGCTATTGAGATTGTTTTGAATTGTGGGGACTTGTTTACTAAGTGTGTATATGATTAGGTCGTCGGCGAAAGCAATGGCCGAGGAGTTGCTGTTAGGTGTGTTGAGGTTAAAGAGAGTAGGAAGATCACTGGTAAAGATATTTAAAATAGAATGGGGGAATTAACGGTACCCTGCTGAAGCCCTTCTTTACAAGAGAACGTTTAAGAAGAGGTATGGTGGGTGTCCCAAGTGATAAATGATTTATTAGTGATCATATCCCAGATCAGATGCATCATCCAGTCGGGAAACTTTTTTTTGTGTAATTTGAATAGTAGGCCATCTAGCCACACAGAGTGGAAAGCTTTTTCAAGATCGAGCAGTGCTGCCCCTACTAGGCAACAGTTGCCAACTAAAGTATTCACGTCAGATAATAATTTGTGAACTGCGTGGGTCGTTGAGTGTTTGTGTTTAAAACCAAATTGAGTGTCAGGAATGATTTTGTTAATGGTGCAAAATGTGTTAATGGAAGTATTAATGAGGGATTCATAAACTTTGGAGAGGCTTGGGGTGAGACTGATGGAACGATAACTTGCTGGATCCGAAGGATCTTTATTTTTTTTTAAATGGGTAGAATTTTTGCGAGTTTCCAAGATTTTGAAAAATATTTCAGGTTAATGGTGTTATTAAATATGATAGTGAGTGCAGTGATGATTTTTGGGGTTAAGTGTTTTAGTAATAGGGGAGGGATGTTGTCAATTCCGCAAGAGGTTTTGTTTGGTAATTTCATTAGTAATCTGGATAATGTGTGAATGTTGCAAAACGGGGAAGGATGTAAGGGGGGAATGATGGAAGGGTTAGTGGAAGGATTGTCGTTATTAAAATGGGTGATGTGTGAGTTTAGTGTGCGTGCGTTGCTGAAGGCTGATTTGATTGCTGTTGTTGTACTATTAACTAGTTCGGCTATTCTCGACCCTGTGTTAAGATGCCTAGGGGAGTTGATATATTCATAGTGTGCTCCCATGTACTGCGTGGGAGGATTTTGTGGTTATGTTGATGAATCTGTAATTTATTGATAGTGTATGATTGTGTATTTCTGAATAGTTTTTTGATTTTAGGGAAGAAGGATGCCGTTTCCCGGTGATTGATGCATCTGATCTGGTTAGGCCAGTATCGCTCTGTCGCTCGTTGTAGTTCGGATTTAATGCTGTTGTTGAGTGTTTTGAGAAGTATCTTGGTGTGTAGCACTAGGGGAGAGCGAGGTAATCCTCCCAGGGTATGTAATATATGTAATAACTTTACCAGCTTTCTTTTACGCTTAAGAAAATTGATGATTTTGTTATTGATGCAATTTAATATGTGGTTAGTGGTTTCGAAAATGGGTACGGAAACCGTAATAGAGTCCTGGATCGCTCCGGTAACGATGGCCAGATGGTCGTCAACTTCAGGGATACTGAGGTTCCGATTATTGTCAGGGATGGTATTGTAGTGACAATTCAATATTTTATGGAACCTTTTCCATTTAGTACCCCTGAAGTTGAGACGACCTTTGATAGAGTGCACTCTCTGTAGGTTGAGGCCATCGTTATCCAGAGCAAACAGTAGCTCTATTGAGTGTGAGAAGTCTGAGTGAGGGTATTGGCAGTTGAAAGTCGTGTATCTGCGATAAATATGTGCAGGTAGGAGTTGCTGGGCTTAAAAGTAGGTGCATCCAGCGGATATATGGTTGACTTGAATAGAATATCATTATTAGTGAACCAGCGTGCGAGGTGAGAGCTGCGTTGGTTGTTAACAGCATTTCCCCAGTCGGTACGTCGCGCATTGAGATCTCCTGCCATAATATAATAGGTCTCGTTTTTATATAGTTTGAACGACCTGAATAAATTGTCGAATTCTGTGATAAATAGCGTTCGGCTATCATGTCGAGCGTAGATGCTAATTATAAAAAGTTTGTAATTTTTGGCTGTGTTCAGTTTGATGACAGTGTATTCAATGATTTCGTTATTAATTGATGACGGTGATTCAATTATGTCGTAATGGAATTTCTTGTTAATGAGAATAGCTGTGCCGCCTCCTTAGGAGGAGTGGGGACGGTCAGTGCGAATAATGTGATGATTGTTAAAAACGGGTTTATGATAGTGTGTTAGTTTGGTTTCTGATAGGAGAATGATGTCATGGTTGTGTTTAGATATGAATTCAATGAGGTCTAGACGACGATGATTGGTGATTATGGAGTTGATATTAATGGCAGCGATTTTTATTTTATTGATGAGGTGGTTTGTGTTATCCATAAAGAGAATTAAAAATAAAATCGATCCTACACGTGCGATTTGGGCCGATAGGGTGTTATATTGCGTTGTATAATAATTAGCGCCACTATTTCGTCTTTCAGGGTGGAGAGCCATACAGGTGCCTGCGGTGGATAACAATCCTGAGTCGGTGGAGGGAACGTTGGTGGTGCTGCTGATGCTGTTGATGGTGCTGTAATCTGATGGGTAGTTGGAGTTCTTAAAGACCTGTTGATCAGCGGTTGGTATGACGTGGTAGTTTTCGTGAGTGCCTGGGCGTAGAAGGTTCCCAGAGTTATTGTCTTAGATATGTCCATAATATTTTGGCGTGTCGTTGCTAACTTTTTGAGATGATTTTCTTTTTTTAGATTAATAGCCATTTTTATGTCCGGGCAGCCTCCGTATGAGGCCGGGTGGCCAGGGTTGTTACAGTTGGCACATTTGAGTTGTGATTTGTCCGTTGGTTGGGTGATGGTACAGTGGCCAGGTTCGTGTACCGCGAGCATTTAACGCAGCGAAATGGTAAATTGCAGTTATTACTGGAATGTCCTACGCGTTGACACTTTCGGCATTGATATATACTCTTCTTTCTAAGGATTTTCCATTTTACTTTTTGGTATGCTTATATTTTTATTGAGCATAATTTCTTAGACGGGCTATCAGGTGCAAGGTGTACTATGTAGTGGTAGCGGTTGAAGTTGGCTTTGTCGTATTGAAATTTGTTCATTTTGATAATGTTTAGGTTCGGTATGTTTTGGTTATTGATTTCCGTAAGTATTTCCTCATCGGTGAAATTGCCTTTAATTCCTTTGAGGATGTAAGATTTTGGTTGTAAGTTTTTTGGTGTGTACGTATAGAATTCGAGGTTCGATAATTTGGCTTGTTCTCGAAATTTGTCAAAATCTGGGTTATTATTCAGATAAATAATGTGGTGAGTATTATCTGATTCTGTGATGGAGACGTTATTTTTTGGAATATTAAGGTTTTTAATCATTGCAATAAGTGACACGATATTAGAATTCGAGGTGTAGATAGGTGGTGGTCGGTGTTGTTTAGAATTAGTCGTTGGTAGTGGTACTGATGAGGTTTCTATTTCGGTATCGCTGTCTTCCAAGATTGGGTCGAATTGGTTGGCAGTCTTAAGTTAGAGGTTAACTGGTGTAGGATTTGCGTCTGTATTTAGTAGATCGTCTTGGTTGTTCTCATTCTGGGGCTTCAGAGTGTGTATCCTCGGATAGTGTAGGCAAAGTAGATGCCGTCAATGCGTTAGATATGATTTTTCTTTTTCGTGCTGCGGTGAGATTCGGCGCTACTTTGGACATTGTAGGTGTAGCTGACTCCTTGGCTAATTTTTTATATAGAAGATCGAGGTTGATGAAGTGAATTTAAGATTCGATGGTTTTATTGTGTGGGTGCTGGGGGGGGGGGTAGGTTTGAGGGCTCCCGAAGTTGATGCCTGTGGTGGTAGGTTTGAGGGCTCCCGAAGTTGATGCCTGTGGTGGTATATCATTCTCGTCGTTATCCATAGGTTCCTGCGCGGGGTAGCCCGCTGTATGTCTATCGTCGACATGTAATGTACTTATTGTTCCAGTCGAGCGCTTTCACTTATAATTTATAAACGCGAGTCAGCCTTAATATACATTCGACACTGTTAATAGAACCGACTATAAGTTGGTAATAGCGGTGAACGTATTGTGATTACACTCCGCGCACCAGATGTTCAGTCGATTTAAAGTCGATATATGCTGGTATGCCTGGGTTAATTTCATTTAAAGATATCTAATAGAAGTCCTTTAATTACAAGAAGAAGATAAAGAGTTTAGGGTGCACTGGTGAATTGGTGAATATAGTGAGTAGTGAATAGTGGGTGATAGAGAGACCAGTGTAGATAAGGGATGCACTGAGGACGTTGAATATTATGTATGCGTTTATTTATATTGTATTGGAGTGGAGGCTATTTTATTTGACACTTTAATAGCGGTGCACTAGGTAGACTTATGTAATGAATCAGAATGTACTAGATTTGAACCGAGATTTATATTTAATAATTGTTGGTGGGTCAGCGGTACACGGTGGTAGCAATAGTCCGTGTTATCCGTCTGGTGTCTCGGTTCAAACTCAGTGGTGTGTGTGGCACGTGTGTATAGAGAGGTGGTCGTTATGCAGCGTCGGTGTGACGTGGAACGTGGTGTTCGTAGCCGGGTAACGGCGCTACTGCCGGTGCGTTGGGCAACAGCGGAAAGTTCGGGAAGTGGCGAGGTAGCAGTGCGAGTTTCTCGATCACAGGAGTGTGGAGTGTGGCGTGATAGCAGTGCCAGCTTGGCGACGGCGGGAGTGCGGAGGGTGGCGGGGTAGTAGTTCCGCTTTAGAGACAGTGGGAGTGTGAAGTGTAGCAGGGTAGCCTCGATCCAGCTTGATGTACTGCTAGCGGCGAGTGTGGTGGCGTGCCGCTCAAAGAAAGATGGCCACGCCCAGTGTGTTGTGATAGGTCGATGTTATGGCCCGAGCCCGAAAGTCTTCACCTGGTGTATGGTGAGTTATAGAAAGTGCTGCCTTCCTGGGTTGTGGCGGGGCTTTGGACAATTCGTGAGTACAGGAACTCAAGGATGGATTGATATGGGGGAGCCTGGTATGGTGAGTGATATAATAAGAGTCTTACTAACTAATTTACAGACGATGATATAATAATAATAATAGCATTTAATCAAATTCCTTACTGTATTTTGCAGGTGAGTAGTAGTCTCCGAGCCACTCAGCGAGAGACTTGACTTCTCTGTGATATATTATATTTTATCACAATATGTGCAAAACCCCGCGAGACCTATCACGTTCGGAAGCACCGAGTACAGTGGGCACTAGGCCATCGCACCCGGATATGTAAGAAAAACTATCTACGTCAGAGCTCTGGAATTCCCTCGCTGCCGAAAACAGCAGGTCAGCGACCAGCTGGCCTCGCTCGGCGGCGAGGGGAAGACGGGTAGTGCAACAGCGGTAGTCCGAAATATTATTAGAACTCGGTAGATTTAAAAATCGAAGCCGATAATGACGTAGAGGGGTACCAGATTGGGGGGGCAGGCTATAAAAGAGCCTGCGCAGAGGGAAAAGCTCTCTTACGCTCTTTACTCTTCTGGCCCAGGTTAACAAGTTGGAAGCGATTAAAAAGCCAAGTTGTGCATTTTTCTGGAGTTATAAAAATTTATTCATACTAGTATTGGAGTGGAATACGGGATTCTGCAAGATAAAAATCATCGTGTCAGTGAGCATGGAACAGCGAAAACGACAGAAAAGAATGGACAGGCGACTCATTAAAATTATATCGAAATTCTTAGTGACATATTGAGTCAACTGATATTGATCTAGATTTAGAAAGTTTTTAAGTGAATAGAATTAATTGTATAGAGTAAATTAAATAGAATTAAGAGTAATTTTAGGTGAATAGAATTAAGTCGCATGGTATTTGAACCTGTAGGACAGCGAGAAGTGTATAAACGTGCGAGTCTAAAGGAGATAGTGATAAAGTGAAATAAGGGATAGAAAGGGAGAGGTATAGATACAATAGAGACATCGGTCCAAAGAGCGAGTGTTCAACGCGTTTAACTGTGTGTGTGCGTGTAGAGTAACTGGGTCACCACTAACTCACAAAACAATAACAGATTACCGAGTCGAGTGCATCGAGAGCCTATGTAAACGGAATAGCCGAAAAGAATTGCCAAAATCATCGTAGAAATTACAAAATTCAAATGAATTGTACTGGTTATCGGTACCAGAAAACCGAACGTTAACATTCAGTCTTTCATTGTTTGCATAAATAAACCTCACTCTCACCTACCTAGAAGTCTACAAATAATTATACCTGTGATCGAGCTCGAATTTGCCCTGGGAAATAAATGTAATGATAACGATATAAATTACCGTTACAATATATCAAGGCATAACTTAGGTCACAGCAATTGACTATTTGTTTTTCGAGATTAACAGGAGTTCTTATAGATGTTTTCTCTTTTTAGATCTATGGAGCTATTTGCATAAAAATTGTACTGTACTCGTACTTTGTGTTTTATTTAACATAACATCTGTGTTAATTCCACACGATTTCGTCTATTATTTATTGAGATTTTGAAATATCAATTTCCTCTACTTTTTCTCTATTTTTTATGAATTGCATGCCAGTTTGGACAGAATTGTAAATACTATTATTTAGACACCATTTGGAATTCGTTTGTCTTGTTTGCAAAGTTATAGAAGAAGTAACTTTTAAGGAACAATCATTTAAATTACGAAAAAGTCTTAAGGTAGCCAAAAACAATTACACAACGTTTCATCTTCGAATTCCTTGTAAAAACAAGGATGAAAAATGTGTATTTTACATAAATAGAAACGTAAACTTGCCTTGATTAAAGTGTAGGCCCTACTCTCCACGACATTCGATCTTTTTCTATTTCCATCGGCTTGCGGGAAGCCGTCACGCCATCTGGGTCCAACCTCCTGTAAATGAAGTCATAAGCAGTAATAATATCATGATTTTTAACGCCAAAAGGGTTCAGCAGATTCTATACGGTGTAACGGTATCAACGTTATTATTAAATTTTTGATACCCTGAAGGGGTTGAATGCGGATTCGAGCTGGGAGGAAATTAATTTAGGGTTCAATAATAAGTAAAAGTAGAGTTTATTCAAGAAACCTGAGAAAATAGAGCAATGTACAATAAATTAAGAAATTAATCAGATACATAACTCTCAACCCTTTCCCTTGGTTTTAGGCAATCACGCGCCTCACAAATATGATTACCGGGCTCACACACGCCTGTATAATTATGTCCGCGATTAAGACGAGAACAATAATGCGATTTCTCGAAAGGTAACTCCAAAATTGTTTGTCACCTTGATACCGGCCTAATACTCGAGATGTATCCTAAGATGCCTACTCGCATTCGCTGTAGGCTAGAACGCTTGTCTATATTATGCGACCGTGGGTCTATTACCACTCGTAGATTACCTGATCTGTGATCCTCTATACTACTACACTCCTCACGAGGCCCTGTGAAAGGGACAGAGCTTCTGCTCAAGCTTCCCGTGATGGCCTTGCCGCTCCCTTGCTCGACCGCTTGCCCGATCGCTGCTGCGGTTAGGCGTCAGTGAGATGCATTTTTGGTGCATTTGCACATAGTCACGGTGACAGAAGCGTACCTATCTACGATGTTTGACGGGTTCTTAAGTGGCACGCCGCCATGAAGCATTTTCCCTTTTTATATTCTTATTTTCCTATGTTTTACCGTTTTATTTATTCGATTACACTCCACGGGATGGGTAAGTAATCTACTGAGTTCCGCCTGGAACCATGGTAATCGGGCCGATTCCCTCCACGTCAACTGCTGCAAGCCGTCGTTGTTCTTGTGCTCAGCTGACACGCTGTTCGGTTAGACGCAGCGAGGGGTCGGCTGCTAGATGTCAAGTGTGGTGTTTAGCGTCATGGCTTGGTCCCTCCTACCTACAACGAACTAGATGCTTGGTACCGGTGGCTCATATGTTCTTCCTTCTCAATAGCAGGGCAACGGCATCTGCGGGTATCTGTTGACAAACGTCCCCGACTGGCGTATTTTGGTACCGTTTTATACTTGCATGCCCTTCTTTCCTCCACATGCCTGTATTCTTCAGTATCACTATAACTGGTGATGGTCCTTTTGCTCATATCCTTTAGCTCATCGATATCCTTGATCTTTTAAAGCTACGGCCGTTTGTCTAACGTCTCGTCTTTGAATTATCTACTCATTTAGGATTGCGCTTTTAACTATCGCGCTTCCCTCGCTCGAATAACCGTAGATGGCTCTTGACTTGCCATTCTACTTAGTGTGAGTACGCGCAGCGGCGGTGCCTCGGTGTGACTAAAAAGTTTTTGCAACCCTGGTAAACAAGTCAAAAGCGTACCGACTATCGGGTCGCTTTACGTAACTTTTCAATACATAGCTTAACATTACACAGAATTTATGAACGTGATTACGTAAGGAGTACTATCCATACAGTATCCAACTGTACGAGTACATACTGGCTCTATATAGGGTCGAGTAATTTCGCAGCAAATTACATGCCCTCCCGATATATGAATGCGCTAACGTTCGTCCTCATTGCAATGACACGGATTTCGCATTGCAGGATCACAGAAGTCATACCAGCTTTGTGCGGTTGGGCTAGCCGGGTAGGTATCCGTCGATGCTTGTAAACGTCGATATCGTATATCATTTTTCTTTTAAATTAAAGTCCAGACGCTAACATGTTTCTTGCTATGTAAAAGATGGTGGCAATATTCAGAAGACGTCTTTCGACTGTGGTGACAGCAGTAAATGAATTATTGTATTTTAAATATGAAGTTGACTAAAATAACATCGCGAGTTATTTTATGTCCTCATTGGATTTATGTTCATATGAAAATGTTGAGAATCCGTCCAGACGTGGCTGGAATGAATCTATGAAGATATTTAAAATCATGAAACCTCACTCGAGACAGGGTGGAAATAAACCAGACACATAGATGGTATACCAAGAAAGTGGTTTATTCTACCTTCATAATTAAAAATATATATATATAACAAAAATACAAAAAAATATAAATTGAATTTTGACTACAGAACTTGAGCAGCACACAATTATATTAATTGTGCGCTGTGTTTGCTTTGTGCAGTGAACGTGTTGCAGTCAGCGCTGCAGGGCACGCCACGGAATGAGAGACATGAGTGCGTAGAATGTGTCAATTATTCACAGTAAATTCTCAGCATATTTTTCTGAGAGGAATTACAGCGAATGAGTGAAAGCACCTGCAATTTGATTGCTTGAGTGCTGTAAATGAGAATTGTGACGCAGTCAGCACTGCGGAGCACGCTACAGAAATAGATTGAGGATGCATAAAGTGAGAAGAGTAAATTCACAGTGCTTTCCCAGCAAGCTCGGTTGGGAGGAAAGCACAGTGAATTAGTAAGAACACACGCAATTATATTAATTGAGTGTGCAACAAGTGATGTGAAAACGTGGTGCAGCCCACGTTGCAGAGCACGCTACAGGGTGAGACCTTTATGAGAATGCACCGATTAATTCTCTACTCCTCACCGACAGTGAATTATGATAAATTATGCCAGTGAACGCTTACCGTTAATTTTGAGTCCTGGTGAGCACAGACGTTGAGAAGGTCCGGTGAAAAAGCTATGAAAATGCGAGAGTCCCAAGGATGTGTGCGCTGTCCAGTGGCTTTCACGAAAAAGTGGCTAATTTTTCCAACATGGCTGCGTGATATGAAATCGACTTTGAGCGCTGGAGTCAAATGAGTGAGATAGCCGGTGAGCGAAGTCGAAGTCAAGCGAGAGAGATAACCTCTCGCTTAACGCGGCATGCATGCGAGCTACAGCCTCGGCTCTGCGAGGCACGGCCTCGGCTATCTCCGGTGTAGACGAACGCAGCGTGCTACACCGCAGCAACAGGTCAACGCACGGCGAATATCGATCGCCGTGCGCCAGCTGATTATCCAACAGAAAACTGTTCAAAGTTAAAGTCCTGCTTATTATAGTTTTTTTTTCAGTCAGAAGCTTTTATTATAATATACATTTTTATTTATTTCGTACTCTTTACACTTAGTTTAATGTGGCGTTCTACAGCATTTCTATAATTGGTATCAATCAATGATATATATATTCATAGTTACTATATTTTTGGAAACTAAAACAGCTGAATAATTTTTAATGACTATTTTACTTCTTCGCTCAACCATTTTTGCATTCTCATATTTAAAATAATAATTGTAACTTATTTCATCGCGATACAATTAATGCACTCGTGTATTTTGAATTTAATCAAAAACGGAATTAGAAAATTGTGTTGCGTTTTTATTAATTTCTAGATGTTAATGTCACGCCAGTAACACGTAAATAGAATATTACGGTCGACGCTATAATATTTAAAAACTAATTATTTGGGATCGATCGCTGATAAGGTTAAAGAGTAAATTAGTCGTTTATTATAAATAACGGCAAATTTCCGTTATTTATTACAAGTCACGAAAAGGATTTAAGTGTTGTACAATTTATACGTTCTCGAGTTACTGACGAGGAATCAACCAATCTTGTTCAAATCTACCTTTAGACTTTAATATTTCGGTAAAGTAGTTATGAACTACCTTTGGCGAAATTGATTAATAACAATCAAGCGCGGTCATTACTCGCGACTCGCTTCGTACATCAGCACATTCTATCTAGTTCGCGGGTGAGCGACCGATCGACCGAGCGAAGGAGGAATAATAGTCAAATAAATTAATGGAATTTTGTGAAATATTCCGTGGCATAACATTAACAACATCTCTGATATAGAATACATTTATTCAAATTTACATGTTGTTGATTAAAATATATTGTAACGTGGCTGTTCAGTTTTCACGCTTACCAAGTACACACTCAACTCATGCACACGCTACAGTCACAATCATCTGACGCCTCGCGTCATATGGTATAGCTCGCAGGAATGCTATATCGATTTATCGACCGCGCACTCATGCATATTGTCCATCTGCTCACATCCTCGATCGAAGCTCACTCAAGCGGCCAACGCTGTTAGCGTGGCCCCATCGGCAAGACCACTCACAAGTCTCGCCTTCCATCGCTGACAGCAAATCACCAGCAAGCTGTGACGCACGTCCGTCTTCTTGATACTCTGCCGCGTGGTCGACGGATGTGGCCATTGTTCTCACTCGAGTCGCTCGCAGTACACGTTCCCGCGTAAACTCACAGAGATATTCATTCGTTCCAATCACTTTTGTGCGCATTCATTATTATAGTGTAGTACATTCTTGATCAAATCACGCGTGTGTAAATTCAGTGTCAGTGCGAATCACAGCAACTCAACAGGACTAGTGCAGCACTCACATAACCGTCAGCGGCGTGGTTCGCTCGTTGGCAGCAGAGACGTCATTCTGCCTCGCACCGATCATCGGCGTCCGGACACTCACCAGCCTGCCGTGTGGCTTTACTCGAGCTCTACAACCAGACTGTATCACCAGGATCAACCACACGGAATCAACAAGTCAACTCAGAGGCCTGAGAACCCACTCACCAACAGTACATCAACACGCAGGCCAGACAAAACACAGTATATATTTGTTATAATCACCAGGTATTTTTCATGCAATCACTGTTATATAATTTAAATAAACATTGAATTTATTATTGTTCATTACTGAGTGCTTTTAATTATTTATACTTGTCACCAGGATCCTTAATCTTACTATTCGCATCTGTCACTCGACATGCTACGTGCGAATGTATCGACTTGCTACCTGTCGATAGATTAGATATAATTTACTCACAATCATTAACATACATTTTTTGGTCCTTCGAGCCGGATATAATGTACTCATATTCATTATCATACATTTTGTGGTCCTTCGAGCCGGATATAATTTACTCACAATCATTATCATACATTTTTTGGTCCTTCGAGCCGGATATAATTTACTCACACTCATTATCATAACATTTTTTGGTCCTTCGAGCCGGATATAATTTACTCACACTCATTAACATACATTTTTTGGTCCTTCGAGCCGGATCCTGGTCAAGTATATAATTTTATGCCTCGATACTCACATGAATCACCAATCAACACATGTAATACACTACAGATTGCGCAACTCAGCATGCATCGATACAAGACAATGCTCAATAATAATAAAATACTCACCCAAGTGCACTAATCATTTTTTGTAAACCATTCAACAGGCTCAACTAGTTCAAATCATGGCTGACGATAAGAAAGCGCAGTCAGACCAAAGCAAATCCTCGCAGGAAGGCGACTCACAGGATGGTGATGTGGAAGCAATCGATGAAGCAACAGTCGTTACCGAGACACTCAATGTACCACCCACGGTACAGAGACCACGCACCAGATCACCATCACCAAACACCAATCAAGCTAACCTCATGGAGTATAAGGTCGCATCACAGCATGCGAGGATAGCAATGATCAACCAGCTACACGATCACCTGCAAAACTCACCAGGCAGCGTTTCCGAAGAACTCAACGGCCAGTTAGAGATTTTAAATCGCACTTGGGACTGTTTTTGTAACGAGCATGATCAAATGGGAGAAACATGTAAACGTGCTTTTCTCACTCACCCGTATGTTACAGAGAAGGTGTACCAATCAGGCTTTGATAGTTACTTCAAGGCACTCACAATCATCCTGCGAAAGAAGGCAATCGCAAAAACTCAAGAGACCGTATCAAGCAGAACTGATCAACAGAGTCAACCAAGTCAGCACCGATCAACATTGCCGAAAATAACGTTGCCGGAATTTGACGGTGATTTTACAAAATGGCCGGCATTTAGAGACTTGTTTGCCTCAATGGTGGTCGACAATGACCAAATCAGTGATGTAGAGAAACTACACTATTTAAAGATCAGCCTTAAAGGATCAGCCGCTCAACTGATCTCCAATGTGCCGATCAACAATGATTCATTCAACTCATCGTGGCAAATAATCAAAGACAGATTTAACAACAAGGAAAGACTTATCCTGTCTTATGTATAGCAACACTCGACCAGTGGCGAAATCTGCAGCCGCACTCAACACATTAGTTAGCTCAACGAAGGAAATAATCAACGCACTCAACGTTCTCGGAATTGATACAGAATCGTGGAATTATGTATTAATTTTCGTAGTTGCTCAACGCCTTGATACATCCATGCGTGAAGCATGGGAATACAAACGGAGTGCGCACAAGCAGCCAACCTCGTTTGAAGATTTGATGGGATTCATCGAATCCAGAGCGAGAGCTTTAGAAGTCATCCCAATCAACCCTGATCAATCGGCTGACAGAGCCAGCAACATCTCAAAACACTCAACAAAATCTGCACTTCTGCCAGCAAGACCGGCTCACCATGCGTCCACTCAACCGAGGACACACCAGTATCCATGCGATCACTGTGGTGGTTCGCATTACATAGTGAGCTGTGCTAAATTCAGAGAGCTACAACCTGCAGATCGCCACAAAGTTGTGACTGAACACCGACTGTGTTTCAACTGCTTTGGTCATCACAACCTCCACTCGTGCCAATCAACCATCAACTGCAAGACGTGCGGTGCCAAACACCACACGATGATTCATTTGCCATCCACCGCAAGAACCACACCAAAGTCAAATCAACCAAGCACCTCAGCTACACCTGCCACAGCTCATCCAAGCACCAGTTCACGTCAATGAGAAATTGACGTGCCATTTTGCCAACTCATCAACTCATCCGGTAGAACAGCAGTTCTACTAGCAACGTGTCAAGCATTACTCATCACATCTTTCGACACTCACCAAGTCAGATTACTCATTGATCCAGGATCAGAGCTCACCTTCGTCTCAGAACAACTTGTATCCGATCATGGGCTTACTCGTCAACACTCATCAATTCCAGTCATTGGCATCGGAAACACGAGATCAACACACACCAGAGGTACCACCACATTAACATTACGATCAATTCATTCATCATGTGGTGTTACCATCGCAGCTCAAATACTCAATAGATTGACGAGTACATTGCCTTCAGTCCACACTCAACCACAGCAGTGGCCACACATTTCATCACTGCAATTGGCAGACCCTGACTTCTTAACACCACGGCCAGTAGATATCATCGTCGGGGCTGATTCATACGGGCTTATCATCCAGCCTGGCATCAAGAAACACTCGGACTTCTTACCGATTGCACAATCAACAATCTTTGGGTGGATTATTCTTGGTCCAGTCCCAGAGAATTATTCAACACCAAGCAACTCATACCACATCGCAGTAGAATCACCAAACAAGGAAATTCAAGATCTTCTCACGCAGTTCTGGGTTCAAGAAGAAACACCATCGACAATAGATCACAAGCTCACCCCAGACGAAGAAGCGTGTGAAAAGCATTTTCAAACGACTCACACTCGAGACGAAGAAGGACGGTACATCGTGCGAATCCCGCTCAAATCATCACCATCGAGTCTAGGAGACTCAAAACTCACTGCTCAACGATGTCTACAACGACTCATGAATAAACTCTCAACAAATAATTCATACACCAATTTATACAACTCATTCATGAAAGAGTATGAAGAGTGTGGTCACATGATACGTGTACTATCCTACCACCAGTCAACTCAAATGAGCGAATCTGTTCATGACTATTGTGAAACCGAGACGACCTTGGCACATGATGCAGTAGCATCAGGAGGGTTGAGGGTCTCGGAAGATCAATTGTCAGAACACACTTACGCTCATCCTCCATATTATCTTCCTCATCATGGTGTACTGAAAGAAGATCGAATCACAACAAAGTTGAGAGTTGTCTTCAACGGATCCAGCCCAACGACGTCGCAAGTATCACTCAACGACATCCAGCATGTTGGAGCAAAATGTCAACGTGACATCTCAGACGTGCTCTTATGGATCCGACAGCACAAACTCATCTTTTCAACAGACATCACAAAGATGTACAGACAAATCAAAGTCCACCGGGACGATTGGGATTTGCAACGAATCATATGGCGAGATGACCAACTCAATATGGTGCCATATCACCTAACAACAGTGACGTATGGAACTCGCTCAGCACCATTCTTAGCAATCAGATCATTGCTTCAACTAGTTGAAGACGAAGGTCATCGCTTCCCGCTCGCAATTGAACCACTCATGGAGGCAGATATGTTGATGACATATTTGGAGGAGCCGATCAGCTTGACACACTCATCGAAATCTCAAATCAAGTCACCCAGCTCTGCATGGCGGGCGGGTTGCCTCTAGCAAAATGGCACAGCAACATCGAGCAATTCGTCGAGCATATCGACCACCACTCACCATCAAACTCACACTCATTCGAAGATAGCAGTACCAAGTTACTCGGCCTGTCATGGATACCTCGTAAAGACGTATTCAAGTTCCACGCAAAGCCTCCATGCTCAAGTTCCAAGCTCACCAAGAGAATCATCTTGTCTGAAACAGCACAACTCTACGATCCACTCGGGTTTCTCTCACCATTCATCATCAAGGCCAAATCATTATTACAAGAATTATGGCTGGAGAAACTCAGCTGGGACGATCAAGTTTCAGATCAGATACACACCAAGTGGACGTTGCTCAGACAAGAGCTCACTCAAGTCGATGAAATCTCAATTCCACGATGGATTCAACTCACAAGCTCAACACTTGTGGAGTTGCACGGATTCTCCGACGCATCTCAAATAGCGATGGCGGCTGCTATCTATATCAAAACAACAACTCCAGGAGAAGAAACCAAGGTTACACTCATCTGCGCGAAATCAAAAGTAACACCACTCAAGCGACTCTCCATCCCTCGACTCGAGCTCACAGCAGCACTGATCTTAGCAAAGCTCATGAAGTACGTGCAAACAACCTTGGAACTCACCAACACTCAAACGTTCCTGTGGACTGATTCCTCAGTAACGCTCACCTGGATTAACTCATACCCATCACGGTGGAAGGACTTTGTCAGGAACCGAGTGTCAGCAATTCAAGAACTAACTCCAAACAGCGTATGGAGATTTGTTCCTGGCAAAGACAACCCAGCCGATTGGGCTTCAAGGGGCATCAGTATCTCCCAGCTCCAGAAGCACCTCCTGTGGTGGACAGGACCACAGTGGCTCACAGGCGATCAATGTTCATGGCCAACTCAACACTATCAACAAGACTCACAGACTCATCAGGAAGAGCGACCGGGGCTCGCATTCACAGTGGCAACAAATCAAGCCGTATATCATTGGGAGATGATATACAGACACTCTTCTCTCACTAGACTGCTCAGAGTAACCGCAATATGCTTTCGAGTAAGTCAACTCATCAAGAAATTGCCAAACTCAACGCTCTTTAACCCTCTCTCGCCACAAGATATTGAGAGAGCAAGAGTATTTTGGATCAAAGCAACTCAAGCAGCATATTTCTCAACAGAGCTCAAATTGATCACCATAGCTCAACTACCAACAGCTCATCCCTTCAATCGCCTGACTGCCTATATCGACACTCAAGGCATCATTCGGGTTGGAGGAAGATTGACCAACTCACAACTGGAACTTGAGGCAATTCACCCAGCAATACTCCCACGACATTCTCACTTCACCACACTCATCATAGCAGATGCACATCACAAAACCATGCATGGAGGCACGCAACTCACCCTGAACTACACAAGGCAATCGTACTGGATTATTGGTGGTAGAGCTCCTGTACGGTCGCATATACTCAGCTGCATGAAATGTGCTCGACAACGTGGCGTCAGAGCACAACAACTCATGGGTCAATTACCAACCAAGAGAGTCACCCCAGCACGACCATTCTTCTATTCAGGTGTGGACTACGCTGGTCCACTGACCATCAAAACCTGGAAAGGTAGAGGCGCCAAACAACATAAAGGATGGCTGTGCATTTTTGTGTGCTTCGTCACCTCGGCCTTGCATCTGGAGGCCGTGAGTGACTACTCAACTGACTCATTCATCGCTGCATTCAGACGGTTCACTGGACGCAGAGGCATCTGCAACACTCTCTATAGTGATTGCGGCACAAACTTCATAGGAGCAGATGCCATACTCACCAAACTCTTCACTCAAGGTACAACAGAATCACTCTCACTGCATTGCTCACTCACCAGTGATGGAACTACATGGAAGTTCAACCCACCAGCAGCTCCACATATGGGAGGAAAATGGGAAGCAGCAGTCAAATCAGTAAAATATCACCTGAACCGAACAGTAGGAGACATCGCACTCACGTTCGAGGAATTAACTACGTTGCTCATCCAGATCGAAGCAACGCTCAACTCACGACCATTGGAACCACTCACAGAAGACCCCGAAGATACTTCAGCACTCACACCAGCTCACTTTCTCATAGGAGAGCCGCTCACAGCCATACCAGAGCCATCACTCACAGATCTGAACGTTACTAGACTATCACGATGGCAACTAATACAACAAAGGCTTCAATATTTTTGGTCCAAATGGTCAACTCAATATCTCCAGCGCCAACTGTCTACATCGAAATGGCATCATCCATCGAACACCATCAAGGTCGGTTCATTAGTACTGATCACTGATGAGAGGTCTCCACCATCAAAATGGCCTCTCGCCAGAGTCACTCAACTCCATCCAGGAAAGGATGGACTGACCAGGGTAGTGTCACTTAAAACTGCAACAACAACACTCGTTCGACCAATCACCAAGCTCGCCATCCTACCAGCTCAAACTGAATGAAGAACAGATCACATTTAATCATCAACACCGTTGCTGATGGCGGGCGGAATGTTCAGTTTTCACGCTTACCAAGTACACACTCAACTCATGCACACGCTACAGTCACAATCATCTGACGCCTCGCGTCATATGGTATAGCTCGCAGGAATGCTATATCGATTTATCGACCGCGCACTCATGCATATTGTCCATCTGCTCACATCCTCGATCGAAGCTCACTCAAGCGGCCAACGCTGTTAGCGTGGCCCCATCGGCAAGACCACTCACAAGTCTCGCCTTCCATCGCTGACAGCAAATCACCAGCAAGCTGTGACGCACGTCCGTCTTCTTGATACTCTGCCGCGTGGTCGACGGATGTGGCCATTGTTCTCACTCGAGTCGCTCGCAGTACACGTTCCCGCGTAAACTCACAGAGATATTCATTCGTTCCAATCACTTTTGTGCGCATTCATTATTATAGTGTAGTACATTCTTGATCAAATCACGCGTGTGTAAATTCAGTGTCAGTGCGAATCACAGCAACTCAACAGGACTAGTGCAGCACTCACATAACCGTCAGCGGCGTGGTTCGCTCGTTGGCAGCAGAGACGTCATTCTGCCTCGCACCGATCATCGGCGTCCGGACACTCACCAGCCTGCCGTGTGGCTTTACTCGAGCTCTACAACCAGACTGTATCACCAGGATCAACCACACGGAATCAACAAGTCAACTCAGAGGCCTGAGAACCCACTCACCAACAGTACATCAACACGCAGGCCAGACAAAACACAGTATATATTTGTTATAATCACCAGGTATTTTTCATGCAATCACTGTTATATAATTTAAATAAACATTGAATTTATTATTGTTCATTACTGAGTGCTTTTAATTATTTATACTTGTCACCAGGATCCTTAATCTTACTATTCGCATCTGTCACTTGACATGCTACGTGTGAATGTATCGACTTGCTACCTGTCGACAGATTAAAAATAATTTCAAATTAAAACTCAGTCTCACACTCATTATCATAACATTTTTTGGTCCTTCGAGCCGGATATAATGTACTCATACTCATTAACATACAGTGGCAAAAACAACGGCTAATGAAATGATGCCTCCTCCTCACTTGACGACTCCAGGACGATCTCGCAGGGCTGCACGATATTCTAATAGACGATAACTAATTATCGTCGACATTATTAGGTGCGCATCTAAGTTCCCGCTGTTTTTCAAAAGATGGCTCCAGTAGTAAGTGCTGGTCAATTGGGACATAAACAAAACG
The DNA here is from genome assembly GCA_963942595.1 of Cylloceria caligata. Classification (NCBI taxonomy): domain Eukaryota; kingdom Metazoa; phylum Arthropoda; class Insecta; order Hymenoptera; family Ichneumonidae; genus Cylloceria; species Cylloceria caligata. Next base: position 25,840,999 of record OZ012703.1, read on the forward strand.
TCATGAACCAAGCTTAGACATATAGTAAACAAACCGCTTTGACACATTAGTGATTTTGTTTTTGCGTCATATACTTTTCGTTGTGTGAAAATGTCTGATTTTGTGCCAATTAATCGTGATTTGCGGGAAGTGTTGGTTTTCTTCTTTCATTCAAAGAAAACGGCGACTGAAGCGCATCGAGAACTCCAAAAAGTTTACGGAGATGCTGCTCTGAGTGAAACAATAGGCCGTGATTGGTTCTGTCGCTTCAAAGACGGTGATTTTGATGATAACGACCGTTCGCGTCAAGGAAGGCCAAAAACCTTCGAAGACGCTGAATTGGAGACATTGCTCGATGAGGATCCATGCCAAACGCAAAAAGAGCTTACTTCAGCATTAGGAGTTACCCGCCAAGCCATTTTCAAGCGATTGCATGCGTTTGGAAAGATTCAAAAACAAGGAACTTGGGTTCCTTATGATTTGAAGCCAAGAGACGTTGAGCGTTGTTTTTTCGCCTGTGAACAACTGCTCCAGCGGCAAAAAAAAAGGTTTTCTTCATCGCATAGTTACGGGTGGTGAAAAATGGATTCATTACAGCAACCCAAAGAGAACAAAATCATGGGGACTGCCCGGTCATGCTTCTACGTCGTCGGCTCGGCCGAATATTTTGCTGTGTATTTGGTGGGACCAGGGCGGTGTTATTTATTACAATACGAGCAGAGGCACGAAAAAGTGATTCTACAGCATGACAACGCTCGGCCTCACGTTGCCAAACCCGTTAAAACCTACTTAGAAACGCTCATATGGGAAGTCCTTCCCCACCCGCCATATTCCCCAGATATTGCGCCGTCCGATTATTACTTGTTCTGTTCGCTGGCACATGGTTTGGCTAATCAGCAGTTCAGCTCATATGAAGACATCTCAAAATGGCTTGATTCGTGGATAGCCTCAAAAGACGAATACTTCTACCGTGACGGTATTCGAGCTCTGCCAGAAAGATGGGAAAAAGTTGTCGCTAGCGATGGGCAATATTTTGAATGATTCATTTGTAAACATTTTTTCACAATAAAGTTGCATTTTCATAAAAAATAAACAGCGGGAACTTAGTTGCGCACCTAATATTATTATTTAATTATTTAAGTATGACTGACTGAGAGGGAGAAAAGGGAGAAAATGACGCATTGCACTCGCCGATTGTCAAAGTTTTCATACCTTCGGGGATGCTTCGGGACCTCGGGTTACTACCTATTATTTGAGCGGGTACAACCATCTTACGTCTTTTACCATCGAGATCTCGAGCAGTCCCGCTCGATAACTACCTGTTACGGTTACCAAGTGTGGCTTGTTTGCGGACCTGGCGACGCATCTGTACTGTCTCTTCTAATTTATGCGACTACGAGGCGAGGCGCTAGTCGCGATCATATGGCGATAGCGGTTCACGAAATTACCACGATTTCGGATCGTGAGAAGGGCATCGTAGTTCGCAATCACGCGTACCGGCAAGTACTCAGGGCTTTTTCCGGTGATTGTCAAGCGAAGAGGACACACGCACCGAGCGAGTTTCTGTGCCGCTCTACTATTCATGTCACCTACCTGTCAGCCCTGGTTTCAAGTGGCACATAAAGGGTGTCCCAGCAAGAGCGCCGGATTTAAATTTACCGCAATTTTGTTAATGCGAGTTGTACGGTGATTTTTTTTTACATTTGTCACGTACAGACCACGCGATTTAAGAATATGGAGAAGTATTCAAACCAACAACGTTTAATTATTGTAAAAACACATTACAAAATTGGTGAAAGTTTTGCGAAAACAGTTCGCCAATTATGTCAAGTTTTTGGTTGTAATAATGCGCCAAATGAATCGACAGTGAGGCGTTTAATTACAAAATTTGAGACCAAATTTACGCTGATGGATCATACGCAGAAGATCATTGTTCGTCGTCGTCCTTGTCGGTCACTCGAAAATATAGCCACAGTAACGGAATCTGTGGCAGTGAATCCAGGAACTTCCATTCGGCATCGTGGTCAACAATTAAACATTTCCAATAGCACTATGCAACGAATTTTGGTAAAAGATCTGCATTTGCACGCGTACATGATTCAATTGGTGCAAAAAATCAAGCCAAGGGACCATGCGCAGCGCCGAGAATTTGCTGATTGGGTGTTGGAACATCATAAAATTAATGCGGATTTTGCGAAGAAAATTATTTTTTCAGATGAGGCACATTTTCAACTCGACGGATACGTAAATAAGCAAAACCGTCGGATTTGGGGTGCTGGAAATCCTCGTGTAATACTCAAACAACCAATGCATCCACCGCGAGTAACTGTTTGGTGTGCATTTTGGGCTGGCGGAGTAATTGGGCCGTATTTCTTTGAAAATGCGGCTGGAAATGCGCTAACTGTTAATGGAGTGCGGTATCGCGAAATGTTAACGGAGTTTTTGTGGCCCAAATTGGATGTAATTGATGTGGAGGACATGTTTTTCCAACAAGACGGTGCGACCTGCCACACAGCACGTGAAACAATGGTGTTACTGCAGACGAAGTTTCCAGGCCGTGTCATTTCTCGATTTGGCGATCAACATTGGCCACCAAGATCGTGGCCAGAGATAATAAACATGCATAAATGTACTCAGGCACCAAAAACATCGAAGAGTTAAAAAATATATTGAGTCGATTCGGATTACCGCGGCACCTTGTAACGGACAACGGAACTCAGTTCACAAGTTTAGAGTTATAAGAATTTGATAAACGAAACGAGATTAAACATAGTTTTTTTGCACCTCACCATCTGTCGACGAATAGAGCGGCAGAGAATTTTGTCGAGACGTTCAAAGACAAGGTAGATAAAATAGTTAAAGGCGGGAAGTCACTCGAATACGCGATAAATGTATTTCTACTCTTTTCTATGGTGGATGATTTCGGTACGCGTAACAACAAACGGATTGAAGGGAGAATAATACAAAAACTGTTTCCAGTAAGGTTCAGAGTCGAGATTGCGCCCGGAAAGATTTGGAAACGGCATATCGATCAAATCATTAAATTTCCGAAAACTGGCGAAGACGTAACCAGCGATGCGAAACCAAGCGGTGAAGAACAAACCGCGATATTGCGGCGTTCAGAGAGATTGAAAGACGTAACAAAGAATTAAACGAGGGGAAATTGTGATGCATTTGTATTCATTATACATCGTATACCATTTTGTCGGAGTCGGTGAGATTCGGAGAATACCTCTCTCTGAAAGTCTGTGTAGCGCACTGTACCAGCAATAGGCAAAAGCCAGCAGTTCCATGACTACTCTCTAGCAGGACACAGTATTGTACCTTACAAATATCAATAAATTCTGATGTTACTCATGCAACACATGACATTACCCATTGCCGAATGGATTAGTTATCATTTAATTGATTGACCGTTATCTGTTACTGGACGAGGATTCGTTATTTGGTCCTTGATTTGTATTATTTTATTTATATGAATATTTGAGCTGTTAGCAGCCTTTCATACGTGACCTTCCGTTATCCCGTGGTCGTTGGTTCGTATTTGTGTGTGTGAGATTGGCACGACATAGGCCGTATCGCGAACTATTCCTTCTCGAGAAATCTTATTTTATTTTATTTCAATTTTATGCTTTTTTGTGCTGAGGATTATTTGAAATTTTATTCGAATTTATATAACGTGGACTATAGAGGATTAGCTCGAACGCAGTTGACGTATGTAATTGTGAGGAGCGAGTGTCGCGATTTCCACCGTCGAAATATTCAATCGTTGAAAACCCAAAGATATTTTAGCTGGTATTTCTTTCTATTCTTTTTATTGTAATATTTTGTTAAGCAAGGATCTGCTTTAGTTAAATAAATAATTCGCCGAGGTTTCGATAAATAATGTATTTATCGAATAATTTATATATAAATAATTTATTTATCGAAACCTCGAGAAGTCCGAATTACCCACTCTATCTCGAATAGATGCAGTTAGCCTGGGCTTAATCCCGTCTTGACCATCGTATATTTCCTCCCGATACGTAAACGCCTGGCGCCCAGCTCGAGAGGCTATAGGTGATGTGAGTTAAGTTGGAGGCTGAATTTTCGTTACAATATATACAAATATTAACTACCAAAATCCTACGTGCTCTTTCTCTCACTCTACCATGAGCGCTTTAATGTAGGTTATTATGAACGAGTATAGTAGGGATGACGGGCATCTTGAGGCATTTCGATATATACAAGGTGCTTCTCATAGATTTTGATAAACGCCTTTATCTTTCTGAATACTCACCTAATATACAGGGTGCCCGATTTATCTGAAGACATTGAAATATTTAGAAAACTACGCTTCGGAACAAGAAAAGTTCTGAATAAAATTTGTTCGCCTGGAAGGGGGTCATCTAATAATACCAAAGTCGACCCCTCACCCCACCCCATGGGGTAGGGGGGGGGAGGGTGGATCGAGTTTCGTATCGCTGAATAGCTTTTTAAAAAATAAAACTTGTGTTTTTTCTTTTTTCGATCCGATGTGTAATTTCTCGAGATATTTGCAAAAATCAGGTCCCTTGCCATTACAGTGCCATCTATCACGAATCGAAAAAAAATGTTTCACATAAAAGTTACTTATTTTTTTATGGGGAATCCGAATCTGTAATAAAAAATAGCGGTTCCCATTTACGATTTCAAAGTTGCCTCCACCCCCACCCCAGGGGGTAGGGGTGAGGGGTCGAGTTTTGTATCATTAGATGACCCGCTTCCAGGCGAACAAATTTTATTGAGATATTTTTTTGATTCGATGCGTAGTTTTCGAAATATTTCAATGTCTTCAGATAAATCGGCCACCCTGTATACAATCTACAAAAAAGTACATTACGATGCAAGAAATCTGTGTATCAATTTCTGTTGAGCATCTCTAGCTAATTCGAAGAACATTGGTCATGAATAAATAGCATACTTCCGTTATGCCCGTGAAACGCATAATTCCTTTCTTTTTGCCTTACGAGTTGTTGGGAGCACAAACAAGACGTGTAAATATGAAATTTGCATGTTCCTTCTACGGGATTGTCGTCAATCTCCCGATTCTTTTCTATGGGTAATGTTTACCTCAAGTCTGGCTTCCTTATAAAAGAATGGTTGTAACATTTTCAAGAAAATAAAAAATTTCTTAAAATTGCAAATTTCATAAAGCTCTTCGATCGATTGTCGCTAAATTCAAAACCAATTATTCTCGACCACTAAAAATTTGTATGCCTAGTTTCGCGTTAATAGCTACGCATTTATTTCGAAAAATTTAAACCACCATAAAATGAGACACGCGTTAGCGATTTGGGCGAAAATTGTAGCAAGCCGAGGAGGGTTGCGACCCGACTCATGTGTAAAGTGTCAGGAAGATCACTCAAATCGTTCTCGAAATATAGTCGCTTTCATTTTTTATCCTTATCGCACATACATATACACGTGCTCGCGCGGAAATTAAAAGCAAATATAATTATTAACGTTTTGAAATATTTAAGTACTCTCACATCAAAATCTTGAAAAAAATGTTTTCACGAAAACAAAGCTTCTGCTTTGATGTGTATTCAAAATAGCTGCTTGCGGAATAAGAGTATTACATTCAATGTGCATCAAAATTAATTCTCAGAAAATTTGTACGTCGTTGTTTGCATGTAAAAGTATATATTTTTATTTCGAAAGAGTGACGCAACATTTTTTATTTTCAATTTTTGATTGTACTTCGAATTAATTGACAGTGCGGCCTGAAGAACTTATTGTACTATTTTGTATGCAGATCTTATACAGATTTCATTAAATGAGCTACCATTTTTGATCTAACATTTTTTGGTATCTGTTGATGCACTGGTGGTGAGTCGTCTAGCAGGCTGTTGAGTTGACGTGTTGAGTCGTGTGGGTGATCCTGTTGATTCGATCTGATCTAGAGCTGGGTATGCTGGCCACACGACGGGCTGGTGAATCGACAATTCCTTTTGTCTGGTCCGAGGCTGAGTGGCGGCTACGCTGCCGACGATGCGTAAAATCGTTGACAGATATGTGAGTTTTGCTGAGTTTGTGGCGAGTGTAAGTGATTTGCACTTGCACTGATTTGAACTACCCGTGATTAGACAATGAGTTTAATGCACTACTGTACTGAGTTAGTCGAAATTAGTGAAACTATCAGGGGTACAAATTGAAAATGCGGGTTTGATAACAGATGGCGTTACTAACGCTATACGCATCAGGCAGTACTGTGACTATGTTCATGTCAAAGCTACGTCTTATAGCTTTAATTTTCAGTATGTGTCAATTTGTCGCAGTGTCAAATTCATAGTTTTTTTGAGCTCTCAATATGTCGAGTTTCGTGCCAACAAAACAGCATTTGCGGGAAGTTTTAATTTACTTCTTTAATTTGAAGAAAAGTGCTGCTGAAGCACATCGATTGGTCTCCGAGGCTTATCCGAGTCATGTTCCATCGGTTTCAACGTGCGAGAGATGGTTTGTGCGGTTTAGAAGTGGTGATTTTGACGTTGAGGACAAAGAGCGGCCGGGCCAAGTGAAAAAGTTTGAGAATGCTGAATTGGAGGCAATACTCAATGAAGACTCGTGTCAAACTCAACAAGAGCTCGCAGATTCATTGGGAGTGACACAACAAGCCATTTCCCATCGTATAAAAGCCCTCGGAATGATCCAAAAGCAAGGACATTGGGTGCCGTATGAGCTGAAGCCGAGAGACGTCGAGCGCCGTTTTTTTGCATGCGAACTGCTGCTCGAACGGCAAAAACGGAAGGGTTTTTTGCATCGCATTGTCACTGGTGATGAAAAGTGGATCCATTACGATAACCCGAAGCGCAAAAAATCATATGGTTACCCCGGCCATGCATCATCATCGACGGCCAAACCAAATATTCACGGCGCCAAGCTCATGCTCTGTATTTGGTGGGACCAGCTGGGTGTGGTGTATTATGAGCTATTGAAATCGAACGAAACCATCACAGGAGCACTATACCGAACTCAATTGATGCGTTTGAGCCGCGCACTCAAAGAAAAACGGCCACAATACGAGCAAAGACACGACAAAGTAATTTTGCAACATGACAACGCTCGGCCACATGTTGCAGCGCCGGTCAAAACATACCTACAAACGCTGAAATGGGAAGTCTTACCCCACCCGCCGTATAGCCCAGATATTGCTCCTTCCGATTACCACCTTTTCCGATCGATGACACATGGCCTAGCTGACCAGCGCTTCCATTCTTACGAAGAAGCCCAAAAATGGGTCGATGACTGGATAGCAGCCAAGCCGGCCGAATTTTTTCGCGACGGTATCCGTAAATTGCCAGAAAGATGGGAAAAAGTTGTGGCTAGCGATGGACAATACTTTGAATAATTCATTTGTTACCATTTTTTCAGAATAAACGTTCAAAAATAGAAAAAAATCCCGCATTTTCAATTTGTACTCCTGATAAATGAGATGAAAATTTGAGGTGATGCGTGCTTACTTGAACGAACGACTCGAACATGAATATTAGCTACTTCCGTCGACCACGAGGCTGAGAGCGTCTTGAGGGCGGAGGTGCGTCACAGCTCGCTTGAGTGTGGATTCGCTGCCCGCGATAGAATGTGAATCCTGTTAGTGGTCATGCCACTGGGGCCACACTGCTTGGCGTTATCCACTGGGGTGAGCTTAGATCGAGGAAGCAAGGTGATCGAATACGCCCTTGACGCGGCTGCGCTTAGTCGGCGGTAGGGTATGCCTGTGAGCTGTGCCATATGATGCGAGGCATCGTCGTCTCGTGAGTATAATGTGTGTATAAGTGAGTTGTGTGCGTGAGAGATGCGAAAACTGAACAATTTTCATATATATTGGTTCTACTGAATCACATAAGAATGGATAGAAGCTGATCCAAAATATTTAAGTGCCTGCGCATGACTACGGATATACAAATGAATCCTATGATACACGATTCTATTCGTATCTATCCGAGAAACGTTATTCAATGTGTGTTGATGTATTACTAATCCGAAAATACGAAAGCAATAGTTACAAAAACACATAGTAAATAGGCAATCTCTATATTCATCGCTATACACAATTTCAGGCAGGCGAAGTTTAATCACATGAGTTCGCATAAATTATTTATTTGTTCGAGAATTCAGTAGGATGGAAAGAAAGTGGACTGTAATATTTTGTATAAAAAATTAGAAGCGGTACACAGATGTAATTTACAGCGGTGTTTATAGCTCCACTTGTCAAATGCCGTGGGAGAAACTACATATAAAAAATACATAAAATAGACAAAATGATATATTAAACTGAGCACAAAAAAAAAGAGAATAAAGTGTTGAGTTTTATGTTACCGCACAAGATTATATTAATCAGTGAGATTGGTGAGATGTGCTGTCGATATCTGGCCTCGCGGTGAAGCTGAAGCCGGGTGCACGACACGGTGAGTCTAAATGTTGATGGACACGTGATCAGATGTCAATATCTCGATGATGATATGCTGGATAGATGCAAGTGACTGTTGGTCGGCAAAGTAGTGCGATGAGAACTTTAGTTACACACAGAAAACTGAGAAAAACACGCGCGGTTCTTGAGATACCATCTGAGCAGAGCAAGAGCAAGATGCAAGATGTCTGCCTTCTTTGAAACAGCCGTTGTCTCCACGACATTGTCGAAGTGCGCGTGCGCACAGCGACCTGTTGCTTGGCACGCTGACCCAGTGAATGCTCATTCCCGTTAGGTGCTGCCGCTAAGCAGCCACAGAAAGCAGTTGTCTATGCTAGCCTGCAGTGCGCAGTCCAGCAACGAGCAGCAAAATGCTTGTGCATTCGCAAACAGTATTCGCAAGTAAAAATGCAAAATTCGTGAGGTCAAAATGGCGGATTGTATGTGTGCGCTGAAATGTATTAAGCGTTCTGATTTCACTTGTGTAAAACCTGAAAAACCCCAGATTACCAAATTTTGTCCATATCAAGTCACTTTAGTTTTTATATTCGCCATATTGGACCCGCCATTTTGAACTTCTGAATTTTGAGAATAAATTCATAATCAGCAACCGCAAAAACCCCTGTTATGCCAGTAACGCGTAATAGAGTATTAGTATTGTCGGTATAATATTTTTAAAAGTTATTGTTTTGGGGTCGTTCGCCGGTAAGGAGATGGATCTCGCGTGAGAGTGATAAACACGTGTATTCACTATAAAAGCGTTGATTAGACGCTTATTATAAATAACGCTTACTTCCCGTTATTTATTACAATTACGTTATTTCGTACAGAAAAGGAATTAAAATACAATTAACAAGTCCTCGAGTTACTAACGAGGAACCAACCTGTCTCGTTCGAATCTGTTTAAAAACTTTAATATTTCGGGCGAGTACAACCCAGGATCAACCATTCAGGTTGATATTAAACTTTAGACTTATTTCGACCAAGTGGTTACGAACCACCTTTGGTATTTGATTACGAATTAAAGAACAATTGAGTACGAATTGCATCACTTCGTACATCAGAACATTCTTTCTCATTCGCCGTTCTACTTCGTGAGCTTACTTAACTACTCACAATCGAGCGAAGGAGGAATAATGTTGCAAAAAATTAATGTTATTTGTCGATTAATCTGAGACATAATATCCATCCCCTCTTAAATAGAAAAAAATTTACCTAAACATTTTTTCTTTGGTTGGTTTTTCTCGTGAACTTTCACAATAATTTGTTTTACATAATTAGTTTTGATTGATTGTTCATATACACAATTTTTTAACATCAATACATTATTTTTTATATACGCAAGTCTTTGTTGATTGTCCTCCGGAGATTTTCTTATCGGTGTTCCGGGTATCCAAATCTCACTCTGGTGAGCGGGCATGTTATAAAGGGTGGTTAAATTTTAAGGGCCGATGTTGATTTTGAATAAAACACAAATTATTTAGGAAATTATTGTCAATTCTTTTTATTATGATAATATGGTATGGTTCAATTATGTATGGAACAAAATATCGGCCAAATGGCCGCCGCGACCTCGGCGGCACATCTCCATCCGATGGTCCAAATTTTCGATGACGCTTAGGCATAATTGAGGTTCTATGCCGTTAATGTGCCGAATTATCTCATCCTTTAGCTCTTGAATTGTTGCTGGCTTATCGACGTACACCTTTTCTTTCAAATAACCCCAAAGAAAGAAGTCCAACGGTGTCAAATCACATGATCTTGGCGGCCAATTGACATCGCCACCACGTGAGATAACACGGCCATTGAATTTGTCGCGCAAAAGAGCCATTGTTTCGTTAGCTGTGTGGCAAGTGGCACCGTCCTGTTGAAACCACATATCGCCCACATCCATATCTTCCAATTCGGGCCATAAAAAGTTCGTTATCATCTCACGATAGCGAACACAATTCACAGTAACTGCCTGACCGGCCTCATTTTGGAAAAAATACGGCCCGATGATGCCGCCAGCCCATAAACCGCACCAAACAGTCACTCTTGGTTTTTCGATAATCACTCTTGGATTATGATTCGCCCAAATGCGGCAATTCTGCTTATTGGCGAATCCACTGAGGTGAAAATGTGCCTCATCACTGAAGATGATTTTCTTCGAAAATTGATCATCCACTGTTGCCATTTCTTGCCACCATTCTGACCATCGACGACGTTTGGAATGGTCAAGAGGCTTTAGTTCTTGAGTCAATTGCACCTTATAAGCGTGTAAATGCAAGTCTTTATGCATAATATTCATCAACGACGAGCGTGACAGGTGCAATTGTTGGGCACGACGACGAGTTGAGGTGGACGGCTCTTCAGCCACACTATCGCGAACAGCAGCAATATTTTCTGCAGTACGAGCTGTACGAGCATGCACTGGTGTTTTAATATCTCCTACAGACCCGGTTTGCTTAAATTTTTGCACGATTTTTCCGATTGTACGCACATTTGGACGATTGACCGAAAAAATCACGAAGTGCACGATATGCATTTTGATTTGAACGCCCATTTTCATAGTAAGCCTGAATAACTTTAACGCGTTGCTCGATTGTGTATCTTTCCATGGTTCAAATTGAGTTAGTCTGAAATTGAGAAATGTCAAATGAAATGCAGAAAAAAACTTGACGTTTAGGTGTGGTTCACATTTAACATCGGCCCTTAAAATTTAACCACCCTTTACATGCCCTGGTCAGTTCGGATTGCATTCGCTCTAACGGCTGCTGTCCTCCAAGTGGCTCGAGGTGTATGGTATGTTTACCTCGGCTGCTACCAGGGTTGGTGCCTGGCTCGTGATTGCTGGTGTCCGGTTTCGCCGATACCTATAACATTTAAACATAGCGAAACCGACCAAGGCTATCGGTGCTATAGCACCCAGTGTGTAGAAGTTCAGGTTGTGGATGTGCTGCTTCACGTTCCCATCAATGTCAAGGTGTTCTAATATCTGGTCTGCTCGAGCTCCGAGCTTTTGAATCTCCTCTGGATCTCACAGTACGCTGAATAGTGGAATTTTGTTCACGATCTGCGTTGGGGACACCTGGACTTCTAGCTCTGTTAGTTGTAAATCAAATGGCGGAAGATAGTTTTCCTGGATGACTTGCGACGTTTGCCTGATAATCTTGACGCTATAATCTTGGGCGGTTACTATACACACGCCTACCAAAGCCAGTATTCCCGTATTATTTAATATCTCAAGCCGTGTGGGTTTCTTTCCACAGCTTATACCAATGGGTTCTAGGGTTAGTGCGACGTATATCCATTGCCCTTGTTGCTATATTGGGACTATAAGGGTGTGAGTTAGTTGGATAACTCGTTTCGCGCATCGTACGCCGTTATCCGTGTCGACTTTCGCGTGTATCCGAACCTCGCAGGGGGCATCGTTCGTAAGCGAAATCGAAGGATGTGTAGGCGGGCAAATATACAATTTACACGTTATTTTACAGTCTTGTAGGTCATTGTCAGTCATCGTGAGGTAATTCTGGTTTTCATGTCGACTACTACGTACTTCTCGGTTGTCTCTATGTAGTAGTACTCGCCGTTGCGTTCTCGAACTAGTATAGGGTATACACTCTGCATACTATACTGCTGTTGCCCGATCAGTGGTATGTCGAGCACGAGCACAATTGCATTGCCTTCGCTGTAGGCCATGATGTCTGTGATGAGCCACATTTGCTAATTTACGTTGCTGAGCAGAGCCTCCACTACTATACTTATAGAATTCGGGCTTTCGACTGAGTGTTAGCGCCTCTCCACCTAGCGTATGTTGCTGTTTCCTAAGGCGGCGATGGTCATTCCTGAAAACAATTATTATAATTCTTGACCCATGATTTGCTTTCTATTCAGCTTTGGGGCTAGATTGTCTACGTGTACCTTCTTCTTCATTCTGAGGCTTCATATGATATCGCCTCTGTAACCAATGTAATATTATATTTTTGCATAAGTCCTAATATTGTCTTGAAATATGAAAATGATATATTTTTGCATATTTCGCTGTAATTTGCGGAAATTGAATTACCAATAAACATGTGTGTACCAACCAAATAGACTGTCGACATTGACTTATCTTTTTCTAGTCTATTTCGCCGTTGCGAAATCTTGTTGCAATTATTGCTATAGACTCCAAGTCATGTGTACTTCCTCAATGTAGAACCGTTTTTTTTTCTTCTTCAATATTATATTCAATATATTTTTTTCATATGCATATTTATCAAGTGTTTTCATCTCTGAATGGCTACTTTTTTCATATTGATTAAAAGTAGGACTCCTAAAACTTCTTCTACTTTATTGAAGCTCCCCCTTGCGTCCTTAGGGGCTCCTTTCCCTTATTATTAGGTGCGCAACTAAGTTCCCGCTGTCTTTCGAGAGATGGCTCCAGTAGTAAGTGCTGGTCGATTGGGACATAACCAAAACGTCATGAACCAAGCTTAGACATATGGTAAACAAACCGCTTTGACACACTAGTGATTTTGTTTTTGCGTCATATACTTTTGGTTGTGTGAAGATGTCTGGTTTTGTGCCAAATAATCGTCATTTGCGGGAAGTGTTGCTTTTCTTCTTTCATTCGAAGAAAACGGCGGCTGAAGCGTATCGAGAACTCCAAAAAGTTTACGGAGATGCTGCTCTAAGTGAAACAACATGCCGTGATTGGTTCCGTCGCTTCAAACACGGTGATTTTGATGTTGACGACCGTTCGCGTGAAGGAAGGCCAAAAACCTTCGAAGACGCTGAATTGGAGGCATTGCTCGATGAGGATCTGTGCTAAACGCAAAAAGAGCTTGCTTCAGCATTAGGAGTTACCTACTAAGCCATTTCCAAGTGATTGCATGCGTTGGGAATAATTCAAAAACAAGGAACTTGGGTTCCTTATGATTTGAAGCCAAGAGACGTTGAGCATCGTTTTTTCGCCTGTGAACAACTGCTCCAGCGGCAAAAAAAGAAAGGTTTTCTTCATCGCATAGTTACGGGTGATGAAAAATGGATTCATTACAGCAACCCAAAGAGAACAAAATCATGGGGACTGCCCGGTCATACTTCTACGTCGTCAGCTCGGCCGAATATTCACGCTGCGATGATTTTGCTATGTGATTGGTGGGACCAGGGCAGTGTTATTTATTATGAGCTGTTGAAACCAAACGAAACCATCACTGGGGAACGATATCGAACTCAATTGATGCGATTGAGCCGAGCACTGCGCAAAAAGCGGCCACAATACGAGCAGAGGCACGAAAAAGTGATTCTACAGCATGACAACGCTCGGCCTCACGTGCCAAACCCGTTAAAACCGACTTAGAAAAGCTTAAATGGGAAGTCCCACCCCACCCGCCATATTCCCTAGATATTGCGCCATCCGATTATTAGTTGTTCCATTTGATGGCACATGGTCTGGCTAATAAGCAGTTCAGCTCATATGAAGACACCTCAAAATGGCTTGATTCGTGGATAGCCTCAAAAGATGAACACTTCTGCCGTGATGGTATTCGAGCTCTGCCAGAAAGATGGGAAAAGTTGTCGCTAGCGATGGGCAATATTTTGAATGATTCATTTGTAAATATTTTTTCACAATAAAGTTGCATTTTCATAAAAAAAAAAAACAGCGGGAACTTAGTTGCACACCTAATATTTTAGTTCTCGGTATTTGCCTTACATATAAATTCTTTTCCTATTTATGTATCTATATTCGAATTATATAAACGAGGGCCACTTGAAAAGCTTCCGGTCTCATCGACATAAAATAGCTGTAGAAAAAAAATTCTTTCGCCGTCCGACAGATGGCCTTAACATATGAAAACCGTAAAAATTTCAAGTCATTGTGATAATTACTTTATCTATGGCACTCTTCCAAAGTTATCAGCTGACATTGTCTGTCAACAATGGAGAAAATTGAGTATCGCGCAATGATAAAATTCCATCATTTGAAAGGGAAAAAGGTTCAGGAAATATAAGATGAGTTAGACTCTGTATTCGGTGGAGCCTTCCTTTCATTTACAATGATCAAACATTGGGTGGCCAAGTAGAAACGTGACCGTACGATCATTTCAGATGAGGAACGTTCCGGGCGCCCGAAAACCGCTACATTTGACGAAATGGTCGATTTAGTGCATCAAACTGTCATGGAAGATCGTCGATTGATTGTTAAGGATATTGCTGAGGCTTGTGGGATATCATACGATGCCGAATGGAAGTTCCTGGATTCTCGGCCACAGATTCCGTTACTGTGGCTATATTTTCGAGTGTCCGACAAGGACGACAACGAACAATGATCTTCCGATCCATCAGCGTAAATTTGTTCTCAAATTTTGTAATTAAACGCCTCACTGTCGATTCATTTGGCGCATTATTGCGACCAAAAACTTGACGTAATTGGCGAACTGTTTTCGCAAAATTTTCACCATTTTTGTAATGTGTTTTTACAATAATTAAACGTTGTTGGTTTGAATACTTCTCCATATTCTTAAATCGCGTGGTCTGAACGTGACAAATGTCAAAAAAAATCACCGGACAACTCGTATTAAGAAAATGGCGGCAAATTAAAATCCGGCGCTCTTGCTGGGACACTCTTTATATATAATTATTATATACATAAATTCTTTTCCTCTTTGCTATTAGTACTAAAAAAAAAAAGGGTTCAGCCGGTTGGCATATACCGGCTGATTATTCTGTTCCTCTTGGACTATGTATGTAACGGGAGAGAGTTTGTCCGTGATTGTATAAGATTCCGTCCACTTTGGGGTCAGCTTCGCCGAGTGGACCGCGACGTACACTTTCGTCTTGTAGGAGTACTTGGTCGCCAACGCTGTATACCCTGTCTGTCGTCTCATGATCGTATGTGGCTATCGATTTTTGCTTTGCTCAACTCTTTAAAAATCATGCTGAAGAAATTGGTACCCTGGTTGGATAGAAACCTTTCGGGCGTACCATACAGGCAAATAATTTCCTCAACCAGGGTCTTGGACACAATCGATGCCTCCTGATTCGGCACTGGCACTGCTGCACTGTATTTCGTAAGGGCATCCTGGAACGTGAGGATGCACTTGTTCTCCAATGCTGTCTCCGGTAGCGGCCCTACGATGTCCACCACCACCTATTCAAATGATTGGCGTATTGGTAAGGACCATGGGTGCTGTATGGCATCTTCGTAATGTATTCTTCTGCAAGAGTTTACAGGCCATAAAATACCTCTCTAGCTCCTTCTTCAAGCCAGGCCAATCGTATTTGGTCTGGATCTGTTTCAGCGTCCGCTCGAGACCCTGATGCCTTCCTATGGGGGCGTTCTGGTATTCTCTAATGATTTTCGGTCTATGATCGGCAGCAGGGCAAGTTACGCCGTTGCTTCAGCAGTTACGCTCTTTCGTACCTTTGTGTTTTTTCGCGCCGCTGGAGGATCGTGGGCTACGGTCCCGGCCGTGCCTCGCTTCCTCACGCATGCTTGTGCCGCGAGCTGTCCGGGTCGCTTGCCTCGAGGTGTCGACCGGTAGCTGTGCCCCAGCAGTCTATCTCCTTCTCGGACAGCCTTGCAGCTTGCTCTTTCCGTGGCCCTCCTCACCTCGCGGGTTGGCCATGCTGCGCTGCTAGCTCTCTGTCCTTCTATGTGGTGCGCGCAGTCTTTCCTTTGGCCTCTCTAGCTTCGTGTAAGCGCTCGCGCTTTGCCCTCCGCATGGCTTTACGGCGGGCTTTGGGGATCAGTAGAACGACTTGCATGCACGCTGCGAGTTTTGCTGTCCTCTTTTTCTGTGTGGGCAGGAGTCGCCTATTACTCTGGCGGCTTGACCGGCGTATTCGCAGCTCTCCTATGTGCGCAGTCGTTCGTACCCCGGCACGCGCTGTACTCATTATTCTTGCGGGCGAGCTTGATCTCTCGCTCCGAAGAATTACTACGGCTGTCTGGGGTATCCTCGGCCCACCTGTTTGTGTAGCCATTCTTACACCCGCGTGCGCTGCCCTTTTCTCTCTTATGGGACCTTTCTTCACGTCTCACTTGTACTCACGTGGTATAACAGTATATATGCGACTCAGAGCGTCTGCATTCGTGTTCCTTTTCCCGGCTTTATTTTTGACATCGAACTCATGCCAGGACAATTTAATTTTGTAGTTCTGTCCAGCGCTCGACATCGAGCGACTTGCGTAACGTATGGGTAGATCATTTCCGAGTTCGCCCTGCGATAGGATCGCTCCAATTGCTCTGTCGGAACCGTCAGTGGTGACTACAAACGGCTTCTCGAAATCCGGATATTGTCATACTGGTGCTGTGGCGAGTGCCGTCTTTAATTCTTCGAAAGTGGCGTCCCTTATTGCCGTTCACGTGAATTTAATCTCTTTTTGGATTAGTTCTGTGAGTGGTTTTGCGGTCTGGGAGAAATCTTTTATGAATTTCTGGTAATACCCAAGGAAGGATTGCACTCATTTTTCGTTCCTTGATACTGGAACGTCCCTGACTGCCTTCAGCTTCTTGGGATCCGCCCGCACCCCATCATCCGAGATAATATGTCCAAGATATTGCGTCTCCGTTCATAAGAATTGGCACTTACCAGGTTAAACTGCCAGTCTAGCTTCTTTTAACCACTGAAGCACCTCCCGTAACCTGACGTTATGTTCCTTGAGGGTCTTACCGTGTATTACAATGTCATCGAGGTATACATAACATTTAACTACTTGTAGGCCGGCTAGCGTGGAGTTCATCAGCTGCTGGAACGTCAGCGTCGCATTCTTTAAACCGAACGGCATTCGGTTGTAATCGAAATGCCACTGAGGAGTGGAAAATGCTATTTTTTCCTTTTCCTCGTGTGCCATCGGAATTTCGTAAAATCCCTAAGCAAGATATAAGGTCGAACAGTATCGTGCTCTTCCCAACTGGTCCAATATTTCTTTAATATTGTGCAGTGAGTGTGAGTCACCGATTGTAACGTTGTTCAACTTCCGAAAGTCCACCACTACACGCATTTCCCTCACACCTGCAGCATCGGATTTTTTAGTCACATCCAGCAACGACGCATTCCAATGGCTAATTCGAGGCTGGATTATTTTTTCAGCTAGCATTTGGTCTGCGCCTGCGTCTCTACTTGTCTTCTGAGAATCTCCGGTGGTCTGTATGGGTACACCTTAATAGGTTGCACCCATTTCTTGAGGGGTAATCTAGTGCTGTACCATATGTGTGCACGGCAGCTTATCCCCGGGTGAGTGAAATATGTCCTCGTATTCCCTCGTCATTTCTTTCAGCTCTTTATGCTCTTTCTCGTTGAGGTTCATTGTGTCAAGCTCTTGCGCTAGTTATGCGAGGCGGTCGACCCCCTTCTCGACTCTTACGGCTCATACTTTTATCGCGACCATCCCAGCCGCGTGACCTACTGTTGCAATCTCGAGCGGCTCGAGGATCACCACGGGGCGTTGCACCTCGACCACCTGCATGGTAGTATTTATGAAGCTTATAGCGCAACTACTACCGCGTGGCGGCGTGATACAGGCGATAAATACTACTGAGCAGGTGGTCGAGGTGCAACGCCCCGTAGTGAAACTCGAGCCGCTCGAGGTTGCAGTAGTGGGCCGAGGCGGCCGCAATGGAAGTATGCACCATAAGCGCGGAGCGAGGGGCTGACCGTCTCGCGCGACTATTTCAAGAGCTCGATACGTCTAACCTCAATGAGAAACAGTATGGAGCGCTAGAAGACATCACCAAGGAATACGAGGGAGTACTTCACCTGGACGGGGATAAGCTGCCATGCACGCAGATGGTGAAGCATCGGATCCCCCTTAAGGAAGGGGTGTAGCCTATTAGAGTGCACCCATATATGTTGGTCGTGGCTAAGAAACCCAATGCCGGTGGAGTGAAGTAGTGCGTAGTGGTACATCTTCGGAATGTTAACCAAAGGCACCGTCGGAGACTCCTACCCACTGCCCAATATAACGGAAATATTGGACCAGTTGGGATAAGCCCGATACTACACGGCTTTGGACCTCACCTCGGGATTTCACCAAATCCCGATGGCGCAGGAAGATCAGAAGAAAACGGCATTTTCCAATCCGCAGGGTCATTTTGAGTATAACCGCATGCCTTTCGGTTTCAAGAACGCGCCACCGACTTTCCAGCGGCTAATGAATTCCACACTAGCCGGACTACATGAAGTCAAATGATACGTGTACCTCGACGACATAGTAATACACGGGAAAACCTTCAAAGAGCATAACGACAAGCTGCGGGAGGTGCTGCAGCGGCTAAGAGAAGCCAAATTGGCAGTGCAACCTAGCAAGTGCCAGTTCCTGCGCACGGAAACTCAGCACCTCCAATCCTTCCTTGGACTAGCCGGGTATTACCGGAAATTTATAAAGGATTTTTCGAAAACCGCAAAGCCACTCACGGAACTAACACAGAAAGGGGTTAAATTCGATTCGACGGCAGTAAGGGACGCCGCCTTCGAAGAACTGAAGACGGCATTAGTAACGGCACCAGTATTGCCAGACTTTGAGAAACGATTCGTATTTACAACAGACACCTCGGACAAGGCACTCGGCACAATCTTATCGCAAGGCAAGATGGGGACGATTTGCCCATATGCTACGCGAGCCGTACTATGTCAAAGACCGAGCTGAATTACACTACCATAGAGAAAGAGCTACTCGCGATAGTTTGGACCCTTGCTCAGTTCTGACCCTATATTTATGGTACTCGCTTCACGGTCGTAACAGATCACCAACTATTCATCTGGCTATTCGGTATAAACGACCCAGGTTCGAAATGATATCCGTACAGGTTCGTCGAATATAAGGCAGGAAAGCGTAACACAAATGTCGATGCGCTAGGCCATATATTAACTACTACGAGGGCCCAAGAGAGAGCCGAGGATACCCCGAGTAAGCATAGCAACGCAGCAGAGCGAGAGGTAGCGCCTGCCAATGCGTTGGAAAAGGACAGTAAGACTTGCAGCGTACATGAAAGTCGCTCTACTGATCCCCAAAGCCCCGCCGCGAAGTCGTGTGGTCGTGGAAGGGGAAGACCATGCACCCGAGCAGCGCAAGGCGCAAGTAAGACAGCGAGCTCCACGGGAAAGGACGGAGTGCGAGCAGCACAGCCTGGCCGACCCGCGAGACGAGGAAGGCCACGAAAATAAAACGTTGCAAGGCTGCCCGGGAAGTAGAGCGACGCAGCGGCGCAGCTACCAATGCGCACACCGAGTTAAGAGACTTCGGACAGAGCACCGCACAGGTCTGCTGAGGAAGCGAGGCACGATGGGGGCCATAGCCCGCAATACCGTACCGATGATGGTCTGAAAATAATAAAAGAATATCACGACACGCCCATAGGAAGGCACGAGGATATACGGCGAACATTGCATCGGATCTGGACCAAATACGACTGGCCTGGCATAAACAGAAATCTGGAGGGATACATTTCGTCCTGCAAGTCCTGCCAAGGGAATAATATAAGGAAGAAGGAATGAGTGCCGATGGTGTTAATGGACACCCCATCAAGATCATTCGAAAAAGTAGCTATCGACATCGTAGGACCGCTACCTGAAGGCGCTACTAGAAAAAAATACATACTTATGTTCCAGGACGCACTTACAAAATACAGCGTGGCGATACCACTACTGACCCACGAGGCATCGACAGTAGCGAGCGCACTAGTTGAAGAATTGATCTGCCGACACGGAACGCCGGAAACAATATTATCGAACCAGGGCACGAACTTCCTCAGCACGACCTGCAAGGAAATGTGTCGACTATTGAGAATTAAAAAGATAAACGCCTACCATCCAGAGTCGAATGGCGCCCTAGAAAGATCGCATCGCACCCTCGCAGAAAACCTAAAGAACTTCATAAATGAAGATCCAGGGAATTGGGACGAGTGGTTACAGTATGCGATGTTCACGTACAACACCACTCCACATACGGGGATAAGTCTGTCTCCCCACGTGTTAGTGTATGGATACGAGGCTGAGCTGCCGACCGCCGTAAAGCAAGAGCCCTGCAGCACCTATGCTTATGACGATTACGTCCACGATCTATGCAAACGATTACGGGCCGCATGGATTGTAGCACGTGGCAATCTAGAGGGCGCGAAAAGAAGGTCGAGGCATGCGTACGACCACGGCACACAGGTACAAGAATACCGGGTCTGCGAATGCGTGCTCCTGCGTGACGAGACAGTGCACAGGAGAAAATTAGCCAAGTAGACCCCGAAGTGGACGGGACCTCACGAGATTATAGAGAGGAGGCCCCCCGTTAACTACGTAAGTAGTATGTGTACACCTTTGCTCCATCCCACTCCTATCCTTACTCCTTCCCCCACCACGCGGCTACCTCCACCACCCCACTTTTCCATCATCGCGCTACCCACTCTGCTTAACCAGTGTCGGTAACGTGGAGATGGTAAAGTGAGGTGGTGTGGGTACTCTGGTGAACAAGAAAGACTAGAGATAAGAGCAGGATGGAGCAAAGGTGTACACATACTTGAAAAAAGGAAAAAAATTAGGTACTTACCTCTGTTGTTGTTGACGTCCACCTTCCTTCGACGGTGATTTTAAACTCCTGTCTCTCACTATCTCACTCACACAAACACACACACACACACACGCTCGCGCGCGCGCGTCAACACTTTCATAACCGAGCATCGTCTCCTTCAGGAAGCTCGGGGTTCTCGAAGCCCTCGTCCACGATGCCGCCATCGTACCCGATGTCTATCTCGGCACTGAGGACTCCGAAAACCCGCTAGCCTCGTAACGTAGATACATTGCGAAAAATACGTTTATGACTGCGCGATCACGAAGTTGAAGACAGACTGAATGCTCAGGATGCTGCTGGTTGGTATCACGGGCTGTGAAGATAGCAAACCGCCCTCTGAATCATAACTAAGGTGTCCAGCGCTCTGAATGCAGCGACAGCGATTTTGCACGTGCGTACCGCTTTGCGCTGTGCTCCTCGCGAAGCGCTTGCTCTGCAGTAAAAGGCGCAGAATATGATACCGTACCGCGAGGGACCTCGATTATAAAATAAGAGGCACAGTAAGACGATGTATTTGTTTTTAATTGATCAATATTTTATTTAAATCACTTTACACATATTTACCGTCGTATGCAACATCCCTGCAAACACAATAATCTTCGCTCGGAGACTCCACCGCCGTTAAATTTATTTTTATCACTGTCTGATCGTCGAGAGGCAAAAGCATTGTAATATTGACGCACTAATCTGTCATTTTTAATTACATTATCGCTAAAGAGATTATTAAATCGCGACATGGTGAAGCCGCACGACATAAGATGTAGGAATACGATGCAAAATTGTCCACACACATCCAACGTATTACTCTGTAGCTGCTTGAGGCCGTACCGATAGAACTTGCAGTTTCTTCGTAGTCGTGCGAGATGTTGCGGTATAACCGGTGGTAGCCCGTAGCTATCAAAGTACATTTCTTTTCCATGATGGTTACGTACATGGCGATCCAATGCTCTCCAGGTCCGTCGTGGATATCCGTGTTAACTACGAGTCCGGCAGGTAACGACCATACACGAGGAATTCTGTCAGCCGGGCATATGCCAACGGTTGGAAATGGTAGATACTGCAGACTCTCGTAGATTTGTCTAGTGTTCATGCTGAACACATAGTCAATGATTAAATGATGACCGATACGCTTTGAAAGACGTATATATATACAAAATTTATTTCACAGCATCGTTGATCGTGTCACGACTACATGATGAAGATTTCTCCTCTTTCTTATTCTCTTCCTCTTGGTCTGCTCACCAAACATCCATGTATGATTCTCCTTTAAACGGGTGCTCGCGAAGCCAATTTTTTATTTGGAAAGCCTGGCGCATTGCACAATGTGAAGACGCTGTATCGTTTATCATAGCGTGTCTGAAGCATTTTCGTGAAGATTTCGGCATAAATGTGTACGATGGGGCGCCCTCCTCATCCTCCAGGTTGGAAATTTCACGACTCGTGATATCGCAAGGAAGTATAGCCTTCTCGTGACCGCGAGTATAGATACGTCTTGATTTTCGCGAAATTTCACGCAAGTTAGCATATGCCTGTTTACAGCTCACATCGCCCTCGTACCATTCCAGACCGTGAAAATATTTCGAGAGAAATTTATTCTCGCTTCTCGAATGCTGTGGTAATTCAGCAAAGTGACACGGCGGTGCGACGATCCAATGAGCAGAGTACGGTCTATCCACTGCTACCACGGCAATTTCTTTCGGAATAAATTCCGAGTCTTTACCACGCATTCCCTGTATATCCACGACGATATCCATTTTCACGTCTAATCTGTACAGATGCTCGAGTTCGACTGATTAGTTACTCACAGACACGCTTCTACGTCTCTTAACACGAAATAATTTTATGCCGACATCAGCACATTTTTCGCTTATCCGGTAAAATCCACCGCTACTTGCCGAAAGGAATCAATTTCAAAAACATTATCATATTCCGCGTAGACTACACAATTTATCGTTGAAGCAAGCGAATCCTCAAATCGTACATCTATTCTCACACTACCGTGCTTTATTAAATTCCAATGTGTATTGCTGTTCGCCGAAAGATCGGGTGTTAAATCAAAAGCAAACAGACAATATCCATCGCGATAATTATCGCGATCGTTCGAATTACCGTCGTTCAAGAAATGTATTCCAGTTCCCGAAAACAACGTTTGAAAAGCATCCACATATAGATGATTTTTCGTGAAATCAAGTTGTAACGGCTTCGAAGGTATTTGAGCACCATCTACATACAACGAGAGATAATTTATCTTGTAATTTTGGAAATTGAATGGATCCATACTGAAGTCGCCGTTAAACGCTTTGTTATCGACAAAACCGATAATTATACGCTTCGGCAATTGACCTAACACGATATCATCGATAGTCTCTCCATGAAAACCGGAGTGTATTAAAACGGCTTTTACCTCGACTCTCGTAAGAGAATATTTAGCCGTAGATTTTGCCAGAGTTCTAGCATGCGAGAGCAGCACACCAGGAGCTATTTTTGTTCTACGAACGAGAAGCGATTTCTCGAGAATCTTTAAGCCGCATTGACTATTCTTTGTATCCCCCACAAGACAAAATTAATCTCTAGACCGCACCAACCGTAGTCGCATCTCGACGCCGTTTAATACGAACCGCTCCTGATTGAATATATCGCAACGCAGATGACCGAGCAAGTCTACAGTTTTTCGACATTTAAAAATTGTTTTCTCTTCACAAGACCCGTATTTTTCGATGTTATATCATCCATTTTTCCAGGGGTATCGTCGTACCAGAGAACACTCGCGAGATGCGAATTTTTTGCTGCTGGACCGTAATTCAAAAGTGTTTCTATGTACGCTCGATAAGCGTAGGCATTATTTATAGGTGAAACTAATTTTTGATTCAGGTATACATCTACCTGATTAAACATAGAATGCAAGAGATTGTTCACAGGGCCGGCACTTACTTTCGATGCTGTACCCGCGGCATTTTCCGCAGTAGGAGATGTTATTTTCATTCTCAGACTAAGCATAGTATGCGCGAGATCGATATACTCATCACCCTGTCCAGGAATAACAAATTTAATCGGTGAATCATCTGTTAGCGAAGATATTGGTTTGTAATATACCCAATTGGAGCCTTCGATAGTAGTTTGCGTCGGTGGGAGTGAAAATAATTCAGGTTCCGATTTAAGGCACTCGCACGAGTGCGCATGTAGAAAAGCCATCTTGTTTCAGCTATCCAAAAATATCTGCAACTGTTCGTTGACGAGTGTTCTTCTTCTTCTTATTGTTCTTATTATTCTTCTACTTCTTTATTACTTTTCTCTTTATTACACTTTTATTTTTACGGGAGATACGTCGTGGTTTACGTTCGTCCGATGAATGAGGAGTTCGCGAAATTTTGCGCTTTTTATAACCAGACCCCCGAATGAGAGTGTCAATTTTTTCAGAGGCTTTGCGTTTGAGATTACTGCCTGATTCTCTCGCTCTCTCGCGAATAGCATCTTTCACAGCTATATTGCTATCGAGGATATCACCGGCTACGTTTACACCAGCGCGCAATGCCTCTTTACCAACTGCTTTAGCGCCCTTCTTCAAAAGTAACACTCGACGAAACAGGCCCCCGAGAAAGCTGCTGATACCGTGTCCTCGTTGATCAGATGTTCCGATATAAACATGGCTAATACCACCGTACCCCCGACGGCCCCATCCGTGCTGCGCACTGTCGATATCATCCATAGCGATGTAATCAATCGTGGGACCTTTTGAGATGTAGTGTCACAGTCAACGTTCCCTGCTCGAATGGTATAGGATCCCCAAATTCGTCTGTTATATCGATCTCGATAGTGTGTAAATTATTGCGCAAGAGAGGTATATATCGTGGCGTTGAAAACGATTTAATTTTTCTCGAACCATACTGACAGTCATCAGTATCAATAGGGACAACTCGTAAGAGGCGTGTTTGTACATCGCCTGTAATATAGCTCTCGCAGATATCTGTGTATAGAAACATGCTACCTAGTATAGCACCGGTGAGAGATGCTGGCCTCGACCCTGTGTATTTGCAATGCGGCTCTATCATTACAGACCTACAAGCCTCTTCCGAGAATCCTAGTAGCCTTGCGATAGCGGGCGATACGCGAAAGTCATGGTATCGTAGATCGTCGCATACGCGGGCCACTTCGATCTGCCCGCTCGGAAGCGATTTAAAGCGCAAATGACCGGCCACGTGAGGTAGCTTATTTATATTCTCCAAAAGAGCGTCTATAGAGCGATATACACCAGGTGGAACTTGGTCTCTATCAGAGCGTCTCCGTGTTAAAAGATTTAAACCCGATAAATCATAATCACCATCCTCAAAAGTTACGAGATTTCCTACAGTAGGAACATGTAAAAGAGTCATCGGATAAGCAATTTCCACAAGAGAAACAGACCATTCTCCGTGCAAACGTGTCTGACGCGGTAATTTTGTAATAAATTTTGTCGTCGTATTATTCGGAAAATACTGCATACTACTGTTGCTCGGTAGTACGACAAAAAAAGAGCTATCCTTGGAGCTCATATTTATCAGGGAAGGTGATTCCGTGCGTGCTTCCTCTTTGTCCTCTTCTTCTTCTCTTTCGTCTTCTCAGATGACGGAGGTACTCGTACTCGCGATAATTCTGCCTCGTAGAAAATACCGTCGATAGTCTCGTTATTCAGATCGTGTAAAATATACACGAATGGTTCTCGATTCACTGATATTCGTTGAATCTTGAATAATTCGTTACTCCAACCACGCTCATATTCTTTCACGAAAGCTGCTTTAGCTGTACTGATACGTACCAAGTCACCGACGCTGTATTTAGGCTTTTTAATTTTTTTCGCATTACGCTCGTAACGCCGTGCTAAATTGTCTCGGGCTATGGAGGCGTTTTCGAGGGTTACTTCGCTCGGAGGAATACGCGTTCCGCTGTGTCTAGTGTGATTATAAGCATATAAAAAATGTTGTAAAACATCGATGTAACGCTTATTTCGCGTGTATGTAAAGTAGCGCCACATTCGCTCTTTTATTGTTCGATTAAAGCGTTCAGCGATCGAGGCTTTTATATCAGGGTTACGAGCAGCGCAAAAATCGATATTCTTTTTCTTGAGAATTTGCTGAAATGGAGTGCCGATAAATTCTTTGCCTCGATCAGTTTGCAATTGCTGCGGGCGACGATTGTTACTGCGTGCGAGTATGCGTGTGAGACCGCGGGCCACACTTGCACTCGTTTTGTCACGCAAGGCCTCGACCCACGCGTATTTGCTCAACACGTCGATAACAACAAGCAGATATGCGTACCCATCGTTGTACGTGGCTATCAGCTAACGAAGATCAGCTAAATCAGCATCCCATACATCGTCTATATTACTCACGTTGTACATACGACGGGGAAATCGGCGTCGCACAAGACGATGCATGTTATATGAATCCTGTGTCTCGAGCCATGGTAAAATATTTTTTCGCGCTACTCTTCGATCCACCAGGGCCAAATTTTTTACTCGAGAATGGGACGCAGGATGAGTGGTGTCATGATAGATTTTTGAAGAATTTTCATAATTTTAACGATGACCAGTTAAATGGATTCTTTTTCTTTTTCTTTTCTAACGGTGCGCGAGATCGATATTCTACTTGCGCGATGTTTTGCAATTGTTCGTCCTCTTCTTCATCCCCCTCCTCCCCCTCGATGATGTCGTTTTAAGCCGTGAGCATTAAATCTCTGTTTGAGTGTGCGGTCTCGGCCTCGTTGTTGTTGCTACTGTTGCTACTGTAGCTGCTGCTACTATCGCTTTCGCGTGGTAAAATAAGACGCCGCTGCGGTGTCGAGGATGATGTAGGTGTAGGCTCGTGTAGTAACTCGGGATTGCCCATAAATTCGCGTGGCATCTGTATCGCTCGCAGGAGTTTGGCAAAGTGAGATCGTCCGATGGGTTTCTCGCGTTTTCTAGCTCGCATAGCATCGTTAACAAGATCAACGATATTGGAATTTGAAATTCTTCTACCGTCTATGGAAACAATACCATTACGATCCCATGTCATTTTTTTATCAACGGCGCTGCGATGCAAATTGCGAAGTAACTTTATTGCTTTAGATTAAAATTTTTTTGGTACGCTATCGACAATAAGTGTGTCATTG
Source organism: Cylloceria caligata (assembly GCA_963942595.1). Taxonomy (NCBI): domain Eukaryota; kingdom Metazoa; phylum Arthropoda; class Insecta; order Hymenoptera; family Ichneumonidae; genus Cylloceria; species Cylloceria caligata. The sequence continues at coordinate 25,868,060 of OZ012703.1, forward strand.
AGTCGAGATTTAACTTTGTTCATTAAAACGTCGTCGGATTTATTCTTGTGACTATCGAGTATTGCTATTTTTCGTTTTGATGAAATATTCGGTACTACATTATCGTACTCGACCATATGAAGATAACGCTGTAAAAATTGCTGGTACGCTATCAATTTCTCTCTCTCGCTCTTATACGAGTGAGAGTTTAGAATTTCACTCAGCTCAGAGTCGAGGCGCGATAATGGCGTACCAGTAGTCTGTACGGAGGGCAACGGGTCTGCACTAGTAGTACTAGTAGTAGTAGTAGTAGTAGTAGTAGTAGTAGTAGCAGCAGTAGTGGCGAGTCCAGCGAGACGATGTATGTTATCATGAGGTATAAGTACCATCTTTCTGGCATATTCCATGGCTCGTGTAGGCCAAGACAGGCACAAGAAGCAACTTGAGAAATCCGACACAGTGCTCGACGATGATCTTCCTCTTACCGCTCCAATTTCCCCTTTTGGCGGCTAGCCGTCGAAGAATTGTCGCGTGCCTCCGAAGACTCACGTTTCCGTGTATAACGTTTAGAGCACACTCGCATATACAGCGTACGAGCGCTACATCTGCTTTGCGCAAAATTGCACGTCGTTGCTCTTGCTTCAGATAACACAGCGCTTGCAATATAATTATTTGCTTTCAAAGAGATTTTGCATGATGAAAATGACACTAAGATTTTTATGGTGGCTACCCTTGGTGAAAAGATCGACCACAGTATTGTTGGATGCCTCGCGCATTAGATCGTCAATGACCACAAGTTTAGGTCTTGTATCATTCGAGTAGTCTGCTGCTTGCGGTAAACCCTCGTGAAAGTCGATTTTATCACCGTACTCTAAATACCCGGACTGCCACTCTGAGTAATAAAAAAGTATACGCTCGAACGGGACATCCGTCAATTTGCGCATATATTTAAAGAATTTTTTTACAAAATATGTTTTACCACAACCCGTAGGACCGCTTATCACAGCTGTCCATGGAAGTTTCCAACGTGTATCCATATCGATGAGTGTCTATCAAAATCAATCAGCAGACTCTTAAATAAGCTTATACCGCGGCTGCGGCTGCGGCGGCGGTGGCGGCACCCCGCGGCATCAGCTATTTTCGTGGCCTTAATGAGCTGATAAGACGCGGCGCGCCTGCACTAGCTGATAAGGTGCGGTCCCTCGGTATAAGCTGGTGTTTACGCCGTATGTAAATTGAATAACGATAGTTTTTATATTTCTCACAAATAAAGCAATATTTTAATTTCACTATGCATTAATCTCTATGTGCAAATTTTACGAATCATCAAATTCTAAACAGCAATATTATATTCACGGATGTAGCACGAGAAAGTCAGAACAAAAGGAAACACTCGATAAGAAAGACGGGACAAAAGGAATCAACGATGAGAAAGTCAGAACAAAAGGGAACGGTAGAGAGATAGCAGCTACTGCTACGAATAGCAGCACAAAAAGAACGAGCCGACAACGGTTTTATACATAATAAATCAATATATATTTTTTTAAATGTATTGTACACAGTAAATATGATACATGAAATTAGACAAAAAGATTATTTTTAAATATCGCGAATTGTGAAATACGCTAATTAGTATAACGCAAAAAAGTATATAGTTTTACGGTTGAATTAGCGATATACAAAATTTTAAAATATCGCGATATTTAAAATTCGTGTATATTTTACACGATCTGAATAACGAGACTATCGACGGTATTTTCTACGAGGCAGAATTATCGCGAGTACGAGTACCTCCGTCATCTGAGAAGACGAAAGAGAAGAAGAAGAGGACAAAGAGGAAGAACGCACGGAATCACCGTCCCTGATAAATATAGGCTCCAAGGATAGCTCTTTTTCGTCGTACTACCGAGCAACAGTAGTATGCAGTATTTTCCGAATAATACGACGACAAAATTTATTACAAAATTACCGCGTCAGACACGTTTGCACGGAGAATGGTCTGTTTCTCTTGTGGAAATTGCTTATCCGATGACTCTTTTACATGTTCCTATTGTAGGAAATCTCGTAACTTTTGAGGATGGTGATTATGATTTATCGGGTTTAAATCTTTTAACACGGAGACGCTCTGATAGAGACTAAGTTCCACCTGGTGTATATCGCTCTATAGACGCTCTTTTGGTGAATATAAATAAGCTACCTCACGTGGCCGGTCATTTGCACTTTAAATCACTTCCGAGCGGGCAGATCGAAGTGACCCACGTATGCGACGATCTACGATACCATTACTTTCGCGTATCACCCGCTATCGCGAGGCTCTTAGGATTCTCGGAAGAGGCTTGTAGGTCTGTAATGATAGAGCCGCATTGCAAATACACAGGGTCGAGGCCAGCATCTCTCACCGGTGCTATACCAGGTAGCATGTTTCTATACACAGATATCTGCGAGAGCTATATTACAGGCGATGTACAAACACCCCTCTTACGAGTCGTCCCTATTGATACTGATGACTGTCAGTATGGTTCGATAAAAATTAAATCGTTTTCAACGCTAATTTACACACTATCGAGATCGATATAAGAGACGAATTTGGGGATCCTATACTATTCGAGCAGGGAACGTTGACTGTGACACTACATCTTAAAAGGTCCCACGATTGATTACATCGCTATGGATGATATTGACAGTGTGCAGCACGGATGGGGCCATCGCGGGTACGGCGGTATTAGCCATGTTTATATCGGAACACCTGATCAACGAGGACACGGTATCGGCAGCTTTCTCGGGGGCCTGTTTCGTCGAGTGTTACCACTTTTAAAGAAGGGCGCTAAAGCAGTTGGTAAAGAGGCAATGCGTGCTGGTGTAAACATAGCCGGTGATATCCGCGATAGAAATATAGCTGTGAAAGATGCTATTCGCGAGAGAGCGAGAGAATCAGGCAGTAATCTCAAACGCAAAGCCTCTGAAAAAATTGACACTCTCTTTCGGGGGTCTGGTTATAAAAAGCGCAAAATTTCGCGAACTCCTCATTCATCGGACGAACGTAAACCACGACATATCTCCCGTAAAAATAAAAGTGTAATAAAGAGAAAAGTAATAAAGAAGTAGAAGAATAATAAGAACAATAAGAAGAAGAAGAACACTCGTCAACGAACAGTTGCAGATATTTTTGGATAGCTGAAACAAGATGGCTTTTCTACATGCGCACTCGTGCGAGTGTCTTAAATCGGAACTTGAATTATTTTCACTCCCACCGACGCAAACTACTATCGAAGGCTCTAATTGGGTATATTACAAACCAATATCTTCGCTAACAGATGATTCACTGATTGAATTTGTTATTCCTGGACAGGGTGATGAGTATATCGATCTCGCGCATACTATGCTTAGTCTGAGAGTGAAAATAACATCTCCTACTGCGGAAAATGCCGCGGGTACAGCATCGAAAGTAAGTGCCGGCCCTGTAAACAATCTCTTGCATTTTATGTTTAATCAGGTGGATGTATACCTGAATCAAAAATTAGTTTCACCTCCAAATAATGCCTACGCTTATCGAGCGTACATAGAAACACTTTTGAATTACGGTCCAGCAGCAAAAAATTCGCATCTCACGAGTGTTCTCTGATACGACGATACCCCTGGAAAAATGGATGATATAACATCGAAAAATACGGGTCTTGTGAAGAGAAAACAATTTTTAAATGTCGAAAAACTGTAGACTTGCTCGGTCATCAGCATTGCGATATATTCAATCAGGAGCGGTTCGTATTAAACGGCGTCGAGATGCGACTACGGTTGGTGCGGTTTAGAGATTCATTTTATTTTGTGGGGGATACAAAGAATGGTCAATGTGGCTTAAAGATTCTCGAGAAATCGCTTCTCGTTCGTAGAACAAAAATAGCTCCTGGTGTGCTGCTCTCGCATGCTAGAACTCTGGCAAAATCTACGGCTAAATATCCTCTTACGAGAGTCGAGGTAAAAGCCGTTTCAATACACTCTGGTGTTGATGGAGAGACTATCGATAATATCGTGTTAGGTCAATTGCCGAAGCGTATAATTATCGGTTTTGTCGATAACAAAGCGTTTAACGGCGACTTCAGTATTGATCCATTTAATTTCCAAAATTACAATATAAATTATCTCTCGTTGTATGTAGATGGTGCTAAAATACCTTACGAAACTGTTACAACCTGATTTCACGAAAAATCATCTATATATGGATGCTTTTCGAACGTTGTTTTCGGGAACTGGAATACATTTCTTGAACGACGGTAATTCGAACGATCGCGATAATTATCGGGATGGATACTGTCTGTTTGCTTTTGATTTGACACCCGATCTTTCGGCGAACAGCAATACACATTGGAATTTAATAAAGCACGGTAGTGTGAGAATAGAGGTACGATTTGAGGATTCGCTTGCTTCAACGATAAATTATGTAGTCTACGCGGAATATGATAATGTTCTTGAAATTGATGCCTTTCGGCAAGTAGCGGTGGATTTTACCGGATAAGCGAAAAATGTGCTGATGTCGGCATAAAATTATTTCGTGTTAAGAGACGTAGAAGCGTGTCTGTGAGTAACTAATCAGTCAAACTCGAGCATCTGTACAGATTAGACGTGAAAATGGATATCGTCGTGGATATACAGGGAATGCGTGGTAAAGACTCGGAATTTATTCCAAAAGAAATTGCCGTGGTAGCAGTGGATAGACCGTACTCTGCTCATTGGATCGTCGCACCACCGTGTCATTTTGCCGAATTACCACAGCATTCGAGAAGCCAGAATAATTTTCTCTCGAAATATTTTCACGGTCTGGAATGGTACGAGGGCGATGTGAGCTGTAAAGAGGCATACGCTAACTTGCGTGAAATTTCGCGAAAATCAAGACGTATCTATACTCGCGGTCACGAGAAGGCTATACTTCTTTGCGGTATGACGAGTCGTGAAATTTCCAACCTGGAGGATGAGGAGGGCACCCCATCGTACACATTTATGCCGAAATCTTTACGAAAATGCTTCAGACACGCTATGATAAACGATACAGCGTCTTCGCATTGTGCAATGCGCCAGGCTTTCCAAATAAAAAATTGGCTTCGCGAGCACCCGTTTAAAAGAGAATCATACATGCATGTTTGGTCAGCAGACCAAGAGGAAGAGAATAAGAAAGAGGAGAAATCTTCATCATGTAGTCGTGACACGATCGACGATGCTGTGAAATAAATTTTGCATATATATACGTCTTTCAAAGCGTATCGGTCATCATTTAATCATTGACTATGTGTTCAGCATGAACACTAGACAAATCTACGAGAGTCTGCAGTATCTACCACTCTCAGCCGTTGGCGTATACCCGGCTGACAGAATTCCTCGTGTATGGTCGTTACCTGCCGGACTCGTAGTTAACACGGATAACCACGATGGACCTGGAGAGCATTGGGTTGCCATGTACGTAAACTATCATGAAAAAGGAATGTACTTTGATAGCTACGGGCTACCACCGGTTATACCGCAATATCTCGCACGACTACGAAGAAACTGCAAGTTCTATCGGTACGGCCTCAAGCAGCTACAGAGTAATACGTCGGATGTGTGTGGACAATTTTGCATCGTATTCCTACATCTTATGTCGTGCGGCTTCACCATGTCGCGATTTAATAATCTCTTTAGCGATAATGTAATGAAGAACGACAGATTAGTGCGTGAATATTACAACGCTTTTGTCCCTCGACGATCAGACAGTGATAAAAATAAATTTAACGGCGGTGGAGTCTCCGAGCGAAGATTATTGTGTTTGCAGGGATGTTGCATACGACGGTAAATATGTGTAAAGTGATTTAAATAAAATATTGATCAATTAAAAACAAATACATCGTCTTACTGTGCCTCTTATTTTATAATCGAGGTCCCTCGCGGTACGGTATCATATTCTGCGCCTTTTACTGCAGAGCAAGCGCTTCGCGAGGAGCACAGCGCAAAGCGGTAGGCACGTGCAAAACCACTGTCGCTGCATTCAGAGCGCTGGACACCTTAGTTATGATTCAGAGGGCGGTTTGCTATCTTCACAGCCCATGATACCAACCAGCAGCATCCTGAGCATTCAGTCTGTCTTCAACTTCGTGATCGCGCAGTCAAAGACGTATTTTTCGCAATGTATCTTCGTTACGAGGCTAGCGGGTTTTCGGAGTCCTCAGTGCCGAAATAGACATCGGGTACGATGGCGGCATCGTGGACGAGGGCTTCGAGAACCCCGAGCTTCCTGAAGGAGACGATGCTCGGTTATGAAAGTGTCGACGCGCGCGCGCGAGCGTGCGTGTGTGTGTGTTTTTGTGAGTGAGATAGTGAGAGACAGGAGTTCAAAATCGCCGTCGAAGGAAGGTGGACGTCAACAAAAACAGAGGTAAGTACCTAATTTTTTTCCTTTCTTCAAGTATGTGTACACCTTTGCTCCATCCTGCTCTTATCTCTAGTCTTTCTTGTTCACCAGAGTACCCACACCACCTCACTTTACCATCTCCACGTTACCGACTCTGGTTAAGCAGAGTGGGTAGCGCGACGGTGGAAAAGTGGGGTGGTGGGGGTAGCCGCGTGGTGGGGGAAGGAGTAAGGATAGGAGTGGGATCGAGCAAAGGTGTACACATACTACTTACGTAGTCCAGAAGGGACGGAAAACTCAGGCGGTACACGCAAACCGCCTGAAGCTCTTTATCGAGCATCAATAGCTCAGGAATTGAGTAATTTTAATACTTATAGCATGTCAAAACTAAATATTAGCTAGAAAATAAATGTGGGAAGGAGCCCCTTAGGGCGCACCGTGGGAACTTCAATAACCAAAAGCAGATTTAAAATAACATAATATAATTAAAACCCACAAATCACAAAGAATTGACAAAGGAGGTTTCATAATTATAAAATAACTAAAAATGAGTTATACGAAGTCTGGAAACCCAAGATCATGACCGGGGCCGATCTCCTAGACGGCGCTAACGTCGATGGGCTCCCAAAATAGGCGCCCCATGGCTAGATAATCCTCGCCGGAACGTTCTCCCCAGAGTGCGGGGGATCCCAGCTCCAAGAGCCCCAACGCCAGCTCAAATATAGCCAGCCATGTCCGCTGGAAAAGGAAAACGAAAAATATATATATTATAAAATAAAATATTATAACAAAACGGGCAATCAGTCAGGGGGGTGGAGTACTTACCTCTACTCGAGCTCAGCCAAAGCCCGACGGCGGGGTTTCATCCACAACATAAATTAGATACATAGTCGACACAATGGTAGTAAAAGCAAGTGTAGGAGATGACGCTTAGTAAAAGAATGAGCCCAGGGACACTAATAAAGATACTCCCGGACTAAAGAACGAGAGAAGAAAATTAGCTAGCTAAGCAATCTCACGGAAACACGAGCTTGAACGTCTCCAATCCCAAATTCCAGGTTGATAATTGTACCAAGTGGATCAACGACGGCCACGCAACACTCGCCCGACTCCGTCGTCAGCACCTTCACCAGCAAACCGGGCATCTATTTCGAGAACATAGAAAGCCTCGCAGTAGTCCAATCCACCTGGCGACTGGCCGTTAGATTGGAAATCTCTGCGCTAATGCACCGAGAAGCTGACCCAAGTAAAAGCCTGCAATGCCTGCTAGAGCTTTGCCACCAGAACACCCACGGAAGTGACCTATGCTCCGTCATCGCTGACTCCGTCTTGCGAATAAAGAGAAGAATTGGCATGGGGGTGGTAACCATATATGACCTCCTCGATACGCGCCCTCTCAGGGAGCGTAGAGGACTGGTCGCCGGAATTGGAAGCATCATAAAGGCCATCATAAGAAATATGGACGCGACCGACGCGTAATAGTTGCACGAAAAAATCACCCGCCAACAAACCTCGTAATAGACTTTCCAAGCAGGGCTGAAAAACCAGGTGCAAGTGGTAAGGACCACCCTAAGTTTGTTCAACGAGAGCTCGCACCACATACAGACCAACGAGCAAGCCCTGCTGGCACAGATACGGCGCATCAACCACACATTCAACGACAACCTGTACGACGTGGTAAAACGCCAATACCTAGACGAAAGCCTAACCGCAATCAGTATAGCTGTGGAGGCGTTGCTCAGCGACATACGATAATTAGTGTGGTTGGTGAACGATATGGCAAACGGCAAAATTCTGCAAAAAGGGTTATTCAACTAACCCATACCCTCATCATCCCCATGTAACAACAAGGGTGATATATTCGTCGCACTGACCCTAGAACCCTTCGGCATACCCTGTAAAAAGAAACCCCCACTGCACGAAATATTTAATAGTACGAGAATACTGCCTTTGGTAGGCGAATGTTAGTAACCGCCCGAGATTTCAGAGTAAAAATCATCGGACGAACATCACAAGTCATCCGGGAAGACTACCTTCCCCTATACGACTTAAAACTTACGGAAATAGAGGCCCAGGCATCTCCGACACAGACCGAGGAGAAAGTTCCAATAATAAGCGTGTTGCGAGATCCGGAGGAGCTACGGAAGCTCGGATCTTGAGCAGACCAAATAATGGAAAGCCTCTATATTACCGTAGGCGGGATACAACACATCCACAACCTGAGTCTCTACACGCTCGGTACAATAGCACGAATAGCCTTGGTCGGCTTCGTTCTGCTTAAATGTGAACAGGTATCGACGGAACAGGACACCAACAAGGACGAACGAGACAACGGCCCCGGCAGCAGCCGAGGTAAATATCAACCTCGCTAAATTGTCAAAAATTGGAAAAATGGGAAATACCAAAATGCACAAGTGTAAGATAAGGTATACATCCAAAATCAAAATTGTAAACGGGAAACGAACCAAAAAAATTGTTTTTTCATTTTAAGGGGGGAGGGATGATGTGTCGCGAATTATTCGATTATAATTATTTCGCCATTATTCCTGCTTCGCGTGAGGCCGCTCACCCGAAGTAAAAAGAATGCGCAACGAGCTACGAGCAACGACTACGACTTGCAACAACTTGCAATCGATGTTCTTGCAAATTCGACGATTTCGCCAAAGGAAGTAAATAACTCCTTTGCCGAAATCAGTCTAAAGCTTAACATTAACCTGAACTATTGATCCCAGGTCGGACTCGTTCGAAATATTAAAGTCTAATAGTAGATTCGAGCAAAAGAGGTTGGTTCCTCGTCAAAGGCTCGAGTCAGCAAATTATTGTAACATTCTTTTATTGTCATTTAAATAGATAACGGAAAGTTGCTGTTGTCTATAATAAACACTGCACTATTATTTTTCCGTAAATTCACGTGTTCACTATTTACTAGAGATCTATCTCCTTAGCGGCAAACGATCTCAAAAAATAATAACTTTTAATATTATACCCATTACCGTAATAATCCAATTACGCGGTACCGGCATAACACCTTTAACGCATAATGGAATATTACAGTCATCGGTATAATATTTTTAAAAGTCATTGTTTGGGATCCTGCGCCGATAAGGAGATAGATCTCGTGTGAGAGTGATAAACACGTGGATTCACTATAAAAGCGTTGATTGGACGTTTATTATAAATAACGGCAGCTTTCCGTTATTTATTACAATTACGTTATTACCTACAGAAAAGGAATTAAAATACAATTAACAAGTTCTCGAGTTACTAACGAGAAACGAACCTGTCTCGTTTCAATCTGTTTAAAGACTTTATTATTTACGGCGAGTCCAACCCGGGATCAACCGTTCAAGTTGATGTTAAACTTTAGACTAATTTCCGCTAAGTGGCTACCAACTACATTTGGCGAAATTGATTACGACTTAAAGAACAATTAAGTACGAATTGCATCTGTTCGTACATCAGCACATTTGTTCTCTTTCGCCATTAGTGGTATGTGGACGCCTTTGCTACATCCCACTCTTATCCCCACTCGTTCCCCCACGATGCGTTACACCCACCGCTCTAATTTTTCACCGCCGCGCCACCCACTCTGCTCAAACAGTGTCGGTAATGAGAAGATGGTAAAGGGGGATGGTGTGAGTGAACAAGGATTATTACTTGGAATAACATTTTTTTTAACTGACGCATATGCTGCTGGTGGCTTTTACGGCAGCTATCCAATCCAGGGTGACGACTACAATAATTCCTTCTGCACAGACACTCACACGCGCACGGTCATCCACTACCACGTGCACACACACATATACACACACATGCAAGTACGCACGCTTCATCGCGGATACATATCGCTTTTTAATATTTGCGCGTCGGATGCCAAAGACAAACTGAATGTTCAGGATGATGCTAGAGGGTAACATGGGCTTAAAGATAACAACCTCCTCCAGCGATTTGAATGCATGGACAGCGGTTTTTTACATGTGTACCGCTTTGCGTTTTGTTCCTCGGGAAACGCTTGCTCTGCTGTTAAAGGGGGAGAATATGATCCAGCTCTCTCTCTCTCTCACACACACACTCCCACCCTCCCACAGTCCCTCGCTTTCTAGGGCCTGCATATGAATATCAATTCTTCTACTTATTTCGACCAGCATATCAAATGTCAGCCGCTGCAGAACGATGTTAGGAGAGTATTTTCGGAAACGTTTCCGTTTAGATTCTCCAGATTTCTCTTGATTCTCGTATTCCACATTAGCACTAATGCTTATTTTTCCAAAGGAGACAGCTCTGTGCTGGTAACATGAGGTTAGGATTGTGTAATGCCTTATGTGCTTTATGCGGGTATTACATTTTCTCGGAATCAGCTCCATGAGCTTCGAAATATTGTTGTACGCGAAAGAAATCACTTTTAAGCACTCGCCACTCGTCCGCACTGTTGTGAGTGTAATTCTGGAATGAATCGTCGGCGGTGTTCATAGCCCGTTTTATAAAGATACACCCACTGACTAATTGTTCCACCGCTACTTATAACACTGTAAATCATACATTAGAGATGACTCACCAATATCCTATTATATTTACTATCTATTTACTAGTAGTAATACTAGGATATTAACAATATCTTATTTATATTACATATGTTATATATATTTGTAGCATTCTACTTAAAAGCCTAGTAATAGCAGTAGCAAATATATCTCAAATCACTAGCATACTGTCTCTTGCACACGTATGTGCATACTCACACTTTGACACACAGATAAGATGTGTCATGAAAACTAAATAATATTCGTCGACGAAATTTGATGATTTTCCTCATGGCCGAGTATCTTAAGACTAAATGAAAACGATATGAAATTCGTCGGTGAAACTCGATAATTTAGTACATGACAGGGTCTTACAATTACGTCACCATCGCTAATCATTTTCATGGATCTGCTTTTGTAAAGTGATCGTGTTCGACCATCTTCTTGGTTAGTCGTATTCATTACATCGCTGCAGTATATGCAAAGAGAAAAAGAGGGTATTGAACGAATTTATATAAAAGCGTGACGCTTTGAAAAATCTCTTGTTAATTGTCTACTTTACTGCGGTTACTACGAATATAACATCACAATCATGGTGAGGGTGGTTAAGCGTTCATTGATAAGAAAATTGATAGAGTTTATGTTCAAATGTAAGCCGTCGTTGAGTTCGCGATGGAGGCGAAGAAATTAACAGATCACGCTATGAAAACTTCTGATGGAAGCGGTTTTTCGTACGATTCACAGTGCGAGTGTCATCAGCGCGATTCAGTTCACGCGCATATTTGATAATCAAATAACTATTAATTTGGTGGTGCATGTTATTCGTCGATGTGGGTGGCTAAATGAGCCTGCTATGCAGCCCGTACTCAGTGAAAGATGTAAGTAATATACTGTGTTGTTTACTTTTATTTTATTTCTATTATTACACGAGCCTTTTATAAAGATCGACAATATGAAGAAGGAGAAATAGGATCCGACACCTATGATTTCAATGAGGAGGGCAGAACCGATTCAGATGATCACAGCAGGGATGATTATGGTGACAGCGCTGGAGGGAAGCATTAGATAAGTTTTACCCAACGATTCTGAGGATATGAGCCAACAAACGGTCTTTTCATGGTCGGTCCTACGAAAGAACCAAATAGAGCTGTCGCAGGTCGTCGTGACAATACAGATCCAGCGATGACACCAATAGCAATACAGACGATAAGGAAAAAGAAGATGAAGAAAAAAAAAGTGTGGAGGAAGAGAGGGCGGAGGATGACATGGAGAGCAAGGCGAATGACGAGGATGAGGCGAAGGAGGAAGACCCGATAGATTCAGGCAAGCTTCTAATAATTCAATTAGGTGGGCAAAAATAAAAAAATTCGTGAATTTCGAAAAGACGATAGTACCTGTAGAATGTCAACGTATATAGTACGAGGCATCGAAGGCGCTCGTGGGGGCACCATGCTGATACCACGTGGTGGTGGGGGTCCATTACGTTCTTCAATTTTACGGCTGCTTTTGGCATGGATATCCGCGATGTTGTCGCGTGAATATAGATGTCCGAACGAAATTCGGTGATACAATGGATGAGCGACACGAGCGTACCGTTCTTATTTCCGGGCGAATCAGATCGAAAAGGTACTCTAAGCGAGATATGTGAATGCGATTTTGACAGATTAGATGAGAATAACGAGGAAATGTCGTTACACGTGAAAAATCACTCCATGGTCAAGCAGCGCCTCTCGAACCATGCGATGCATTCTTCGGCGGTCGAACGGAAAATTTTGTGAGTATATACGACGTCGAAAATGGGGAGCAGACATGCTATGCGGATGTGTGCTCGCTGTGTCCATGGGTGTGAAAGAATGGAAAATATCCCTTTGGACATTCGTCGAGGGTTTCGTGAAGTGCACCGTAGTAGCACTGAGCGATTTGTATTTGCCCGTACTGCCTGTCCGCATGCATGGGAAACTACTGTTCTACCTGAGTAGAACATGCTGTACAGACATGGACACAACCGCGGGCTACACACACGATTACGCGACTGAGCGAACGTTTAATGTCACATGGGCCGTGGACGAGCTGAGCACAGCTGTCTCGTTCGGATATAGGACGATGCGTATCGATGAAATTTAGCAATACGTTTTTACGCAGTATGACTCGACAACGCGGCGAGGCGGTTATTTTGCCGAGTACATCGACACGTTCCTAAAAATAAAACAGTAGACGAGTCGAACGCCAGCAGAGTGTAACGATGACGAGGAAGCAATAGAGCACTTCATAGCCTTGTACAAGGAGTCTGGCGGTATATATGTCGAGTGAAGTGCTCTGCAGTCAAATCCCGGTTTACGATCGGTCGCTAAATTGGTGCTTAATTGATTCTGGGAAAAATTTGGCCAACGCGAAATTCTCACGAAAACCGTTATCGTTTTCACCCGCTCAGAACTAATGCATCTACTAACGAGTCCGGAGATTGAGGTGACAGGTATGCCATCAGTTAATCACAAGATTATGTATGTGAACTACGTAAGCAACCGCGATGCTATTTAACTATCCCCGACATAGAACGCCGTGACTGTAGCATACACGAAGTCACAGGCTTGCCTAAAGCTATACAGTTAGCTTGAGGGGCTCGAGAGGTGAATATTGTACGACGTGAATATTGTGAATATTGTGAATATTGAATTAAGCGAATACGGGTCAGATAGTTATATGAGTTCGTTCGATTCGGGAGGACCAAAATTTTACGCATAGCTTGTTCGCACATCCGACGGTACGGTTATTGAAAAATGTAAAGCAAAGGGTACCACGCTAAAATTTGTGAATAGCCGTCACGTAAATTATGACGCAATACGCTCTTTTATGATTGGAGCTAGGAGCGTACCTATTATTTTAAAATTCGACTCTATTCGACGCACGGAATGTCATCAGGTAACACGTAAATAAACGATATCATGTGAACTTGTTAACACAAAGCGAAAGCGGCAGGGAAAGTACACTATTGTACCGTATGGCTATTGTGAAATATGCCAATTAGTACAATGAAAAAAATATTTTGTTTTATGGTCGAATTCGCGGTATATATAAATAAAATTTTGTCTAAATTTATGTATCGTATTTACTTTGTTGTAACGGTATTTTACGTTCACATCACCCTTAAAGGGTTTTAGTTGGGACTCGAGCAGGGAGGAAATTATATAGGCTTTTACCTAATATAGGCTTCAATATTAGGTAAAAGTATGGTTTATTAGACACATTAAATAAATAATACAAGCAAAAGTGAAATAATTTGTGTAAGAATTAAATATACTCCTTTTTCCTTAATTTTGGTGACTATGCACCTTACAACAAGAATTTAACCCGGGCTTACGCATGCCTCTATAATCGCGTCCGCATGAAGTAGGAGATTTTATCTTGAATTAATGAAGTATTTCTATAGTTATTTGGTGGTATAGTTTCTACACATATAACGCGCTTGCTGGGCTTGCCATCGTTACTATATCTATATCGCCTCTGTTATTATTCCTCGGTGTTCGGAGGCAGCCTATTCTATACCTATAGCGCGTGGACTGTAGTGGGGATAGAGCTCTCACTCGAGCTCTCCTGGCTGAGCGATCCACTCGCTGGTCCCGCCGCTGTTCCGGTGGAGGCGTCAGCGCGGTGCAGCCACGGTGCATCGGCGCATCGGAAACGCGACAAGAGCGGCTCTAGCTAGTTTCTATGGTGTTTTTTAGTCCCAATGGATTTTAATATATTTTTGATCCATACCACTTGTTTTAATTTCGATGGAAGATCTTGTAGGCTGGGATGCTGGACTACTTGGATGACTGATGGCTCTGTAGTAGGCCTTGGAGATGTTCGTTTTTCCTTGGGCGAGAAGTTACAGTCCTGATCCTTGGAGTGGTGCAGTTGAAGATGCTTCTCCTTGGGTTGACTAGGTGGTCCTTCTTTTAGCTGGATGGCTGGTCCTCCTTTGGTCGATTAGCTGGTCTTCCTTTGGTTGATTAGGTGGTCCTCCTTTGGTAGATTCCGGATGTTGGCGAAAGTCTGTGAATAGAATGCTCTCCGACTGTGGTTTGTCGTGCCCTTTTATACCGGCTTCCCCGCTCTTCTTTCATTTCCGTCGGTATAGCAGGGTATTACTATATCTTCTAGTCGTCCTGTAGCCCATCTCCTGTAGCCCATTTGTCCCGTTAATATCCTCTTCTTGGTTATAATAATTTAGCGTGTTCCTTATAGATGCTTCTTCATACGTTACTTGAGACCATAGTCTTACTGCTTGTCAGTATAACTATATTTTGAGTAACGGTAGTTAGTTTATAGGTGTGCGTGCTGTGTGATATGAATCTCTATGTTGGTGTGTGTGGATCTAGTTTAAGCTCGTCATTTCGGCGGTGTATTTAATATAAGACGAGTATGTCGTTTTATTGTACAATACGGAAAAAGAATAGAATATTAATCTATTAATTTATTATTATTACAAATTCTTCAAATGCATACGCGAAATGACGGATGTCCCGTTTGAGCGTATACTTTTTTATTACTCAGAGTGGCAGTCCGGGCATTCAGAGTACGGTAATAAAATCGAATTTCGTGAGAGTCTGCCGCAAGCAGCAGACCACTCGAATGATACAAGGCCTAAACTTGTGGTCATTAACGATCTAATGCGCGAGGCATCAAATAATATCGTGGTCGATATTTTCACGAAGAGTGGCCATTTCAAAGATCGTAGTGTCATCTTCATTACGTAAAGTCACGGGCAGCGCGATATCTCCTTAAGCGCGTTCTCTTAAAAAATTCGCGAGATCGCGCCCAAACTCAATATCTAGCACGCCAGCTATATCCCGAGAATCCGAGATTTTTGCAAGAGATATATTTAGATGTAACAGCTGCACCGCACGAATATCTATTATTTGACTCGAAACAATCGTCGCCTGATACTAATTGTCGTTTTCGCGCCTGTATATTTCCCGATGACCAACACCATTGCGTTTTCGTACCTCAAAAAGCAATAGAGGTTCGCAATGTAACTCGCAATGTACGAGTAATGCACTTGTAATAGCGTTGCACGAACCTCTCGATCAAAAGCGAATAATTACCATATATTCCAGGCACTGTGTTATCTGAAGCAAGAACAACGAAGTGCAATTTTGCGTAAAGCAGATGTGGCGCCCGTATAGTATATATGCGAGTGTGCTCTCAACATTTAGCAGAAAATCGTGACTCTGAACAACGTGCAAAAGATCATCTTCGGAGGCACGCGACAATTTTTCGACGACCAGCCGCCAAAAGGGAAAATTAGAGTGCCAAGAGGAAGATCATCATTGAGCAATGTGTCGGATTTCTCAAGTTGCTTCGTGTGCCCGCCTTGGCCTACACGAGTCATGGAATATGCGAGAAAGATAAAGCTTATTTATCGTGATAACATATATCGTCTCGCGGGTCCCGCTACTACTGCTACTACGACTACTACTACAACTACTACTACACAGCCGTCGCCCTCCGTAAAGACCACCGGTATACCGTTATCGCGCCTCGACTCTGAGCTAAGTTAAATTTAAAACTCTGACTCGTACATGTGCGAGAGAGAGAGAAATGGCCAACATACCAGCTCTACAGCGTTATATTTACTTGGTCGATATTACATATATACATACATACTGTAACGTAAATTTGTGCCTCAACGCACCACGTTACCTAGTTATAGCTGGCCCAAGCTATTTTACCTTTCTTTAATTTACTCTTTCGAGATGGGCGCCAGGCGCTTACGTGCCGGAAGGAAAAATAACGAGATGTTCGGCCAGACTCAACCCAGGCTGGCTACATCTGTTCGAGGCAGAGTGGGTGGTTCGGACTGTCAAGGTAGTCAAAAGTCCATAAAATCCCTAAATAAAGTAGGTCAAGAAAATGGAGTCAATAGACAAAACTCAATAAATAAGAGAAGTCAAATAAAAAAATAAAATCAATAAATAACCTCGAGCAAACAATAAAATAAAGTCAATGAATAAAAATTAATAACATGACGTCAGGAGGTAAAATAAATAAATAACACTAACAACATAGCAGGTACGGAATTCACAAATTCCACTCGGCAGATCGTTTATTTAATTACCAGGACTACTAGTCCTCCAACAAAAATAATGACCAAGAAATATATAAATAAAATATCCCGTAAAATTAACTCTTTAACAATTCATAAGCTTAATTATTGTGGCAGTATATTTTATTCCGGCATTCGTCTCGACTATCACTCTCTCTTATACACGATCTATATTCAGACGGTAGCGGGAAACGACCAAAACACGGCCAGGCAAAGTAAACTTGACAGGTCGCCTCGCAATTCGGCTCGCGATACGGCCTACACCGAACTAATCCCACATACATCCAACAACTATAACTACGGGGCGTCGGAAGGTCACGTACGCGAAGCCTTTAATGATTTAAATCGTCTCACTATCACCTTGCAGGCAGCAAAATCAGGAAAGTATCGTGAACCAAAATAACGATAAATGAACCACGGTTATATCCAATAAAATAGGCAGACCTTCATTAAATAACCCACTTAAAAATAGCCATGATATCAATCCCTAAATTATTCCAAATAAAGGATCACAAAAGTCAAAGCGAGATACGTCTCGAGCCGTACCAATCCCTCGCGATCAAGTTCCAAATACGGGACGACGACCGAGCACGCACTGCATAAGCTCACAAAATAAAATAAAGTAATGTCCAACATAAGAAAAATAAATAAAGTAATCCAAGTCAATATAAAATCAATTGTCCAGTAAAATCCGCGACGCGGTCTATGCCGTTCAAATCCCTCACACATTCAAGCAAATACGGGATAACGACCTAACGCATGCACGGCTTTACAGCACACGACTTCAGAACAGTAACAACGAAAACAACGAACGAACTATTTATCGTAGCAAGATACGCTTCGAACCGTACTAATCCCTCGCGATCAAGTACAAACACGGGACGATGGCCGAGCACGCACTGCATGCATTCGCAGGAATAACATAATGTCCAATATAATAAGAGAGATAAATATTAGGTCCGCAACTAAGTTCCCGCTATTTTTCAAGAGATGGCTCCAGTAGTAAGTACTGATCAATTGGGACATAACCAAAACGTCATGAACCAAGCTTAGACATATGGTAAACAAACCGCTTTGACACATTAGTGATTTTGTTTTTGCGTCATACTACTACTAACAATAAGTATACTTTTGGTTGTGTGGAAATGTCTGATTTTGTGCCAAATAATCGTATATAGTAGTATACTTTTGGTTGTGTGGAAATGTCTGATTTGGTGCCAAATAATCGTCATTTGCGGGAAGTGTTGCTTTTCTTCTTTCATTCGAAGAAAACGGCGGCTGAAGCGCATCGAGAACTCTAAAAAATTTACGGAGATGCTGCTCTAAGTGAAACAACATTCCGTGATGGGTTCCGTCGCTTCAAAGACGGTGATTTTGATGTTGACGACCGTTCGCGTAAAGGAAGGCCAAAAACCTTCGAAGACGCTGAATTGGAAGCATTGCTCGATGAGGATCCATGCCAAACGCAAAAACAGCTTGCTTCAGCATCAGGAGTTACCCGCCAAGCCATTTCCAAGCGATTACATGCGTTGGGAATTATTCAAAAACAAGGAACTTGGGTTCCTTATGATTTGAAGCCAAGAGACGTTGAGCGTCGTTTTTTCGCCTGTGAACAACGCTCCAGCGGCAAAAAAAAGAAGGGTTTTCTTCATCGCATCGTTACGGGTCATGAAAAATGGATTCATTACAGCAACGCAAAGAGAACAAAATCATGGGGACTGCCCGGTCATGCTTCTACGTCGTCGGCTCGGCCGAATATTCACGCTGCGAAGATTTTGCTGTGTATTTGGTGGGACCAGGGCGGTGTTATTTATTATGAGCTGTTGAAACCGAACGAAACCATCACTGGGGAACGGTATCGAACTCAATTGATGCGACTGAGCCGAGCACTGCGCGAAAAGCGGCCACAATACGAGCAGAGGCACGAAAAAGTGATTCTACAGCATGACAACGGTCGGCCTCACGTTGCCAAACCCGTTGAAACCTACTTAGAAACGCTCAAATGGGAAGTCCTACCCCACCCGCCATATTCCCCAGATATTGCGCCGTCCGATTATTACTTGTTCTGTTCGATGGCACATGGTCTGGCTCTAATCAGCAGTTCAGCTCATATGAAGACATCTCAAAATGGCTTGATTCGTGGATAGCCTCAAAAGGCGAACACTTCTACCGTGACGGTATTCGAGCTCTGCCAGAAAGATGGGAAAAAGTTGTCGTTAGCGATGGGCAATATTTTGAATGATTCATTTGTAAACATTTTTTCACAATAAAGTTGCATTTTCATAAAAAAAAAACAGCGGGAACTTAGATGCGCACCTAATAAAATTAAATAAGACGAATACAATAATATAAATCTATAAGTGTCACTTATTCCTGAAAGTTCGCGACACGGCCTATGACATTCAAATCCCTCAAATACAATCCGGCCACCGGATGATGTACCAACACGCGCGCGGCCTTACAGCAAAATGACTACAGAACAGTAACCAAAAAAAAAGAACAACCAACGAGATGACTTCTTCCCGGCTCTAACCGCCAAACGATCTCGATGTTACACTCTACTCGACGCAGCCTGTCCCGATACGAATAGTACTCTGTGCGAGGTCTATCAGAATCGCGGGTACGACCAGGCTCTAATTTATCATTTATATAAATCGGCAATAGACATTACAAAAGACCGTAGAGAGTAAGAGAGCTCACCGGGACGATGCTGCAGCGATGCTCCTTGTAGATCCGGGAAAACTCAAAGTAGAGTCGCAAGATTCTCTCCTCGATTTACTCCTCATCGTTTTCGAGGATATACCCTGGTACCCACGATAGGTGGTGATCGATTTTGACGAAACAAACGGTAGAGTGGGATGATATACTATTCGCTACTACGTCGTGTTCGCTCGACGGTAACCGGAAAAAAGCCCTGAGGTCCGGCCGGCACGCGTGCCCGTGAACTATGATCTTAGCGAGCCGAACTCGGTCCATTGGGGGAATCGGTGTCGCTCGATGACCGACTAGTGCCTCAGCTGGACGACGCATAAATAAGCAATAGATGATACTAAGAGTACCTCCGTTCGGCCGATGAACCCCATGAGACAGCTGGACTGCTGCAAGTAGATGATGATAGCAGCGTATCGGTTGCCGATGAACATCAAGCCGGACGGCGGTATCTCCCGGCAGCGAGAAATGGAAAATATCTGTATCCTTTTTCCTACGAAGGGGTGATTGGATCCCGAAGCCGTCAAGATGTGTGTGCAGTACTCTTTCTTTCTCTTTCTGTCCGTCCTTCGGTCGTACAATTTAAGAAAAAGAAATACAAAAAAAACGGAAATAATTAAATAGAGTACGGCGATTATTCCTTTCAGCCCTGCGAGATTGTGTTGGCAGCCGTCGTGCGAGGAGGACGTAGCGCTTGAATATTTTGCCACGTTACAATACATACATACATACATGGTGCGGGGGTGCACTGCTACATGGCGCATCCCCAGGTAGTTTATAGGGGAATGCTCGCTATCCCATGATGGACGGCGGGTAGGGGTGAAATAAAGATGCCCCCGCGGACGAAACACCCCGAGCTAAGGTGTTAGATACAGTGCCGAGGGCTGCATGGCATTTGGGAGAGATGCCACAAACGGTTTCCCTGGGGCAACTGGTCCAACCCCAGGTGTACTAAAGTGGCCTTACCCCAACAACCAGGCTCTGCTGGGGTGGACTCTTAGAACCTAGGTACTCGTGGGATCAGAAACGGATGACAGTCAAACTAAACAAAAAAACAAAAACGAAAGAGATCAGCTAATAGCTATGGAGAAAGAAGAGAATGAGGTATTGGAAAAACTGGGGATAAATCTCTCAGCCATCAATGGCATCGTCCAGGAAGCAGAAAACATCCACAAAGTCATCAGAGACGCAATAAACGAGGCGGTAGTACACTACGAGCACCTTAAAGATTGCCGGGTGACTCTAGCTAAAGCCAGAGAGGCTCGCAGCTTTGAGCTTCAGTAAAGATGCACCCTTACGTGCAGCGTTTCGAGCCATAAAAATGCAGCAGCAGCAACAGGGGGTAAACAAAGACAGGTAAGCGGTGCGATAGTGGTGGCACACAAAGCGGTGCAAACAATGCGTGGACAGGAAGCAAGATCGGAGAATCGCTTCGTCAGAAGACTGCTCCATACGCCGACTTCGACGAGCAATAAAAGGAGCGCAATAGCTTCCCCAAAGGAGGGGACTCTAGAGCGTAAGCGGCGGAGCTCTAACAAAGCGGTCATCCCGACGGAAAAAAGTTCTCTTAGCCAGATAACAGGGACGAGGCAGTATGACCCTTAGGCCGGAAGAGAAATAGAAACGGACCAAACGTGGAGCACTGTCGTACGCCAAAAAGGCAAAGTAGAACAAGGAAAGGTGGCCAGCAGAAGCGTCAAAAAAAGTAGAAGAAGAGTGCCAGAAGCCTTAATGATGACGGCCGGTAGCGAGCATTCTTACGCGGAGGTTCTGCGCCAGCTAAAAAAAAAGGTTGATCCAGCAAATTACGGGGTCAAAGTTGCAGGGATAAAGTGAACCCGCGGTGGTGAAATCCTGGTCGAGATCAGTAAGGGGGGCGGTTACACCGAGGTCCTCAGAGAAATAGTGGCCGAAGCACTCGCAGGAAAAGCAAACGTGCGGGCCATGATCCCAAGCGTTACAATCGAAATTCTCGACATGGATGAAGCTACAGTAGCGGCGGACCTGCATGAAGCAATTGAGGCGGCTGTAGATGACACGAACCCGCAGTCAATAAAAATAAGGGCGATAAGAGAGACGTTCAGGAAGACTCAGAAGGCGATCGTGATGATGCCAGCTAAAACGGCGGACAAGCTCCTAAAAGAGGGACGACTAAAAGTAGGTTGGGTTAGGTGCCGAGTCAGAGAGAGGGTCCAGGTTACCCGCTGTTACCGCTTTCTAGGCTTCGGTCATGTAGCAGTGAGCTGTGAGGGCGAAGATAGAAGTAGAAGGTGCCGCCTGTGCGGACTGGACGACCATCTGGCCAAGGACTGCGAAAATCTTCCTCACTGCGTGATTTGCGAGGAAGGAAATGAAAGAGGTGGAACGCAACACATACTCGGTAGCGCTATATGTGAAGCCTTCCAAAAGGAACTGAGAGAGGGCAGAATACAAGCAAGCGAGGAAGAAGCTGCGGTGGGCAATCAAGAGCAGCAAGCGAGGGTGCTGGGAAGAGCTGTGCCGATCTGTAGACATCGACCCTTGGGGATTGCCATACAAAATCGTATCAAAAAAGTTAGTAGGCAAGCAACAGATCCCCGGGCTGGCATGTCTTGCACTCATGAAGTCGATAGTAGAGACACTCTTCCCAGTTCACGAGAAAAGGCCTATAGTAGAATGGGGATATCGGGAAGAGGATATCACACTCTTCAGTATAGAGGAACTGCAGGCAGCAGCCAAGCGACTCCAAGCTGGGAAAGCACCTGGGTCAGATAATATTCCCAACGAGAATTATTAGAGAGGTTGTGGAAATATAGCCTGAAGCACTGTTGGAGGCCTTCAACAACTGCCTACAAGAAGGAAGCTTACTTAAGGAAGTATATGGAAGATGGAAAAGGCAAGTGTTAGTCCTGATTCGAAAAGGCAAAAAACCGCTTGAAGACCCGACATCGAACCGGCCAATTAGCCTTATCGACAGGACCGGAAAGTTGTTCGAGAGGCTCTTGCTCCGGAGGCTGGAAACGTACATAAATGAGAACGGGGGCTTGTCACAGAGACAGTATGGTTTTCAGAAGGGGCGTTCCACAGTAGATGGTATTGCAAGAGTAACGGAACTAGCGCTTTGATCACCCTAAATATCCGCAATATATTCAACACGGCAATATGGGAAAAAATTATGATGGCCCTGACAGAAAAAGGAACGCCAACCAACCTGATGAGAATGATGGATAGCTTCCTCAGAGACAGGTCACTTCTCTACGATACGGAGGAAGGGCAGGTTGAGTACGAGGTAACCGCAGTATGTATGATAACATTATGTATGACGGCCTCCTCAAGCTGAACCAGCCAAATGAATCGGAAATGGTTGGTTTTGTGGACGATGTAGGGCTGGTGGTAACAGCCAAGATACCAAAAACGCTGGAAGTGGTGGCGAATGAGAGCCTCCGCCGTGCCAGCAAGTGGCTCAGAGAAAGCGGACTGGAGCTGGCAGTCCAAAAGACAGAAGCGATGCTGGTAACGGACAAACGAGAGTTTATACCACCACAATTAGTACTGGATGGTCAAAAAGTATCCTGGAGCAAGTCCCTCAGATATCTAGGGGTGCAGATAGATATCGGATTTCGCTTCACAGAGCATATAAATATAGTAGGAGAAAAAGCGGCAGCGACAGGTGCAGCACTGGCAAGGCTTATGCCGAATGTCGACGGCCCATCCGAACTCAAGAAGAAACTACTGAATAGTGTTATTCACTCCAAAATAGTTTATGGAGCTGAAATCTGGGTGAATGCGACAAAGAAAGTGGTGGCGCGGCAGAAGCTAGCAGCGGTGCAGTGACGTAGCGCACTGCGCACGATATCGGCTTTCAGAACAGTCTCTGAGAACGTGGCATTAGTTCTAGCGAGTACGCCGCCAATTGACCCTCTAGCCGGCGAAAAAAGCGAGGTCGTCCAAGAGACCCACGAAGAGCGCGAGCTGCCGGCGAACGAGGAAGAAAGAGTTACAGCCAAAGGGAGAGCACATAAAAGGCTATTGGAGTGGTGGCAAAAACGATGGGACGCAGACAATAAAGGGAGATGGACGCATCGCCTAATCTATATATATAAAAAGAAAAGTCCTGACTGACTGACTGACTCACTGACTCACTCACTCATCAACGCCCAGCCCAAACCCCTGGGCCTAGAAACTTGAAATTCTAGGGATACATTCCCTTCGTGTCGTAGACGCTCACTAAGAAGAGAATTTTCGAAATTTCACCCCTAAGGGGGTGTAAAAGGGTGAAATATGTTTTTACGTATTTCTCAATATCTCTTAGGCACGATGAGATATCGCCTTGGTTTCTGCTTGCAAATTTTACTCATACAAATGTTGAGAAACTAATTTTTGGATTTTTAGAAATTCCACCCCTAAGGGGGTGTAAAAGGGTTAAATATGTTTTTACGTATTTCTCCATATCTCTTAGGCACGATGAGATATCGCCTTGGTTTTTGTTTGCAAATGTTACTCATACAAATGTTCAAAAACAAATTTCAGGATTTTTAGAAATTCTACCCCTAAGGGGGTGTAAAAGGGTTAAATATGTTTTTACGTATTTCTCAATATCTCTTAGGCACAATGAGATATCGCCTTGGTTTTCGCTTGCAAATGTTACTCATACAAATGTTTAAAAACTAATTTCAGGATTTTTAGAAATTCCACCCCTAAGGGGGTGTAAAAGAGTTAAATATGTTTTTACGTATTTCTCTTAATCTCTTAGGCACGATGAGATATCGCCTTGGTTTTTGTTTGCAAATGTTACTCATACAAATGTTCAAAAACCAATTTCAGGATTTTTAGAAATTCTACCCCTAAGGGGGTGTAAAAGGGTTAAATATGTTTTTACGTATTTCTTAATATCTCTTAGGCACAATGAGATATCGCCTTGGTTTTCGCTTGCAAATGTTACTCATACAAATGTTTAAAAACTAATTTCAGGATTTTTAGAAATTCCACCCCTAAGGGGGTGTAAAAGAGTTAAATATGTTTTTACGTATTTCTCTTAGGCACGATGAGATATCGCCTTGGTTTTTACTTGCAAATGTTACTCATACAAATGTTTAGAAACCGATTTTAGGATTTTTAGAAATTCCACCCCTAAGGGGGTGTAAAAGGGATAAATATGTTTTTACGTGTTTCTCCATATCTCTTAGGCACGATGAGATATCGCCTTGGTTTTCGCTTGCAAATGTAACTCATACAAATGTTTAGAAACCGATTTTAGGATTTTTAGAAATTCCACCCCTAAGGGGGTGTAAAAGGGTTAAATATGTTTTTTACGTATTTCTCAATATCTCTTAGGCACGATGAGACATCACCTTGGTTTTTGCTTGCAAATGTTACTCGTACAAATGTTCAAAAACCAATTTCAGGATTTTTAGAAATTCCACGATTAAGGGGGTGAAAAAGGGTTAAATATATTTTTACGTATTTCTCTCAGGCACGATGAGATATCGCCTTGGTTTTTGCTTGCAAATGTTACTCATACAAATGTTTAGAAACCGATTTTAGGATTTTTAGAAATTCTACCCCTAAGGGGGTATAAAAGGGTTAAATATGTTTTTACGTATTTCTCAATATCTCTTAGGCACGATGAGATATCGCCTTGGTATTTGCTTACAAATGTTACTCATACGAATGTTTAAAAACCAATTTAAGGATTTTTAGAAATTCCACCCCTAAGGGGGTGTAAAAGGGATAAATATGTTTTTACGTATTTCTCTTAGGCACGATGAGATATCGCCTTGGTTTTTGCTTGCAAATGTTACTCATACAAATGTTTAAAAACAAATTTCAGGATTTCCGCAAATTCCACCTTTAAGGGGGTGTAAAAGGGTTAAATATGTTTTTACGTATTTCTTAATATCTCTTAGGCACGATGAGATATCGCCTTGGTTCTTACTTGAAAATGTTACTCATACAAATGTTTAAAAACAGATTTCAGGATTTTTAGAAATTCTACCCCTAAGGGGGTGTAAAAGAGTTAAATATATTTTTGCGTATTTCTCAATATCTCTTAGGCACGATGAGATATCGCCTTGGTTTTTGTTTGCAAATGTTACTCATACAAATGTTTAAAAACCCATTTCAGGATTTTTAGAAATTCCACCCTTAACGGGGTGTAAAAGGGTTAAATATGTTTTTACGTATTTCTCTTAGGCACGATGAGATATCGCCTTGGTTTTTGCTTGCAAATGTTACTCATACAAATGTTTTAAAACAAATTTCAGGATTTCCGCAAATTCCACATTTGAGGGGGTGTAAAAGGGTTAAATATGTTTTTACGTATTTCTTAATATCTCTTAGGCACGATGAGATATCGCCTTGGTTCTTACTTGCAAATGTTACTCATACAAATGTTTAAAAACAGATTTCAGGATTTTTAGAAATTCCACCCCTAAGGGGGTGTAAAAGGGTTAAATATATTTTTGCGTATTTCTCAATATCTCTTAGGCACGATGAGATATCGCCTTGGTTTCTGCTTGCAAATGTTACTCATACAAATGTTCAAAACCAAATTTCAGGATTTTTAAAAATTTCACCCCTAAGAGAGTGTAAAAGGGATAAATATGTTTTTACGTATTTCTCTTAGGCACGATGAGATATTGCCTTGGTTTTTGCGTGCAAATGTTACTCATACAAAGGTTTAAAAACGAATTTCAGGATTCCCGAAAATTCCACCTTTAAGGGGGTGTAAAAGGGTTAAATATGTTTTTACGTATTTCTCAATATCTCTTAGGCACGATGAGATATCGCCTTGGTTCTTACTTGCAAATGTTACTCATACAAATGTTTAAAAACAGATTTCAGGATTTTTAGAAATTCAACCCCTATGGGGGTGTAAAAGGGAGAAATATGTTTTTACGTATTTCTCAATATTTCTTAGGCACGATAAAATATCACCTTGGTTTTTGTTTGCAAATGTTACTCATACAAATGTTTAAAAACCCATTTCAGGATTTTTAGAAATTCCACCCTTAACGGGGTGTAAAAGGGTTAAATATGTTTTGACGTATTTCTCTTAGGCACGATGAGATATCGCCTTGGTTTTTGCTTGCAAATGTTACTTATACAAATGTTTAAAAACTTATTTCAGGATTTCCGAAAATTCCACCCCTAAAGGGCTGTAAAAGGGTTAAATATGTTTTTACGTATTTCTCAATATCTCTTAGGCACGATGAGATATCGCCTTGGTTATTACTTGCAAATGTTACTCATACAAATGTTCAAAAACTGATTCTAGGATTTTTAGAAATTCAACCCTTAAGGGGGTGTAAAAGGGAGAATTATGTTTTTACGTATTTCTCAATATCTCTTAGGCACGATGAGATATCGCCTTGATTTTCGCTTGCAAATGTTACTCATACAAATGTCTAAAAACCAATTTCAGGATTTTTAGAAATTCCACCCCTAAGGGGGTGTAAAAGAGTTAGAAACTGTCGAAAGTGTTTTAATGGTTTTTTTTTAATTCTATATATTCTATATATTCGCCTTCACCGATTACAAACAAACCAAGCACAAATATTGTTAAGAGCCCAAGGAAGGTCACTGGATACATCTCACCCCTAAACCCCACCCTCTTCACCCCCTAAAAAAAGATTCTTCAAAAATATTCACGCGAATCAACTGATTTCAACCAAACCTTACACAAATATTGTTGAAGACCAAAGGAAGGCTACTGTATGTATCTCACCCCTGAAAACCACCCCCTTCATCCCCTAAAAATGAATTCTCAATAAAATCCACACGCCTTCACCGATTACAACCAAACCAAGCATAAATATTGTTAAGAGTCTGCGGAAGGTCACTGAATACATCTCACCCCTGAAAACCACCCCCTTCATCCCCTCAAAAAAATTCTTAATAAAATCCACACGCCTTCACCGATTACAACTAAACCAAGCACAAATATTGTTAAGAGCCTACGGGAGGTCACTGAATATATCTTACCCCTTAAAACCACCCCCTTCATCCCCTAAAACAAGATTCTTCAAAAATATTCACGCGAATCAACTGATTTCAACCAAACCTTACACAAATATTGTTGAAGACCAAAGGAAGGCGACTGTATGTATCTCACCCCTGAGAACCACCCTCTTAATCTCCTAAAAATAAATTCTTAATAAAATCCACACGCCTTCACCGATTACAACCAAGTCAAGCACAAATATTGTTAAGAGCCTAAGGAAGGTCACTGGATATATCTCACCCCTAAACCCCACCGTCTTCACCCTCTAAAAAATCTTATATATAAAAATGAATGTTTGTCTGTCTGTTTGTCTGTCTGTCCGGCTATACAAAGCTACACGCGTTGACCGATTTCAGCCAAACTTTATACCAATATTGCTGAAGACCAAAGAAAGGCAACTGTATATATCTTACCCCTGAAAACCACCCCCTTCATCCCTTAAAAAAAAATTCTCAATAAAATCCACACGCCTTCACCGATTACAACCAAACCAAACACAAATATTGTTAAGAGCCTAAGGAAGGTCACTGGGTATATCTCACCCCTAAAGCCCACCCTCTTAACCACCTAAAAAAAGATTTTAAAAAAATATTCACGCGAATCAACTTATTTCAATCAAACCTTACACAAATATTGTTGAAGACCAAAGGAAGGCGACTATATACATCTCACCCCTGAAAACCACCCCCTTAATCCCCTAAAAATAAATTCTTAATAAAATCCACACGCCTTCACTGATTACAACCAAGCCAAGCACAAATTTTGCTTAGAGCCTACGGAAGGTCACTGGATATATCTCACCCCTAAACCCTACCCTATTCACCCTCTAAAAAAAGATTCTCCAAAAATATTCACGCGAATCAACTGATTGCAACCAAACCTTACACAAATATTATAGCGCGTCTAAGACGGGTACGACAAAGGTCGTATTGTATACATATCCACCCACTTAAAGCCCTAAAAAAGATTTAGTATAAAAATCCACACCCCTTCACTGATTTCAACCAAACTTTACACAAATTTTGATAAGTTCTAATGGAAGGTCACTGTATAAATATAGCTCACCCCTTAAAATCGCACCTTTATCCCCTAGAAGTAGTTATTTTTTCTGCCTTAACCGATTGAAACAAAGCTTCACAAACAAAATAGAAACTCACTCACTCTATATATCTCACCCCATATAACCACTCCCAACGAAAACTATCTTTATCCCGCACTGAAAGTAATGTGGTTTTTTTCAACTTTTTTAAACACCGATTTAGCTGTTATTCCGTATATGATGTGACACTCGGGCAGCGCCAGGAAATCAGCTATAAATTATAATCAGAGCTCGCAATTATCTTCTGATGATAATCTCACTCAACCAACAGCTCAATACACTCGAAAACTCTCATACATATGAAGAGAGTTTATATTGAAGCGAGCGTAACAAAGAGCGCTGAGCGATTTGATAATTTGCAAAATGAGCGCCACACTTTACTTTGTGTATAACAGCTAAATTGGATTTAAAAAATGTTATTAAAAGCCACATTATTTTTAGTGGTATGATAAAGGGTATTTTGTCAGGGTGGTTTTAAGGTGTGAGATATATGGAGTGACCTTGCTTAGGTCTTATCTATTTGTTTGTGTTTATATTGAAGTTTATATTGAAGCGAGCGTAACAAAGAGCGCTGAGCGATTCGATAATTTGCAAAATGAGCGCCACACTTTACTTTGTGTATAACAGCTAAATTGGATTTAAAAAATGTTATTAAAAGCCACATTATTTTTAGTGGTATGATGAAGGGTATTTTGTCAGGGTGGTTTTAAGGTGTGAGATATATGGAGTGACCTTGCTTAGGTCTTATCTATTTGTTTGTGTACCCGGGCAACGCCGGGTAAGACAGCTAGTCTATCTATATATATAAAAAGAAAAGTCCTGACTGACTGACTGACTCACTGACTCACTCACTCATCAACGCCCAGCCCAAACCCCTGCGCCTAGAAACTTGAAATTCTAGGGATATATTCCCTTCGTGTCGTAGACGCTCACTAAGAAGGGAATTTTCGAAATTTCACCCCTAAGGGGGTGTAAAAGGGTGAAATATGTTTTTACGTATTTCTCAATATCTCTTAGGCACGATGAGATATCGCCTTGGTTTCTGCTTGCAAATTTTACTCATACAAATGTTGAGAAACTAATTTCTGGATTTTTAGAAATTCCACCCCTAAGGGGGTGTAAAAGGGTTAAATATGTTTTTACGTATTTCTCCATATCTCTTAGGCACGATGAGATATCGCCTTGGTTTTTGTTTGCAAATGTTACTCATACAAATGTTCAAAAACAAATTTCAGGATTTTTAGAAATTCTACCCCTAAGGGGGTGTAAAAGAGTTAAATATGTTTTTACGTATTTCTCTTAGGCACGATGAGATATCGCCTTGGTTTTTGCTTGCAAATGTTACTCATACAAATGTTTAGAAACCGATTTTAGGATTTTCAGAAATTCCACCCCTAAGGGGGTGTAAAAGGGATAAATATGTTTTTACGTGTTTCTCCATATCTCTTAGGCACGATGAGATATCGCCTTGGTTTTCGCTTGCAAATGTAACTCATACAAATGTTTAGAAACCGATTTTAGGATTTTTAGAAATTCCACCCCTAAGGGGGTGTAAAAGGGTTAAATATGTTTTTTACGTATTTCTCAATATCTCTTAGGCACGATGAGACATCACCTTGGTTTTTGCTTGCAAATGTTACTCGTACAAATGTTCAAAAACCAATTTCAGGATTTTTAGAAATTCCACGATTAAGGGGGTGAAAAAGGGTTAAATATATTTTTGCGTATTTCTCAATATCTCTTAAACACGATGAGATATCGCCTTGGTTTCTGCTTGCAAATGTTACTCATACAAATGTTCAAAACCAAATTTCAGGATTTTTAAAAATTTCACCCCTAAGAGAGTGTAAAAGGGATAAATATGTTTTTACGTATTTCTCTTAGGCACGATGAGATATTGCCTTGGTTTTTGCGTGCAAATGTTACTCATACAAAGGTTTAAAAACAAATTTCAGGATTCCCGAAAATTCCACCTTTAAGGGGGTGTAAAAGGGTTAAATATGTTTTTACGTATTTCTCAATATCTCTTAGGCACGATGAGATATCGCCTTGGTTCTTACTTGCAAATGTTACTCATACAAATGTTTAAAAACAGATGTTAGGATTTTTAGAAATTCAACCCCTATGGGGGTGTAAAAGGGAGAAATATGTTTTTACGTATTTCTCAATATTTCTTAGGCACGATAAAAAATCGCCTTGGTTTTTGTTTGCAAATGTTACTCATACAAATGTTTAAAAACCCATTTCAGGATTTTTAGAAATTCCACCCTTAACGGGGTGTAAAAGGGTTAAATATGTTTTTACGTATTTCTCTTAGGCACGATGAGATATCGCCTTGGTTTTTGCTTGCAAATGTTACTCATACAAATGTTTAAAAACTAATTTCAGGATTTCCGAAAATTCCACCCCTAAAGGGCTGTAAAAGGGTTAAATATGTTTTTACGTATTTCTCAATATCTCTTAGGCACGATGAGATATCGCCTTGGTTATTACTTGCAAATGTTACTCATACAAATGTTCAAAAACTGATTTTAGGATTTTTAGAAATTCAACCCTTAAGGGGGTGTAAAAGGGAGAATTATGTTTTTACGTATTTCTCAATATCTCTTAGGCACGATGAGATATCGCCTTGATTTTCGCTTGCAAATGTTACTCATACAAATGTCTAAAAACCAATTTCAGGATTTTTAGAAATTCCACCCCTAAGGGGGTGTAAAAGAGTTAGAAACTGTCGAAAGTGTTTTAATGGTTTTTTTTTAATTCTATATATTCTATATATTCGCCTTCACCGATTACAAACAAACCAAGCACAAATATTGTTAAGAGCCCAAGGAAGGTCACTGGATACATCTCACCCCTAAACCCCACCCTCTTCACCCCCTAAAAAAAGATTCTTCAAAAATATTCACGCGAATCAACTGATTTCAACCAAACCTTACACAAATATTGTTGAAGACCAAAGGAAGGCTACTGTATGTATCTCACCCCTGAAAACCACCCCCTTCATCCCCTAAAAATGAATTCTCAATAAAATCCACACGCCTTCACCGATTACAACCAAACCAAGCATAAATATTGTTAAGAGTCTGCGGAAGGTCACTGAATACATCTCACCCCTGAAAACCACCCCCTTCATCCCCTCAAAAAAATTCTTAATAAAATCCACACGCCTTCACCGATTACAACTAAACCAAGCACAAATATTGTTAAAAGCCTACGGGAGGTCACTGAATATATCTTACCCCTTAAAACCACCCCCTTCATCCCCTAAAACAAGATTCTTCAAAAATATTCACGCGAATCAACTAATTTCAACCAAACCTTACACAAATATTGTTGAAGACCAAAGGAAGGCGACTGTATGTATCTCACCCCTGAGAACCACCCTCTTAATCTCCTAAAAATAAATTCTTAATAAAATCCACACGCCTTCACCGATTACAACCAAGTCAAGCACAAATATTGTTAAGAGCCTAAGGAAGGTCACTGGATATATCTCACCCCTAAACCCCACCGTCTTCACCCTCTAAAAAATCTTATATATAAAAATGAATGTTTGTCTGTCTGTTTGTCTGTCTGTCCGGCTATACAAAGCTACACGCGTTGACCGATTTCAGCCAAACTTTATACCAATATTGCTGAAGACCAAAGAAAGGCAACTGTATATATCTTACCCCTGAAAACCACCCCCTTCATCCCTTAAAAAAAAATTCTTAATAAAATCCACACGCCTTCACCGATTACAACCAAACCAAACACAAATATTGTTAAGAGCCTAAGGAAGGTCACTGGGTATATCTCACCCCTAAAGCCTACCCTCTTAACCACCTAAAAAAAGATTTTAAAAAAATATTCACGCGAATCAACTTATTTCAATCAAACCTTACACAAATATTGTTGAAGACCAAAGGAAGGCGACTATATACATCTCACCCCTGAAAACCACCCCCTTAATCCCCTAAAAATAAATCCTTAATAAAATCCACACGCCTTCACTGATTACAACCAAGCCAAGCACAAATTTTGCTTAGAGCCTACGGAAGGTCACTGGATATATCTCACCCCTAAACCCTACAATATTCACCCCCTAAAAAAAGATTCTCCAAAAATATTCACGCGAATCAACTGATTGCAACCAAACCTTACACAAATATTATAGCGGGTCTAAGACGGGTACGACAAAGGTCGTATTGTATACATATCCACCCACTTAAAGCCCTAAAAAAGATTTAGTATAAAAATCCACACCCCTTCACTGATTTCAACCAAACTTTACACAAATTTTGATAAGTTCTAATGGAAGGTCACTGTATAAATATAGCTCACCCCTTAAAATCGCACCTTTATCCCCTAGAAGTAGTTATTTTTTCTGCCTTAACCGATTTAAACAAAGCTTCACAAACAAAATAGAAACTCACTCACTCTATATATCTCACCCCATATAACCACTCCCAACGAAAACTATCTTTATCCCGCACTGAAAGTAATGTGGTTTTTTTCAACTTTTTTAAACACCGATTTAGCTGTTATTCCGTATATGATGTGACACTCGGGCAGCACCAGGAAATCAGCTATAAATTATAATCAGAGCTCGCAATTATCTTCTGATGATAATCTCACTCAACCAACAGCTCAATACACTCGAAAACTCTCATACATATGAAGAGAGTTTATATTGAAGCGAGCGTAACAAAGAGCGCTGAGCGATTTAATAATTTGCAAAATGAGCGCCACACTTTACTTTGTGTATAACAGCTAAATTGGATTTAAAAAATGTTATTAAAAGCCACATTATTTTTAGTGGTATGATAAAGGGTATTTTGTCAGGGTGGTTTTAAGGTGTGAGATATATGGAGTGACCTTGCTTAGGTCTTATCTATTTGTTTGTGTTTATATTGAAGTTTATATTGAAGCGAGCGTAACAAAGAGCGCTGAGCGATTCGATAATTTGCAAAATGAGCGCCACACTTTACTTTGTGTATAACAGCTAAATTGGATTTAAAAAATGTTATTAAAAGCCACATTATTTTTAGTGGTATGATAAAGGGTATTTTGTCAGGGTGGTTTTAAGGTGTGAGATATATGGAGTGACCTTGCTTAGGTCTTATCTATTTGTTTGTGTACCCGGGCAACGCCGGGTAAGACAGCTAGTCTATATATATAAAAAGAAAAGTCCTGACTGACTGACTGACTCACTGACTCACTCACTCACTCATCAACGCCCAGCCCAAACCCCTGCGCCTAGAAACTTGAAATTCTAGGGATATATTCCCTTCGTGTCGTAGACGCTCACTAAGAAGGGAATTTTCGAAATTTCACCCCTAAGGGGGTGTAAAAGGGTGAAATATGTTTTTACGTATTTCTCAATATCTCTTAGGCACGATGAGATATCGCCTTGGTTTCTGCTTGCAAATTTTACTCATACAAATGTTGAGAAACTAATTTCTGGATTTTTAGAAATTCCACCCCTAAGGGGGTGTAAAAGGGTTAAATATGTTTTTACGTATTTCTCCATATCTCTTAGGCACGATGAGATATCGCCTTGGTTTTTGTTTGCAAATGTTACTCATACAAATGTTCAAAAACAAATTTCAGGATTTTTAGAAATTCTACCCCTAAGGGGGTGTAAAAGGGTTAAATATGTTTTTACGTATTTCTCAATATCTCTTAGGCACAATGAGATATCGCCTTGGTTTTCGCTTGCAAATGTTACTCATACAAATGTTTAAAAATTAATTTCAGGATTTTTAGAAATTCCACCCCTAAGGGGGTGTAAAAGAGTTAAATATGTTTTTACGTATTTCTCTTAGGCACGATGAGATATCGCCTTGGTTTTTGCTTGCAAATGTTACTCATACAAATGTTTAGAAACCGATTTTAGGATTTTTAGAAATTCCACCCCTAAGGGGGTGTAAAAAGGATAAATATGTTTTTACGTGTTTCTCCATATCTCTTAAGCACGATGAGATATCGCCTTGGTTTTCGCTTGCAAATGTAACTCATACAAATGTTTAGAAACCGATTTTAGGATTTTTAGAAATTCCACCCCTAAGGGGGTGTAAAAGGGTTAAATATGTTTTTTACGTATTTCTCAATATCTCTTAGGCACGATGAGACATCACCTTGGTTTTTGCTTGCAAATGTTACTCGTACAAATGTTCAAAAACCAATTTCAGTATTTTTAGAAATTCCACGATTAAGGGGGTGAAAAAGGGTTAAATATATTTTTACGTATTTCTCTCAGGCACGATGAGATATCGCCTTGGTTTTTGCTTGCAAATGTTACTCATACAAATGTTTAGAAACCGATTTTAGGATTTTTAGAAATTCTACCCCTAAGGGGGTATAAAAGGGTTAAATATGTTTTTTCGTATTTCTCAATATCTCTTAGGCACGATGAGATATCGCCTTGGTATTTGCTTACAAATGTTACTCATACAAATGTCTAAAAACGAATTTAAGGATTTTTAGAAATTCCACCCCTAAGGGGGTGTAAAAGGGATAAATATGTTTTTACGTATTTCTCTTAAGCACGATGAGATATCGCCTTGGTTTTTGCTTGCAAATGTTACTCATACAAATGTTTAAAAGCAAATTTCAGGATTTCCGCAAATTCCACCTTTAAGGGGGTGTAAAAGGGTTAAATATGTTTTTACGTATTTCTTAATATCTCTTAGGCACGATGAGATATCGCCTTGGTTCATACTTGCAAATGTTACTCATACAAATGTTTAAAAACAGATTTCAGGATTTTGAGAAATTCTACCCCTAAGGGGGTGTAAAAGAGTTAAATATATTTTTGCGTATTTCTCAATATCTCTTAGGCACGATGAGATATCGCCTTGGTTTTTGTTTGCAAATGTTACTCATACAAATGTTTAAAAACCCATTTCAGGATTTTTAGAAATTCCACCCTTAACGGGGTGTAAAAGGGTTAAATATGTTTTTACGTATTTCTCTTAGGCACGGTGAGATATCGCCTTGGTTTTTGCTTGCAAATGTTACTCATACAAATGTTTAAAAACGAATTTCAGGATTTCCGCAAATTCCACATTTAAGGGGGTGTAAAAGGGTTAAATATGTTTTTACGTATTTCTTAATATCTCTTAGGCACGATGAAATATCGCCTTGGTTCTTACTTGCAAATGTTACTCATACAAATGTTTAAAAACAGATTTCAGGATTTTTAGAAATTCCACCCCTAAGGGTGTGTAAAAGGGTTAAATATATTTTTGCGTATTTCTCAATATCTCTTAGGCACGATGAGATATCGCCTTGGTTTCTGCTTGCAAATGTTACTCATACAAATGTTCAAAACCAAATTTCAGGATTTTCAAAAATTTCATCCCTAAGAGAGTGTAAAAGGGATAAATATGTTTTTACGTATTTCTCTCAGGCACGATGAGATATTGCCTTGGTTTTTGCGTGCAAATGTTACTCATACAAAGGTTTAAAAACGAATTTCAGGATTCCCGAAAATTCCACCTTTAAGGGGGTGTAAAAGGGTTAAATATGTTTTGAG
Source organism: Cylloceria caligata (assembly GCA_963942595.1). NCBI lineage: Eukaryota > Metazoa > Arthropoda > Insecta > Hymenoptera > Ichneumonidae > Cylloceria > Cylloceria caligata. The sequence continues at coordinate 25,904,331 of OZ012703.1, forward strand.
GTATTTCTCAATATCTCTTAGGCACGATGAGATATCGCCTTGGTTCTTACTTGCAAATGTTACTCATACAAATGTTTAAAAACAGATGTTAGGATTTTTAGAAATTCAACCCCTATGGGGGTGTAAAAGGGAGAAATATGTTTTTACGTATTTCTCAATATTTCTTAGGCACGATAAAATATCGCCTTGGTTTTTGTTTGCAAATGTTACTCATACAAATGTTTAAAAACCCATTTCAGGATTTTTAGAAATTCCACCCTTAACGGGGTGTAAAAGGGTTAAATATGTTTTTACGTATTTCGCTTAGGCACGATGAGATATCGCCTTGGTTTTTGCTTGCAAATGTTACTCATACAAATGTTTAAAAACCAATTTCAGGATTTCCGAAAATTCCACCCCTAAAGGGCTGTAAAAGGGTTAAATATGTTTTTACGTATTTCTCAATATCTCTTAGGCACGATGAGATATCGCCTTGGTTATTACTTGCAAATGTTGCTCATACAAATGTTTAAAAACTGATTTTAGAATTTTTAGAAATTCAACCCTTAAGGGGGTGTAAAAGGGAGAATTATGTTTTTACGTATTTCTCAATATCTCTTAGGCACGATGAGATATCGCCTTGATTTTCGCTTGCAAATGTTACTCATACAAATGTCTAAAAACCGATTTCAGGATTTTTAGAAATTCCACCCCTAAGGGGGTGTAAAAGAGTTAGAAACTGTCGAAAGTGTTTTAATGGTTTTTTTTAAATTCTATATATTCTATATATTCGCCTTCACCGATTACAAACAAACCAAGCACAAATATTGTTAAGAGCCCAAGAAAGGTCACTGGATACATCTCACCCCTAAACCCCACCCTCTTCACCCCCTAAAAAAAGATTCTTCAAAAATATTCACGCGAATCAACTGATTTCAACCAAACCTCACACAAATATTGTTGAAGACCAAAGGAAGGCTACTGTATGTATCTCACCCCTGAAAACCACCCCCTTCATCCCCTAAAAATGAATTCTTAATAAAATCCACACGCCTTCACCGATTACAACCAAACCAAGCATAAATATTGTTAAGAGTCTGCGGAAGGTCACTGAATACATCTCACCCCTGAAAACCACCCCCTTCATCCCCTTAAAAAAATTCTCAATAAAATCCACACGCCTTCACCGATTACAACTAAACCAAGCACAAATATTGTTAAGAGCCTACGGGAGGTCACTGGATATATCTCACCCCTAAACCCCACCGTCTTCACCCTCTAAAAAATCTTATATATAAAAATGAATGTTTGTCTGTCTGTTTGTCTGTCTGTCCGGCTATACAAAGCTACACGCGTTGACCGATTTCAGCCAAACTTTATACCAATATTGCTGAAGACCAAAGAAAGGCAACTGTATATATCTTACCCCTGAAAACCACCCCCTTTATCCCTTAAAAAAAAATTCTTAATAAAATCCACACGCCTTCACCGATTACAACCAAACCAAACACAAATATTGTTAAGAGTCTAAGGAAGGTCACTGGGTATATCTCACCCCTAAAGCCCACCCTCTTAACCACCTAAAGAAAGATTTTAAAAAAATATTCACGCGAATCAACTTATTTCAATCAAACCTTACACAAATATTGTTGAAGACCAAAGGAAGGCGACTATATACATCTCACCCCTGAAAACCACCCCCTTAATCCCCTAAAAATAAATTCTTAATAAAATCCACACGCCTTCACTGATTACAACCAAGCCAAGCACAAATATTGCTTAGAGCCTACGGAAGGTCACTGGATATATCTCACCCCTAAACCCTACCCTATTCACCCCCTAAAAAAAGATTCTCCAAAAATATTCACGCGAATCAACTGATTGCAACCAAACCTTACACAAATATTATAGCGGGTCTAAGACGGGTACGACAAAGGTCGTATTGTATACATATCCACTCACTTAAAGCCCTAAAAAAGATTTAGTATAAAAATCCACACCCCTTCACTGATTTCAACCAAACTTTACACAAATTTTGATAAGTTCTAATGGAAGGTCACTGTATAAATATAGCTCACCCCTTAAAATCGCACCTTTATCCCCTAGAAGTAGTTATTTTTTCTGCCTTAACCGATTTAAACAAAGCTTCACAAACAAAATAGAAACTCACTCACTCTATATATCTCACCCCATATAACCACTCCCAACGAAAACTATCTTTATCCCGCACTGAAAGTAATGTGGTTTTTTTCAACTTTTTTACACACCGATTTAGCTGTTATTCCGTATATGATGTGACACTCGGGCAGCGCCAGGAAATCAGCTATAAATTATAATCAGAGCTCGCAATTATCTTCTGATGATAATCTCACTCAACCAACAGCTCAATACACTCGAAAACTCTCATACATATGAAGAGAGTTTATATTGAAGCGAGCGTAACAAAGAGCGCTGAGCGATTTGATAATTTGCAAAATGAGCGCTACACTTTACTTTGTGTATAACAGCTAAATTGGATTTAAAAAATGTTATTAAAAGCCACATTATTTTTAGTGGTATGATAAAGGGTATTTTGTCAGGGTGGTTTTAAGGTGTGAGATATATGGAGTGACCTTGCTTAGGTCTTATCTATTTGTTTGTGTTTATATTGAAGTTTATATTGAAGCGAGCGTAACAAAGAGCGCTGAGCGATTCGATAATTTGCAAAATGAGTGCCACACTTTACTTTGTGTATAACAGCTAAATTGGATTTTAAAAATGTTATTAAAAGCCACATTATTTTTAGTGGTATGATAAAGGGTATTTCGTCAGGGTGGTTTTAAGGTGTGAGATATATGGAGTGACCTTGCTTAGGTCTTATCTATTTGTTTGTGTACCCGGGCAACGCCGGGTAAGACAGCTAGTCTCGAATATAACTGAGTCGTACGGAAGGACTCATGGTCAGATGTTCTATGAGCTCGCACAGGCACTGACAGGGCATGGGTGTTGTAACGAATACCTAACGAGGTTCAAGAAGCGAGACAGTGCAGCATACAGTTATTGCAGTCACAGCACTGACAACGCGCGACACGCTATTTTCGAGTGCTCGGCCACAGAAGAGGAAAGGAGGAATGTAGAAGTAGCACTAGGACATAAGAAAATAGATGTGGAAAATCTAATCCCATTGATGCTGGCGGGTGAAGAAGCATGGGGAGCAGTATCCTGCTTCTTGAAAAAGACGATGCAGAAGAAAAGAGATATGAAGGCGGAAGAGAGAACTAGAGTTGAAGGCGTAGGAACTTCGTATACAGCAAACGCTGAAGAAGACATGGAATGACGGGGCAATAGCCGCAGACCGAAGTCACGAACAGGGTTATAAACACACCATACCGCAGTAATGCGAAAGCGGGTCCAGTATAGTGTATGGAGAGGGAGGAGGGGTTTTAGTCGGTAGAAATCCGACACTACCTGAACACCAGGGTGTCTTTTGAAGATTACTCCTTCTCCCAAAAAAAAAAAAAATATATATATATATATATATATATATACTAGCTGTCTTACCCGGCGTTGCCCGGGTACACAAACAAATAGATAAGACCTAAGCAAGGTCACTCCATATATCTCACACCTTAAAACCACCCTGACAAAATACCCTTTATCATACCACTAAAAATAATGTGGCTTTTAATAACATTTTTTAAATCCAATTTAGCTGTTATACACAAAGTAAAGTGTGGCGCTCATTTTGCAAATTATCGAATCGCTCAGCGCTCTTTGTTACGCTCGCTTCAATATAAACTTCAATATAAACACAAACAAATAGATAAGACCTAAGCAAGGTCACTCCATATATCTCACACCTTAAAACCACCCTGACAAAATACCCTTTATCATACCACTAAAAATAATGTGGCTTTTAATAACATTTTTTAAATCCAATTTAGCTGTTATACACAAAGTAAAGTGTGGCGCTCATTTTGCAAATTATTAAATCGCTCAGCGCTCTTTGTTACGCTCGCTTCAATATAAACTCTCTTCATATGTATGAGAGTTTTCGAGTGTATTGAGCTGTTGGTTGAGTGAGATTATCATCAGAAGATAATTGCGAGCTCTGATTATAATTTATAGCTGATTTCCTGGTGCTGCCCGAGTGTCACATCATATACGGAATAACAGCTAAATCGGTGTTTAAAAAAGTTGAAAAAAACCACATTACTTTCAGTGCGGGATAAAGATAGTTTTCGTTGGGAGTGGTTATATGGGGTGAGATATATAGAGTGAGTGAGTTTCTATTTTGTTTGTGAAGCTTTGTTTAAATCGGTTAAGGCAGAAAAAATAACTACTTCTAGGGGATAAAGGTGCGATTTTAAGGGGTGAGCTATATTTATACAGTGACCTTCCATTAGAACTTATCAAAATTTGTGTAAAGTTTGGTTGAAATCAGTGAAGGGGTGTGGATTTTTATACTAAATCTTTTTTAGGGCTTTAAGTGGGTGGATATGTATACAATACGACCTTTGTCGTACCCGTCTTAGACCCGCTATAATATTTGTGTAAGGTTTGGTTGCAATCAGTTGATTCGCGTGAATATTTTTGGAGAATCTTTTTTTAGGGGGTGAATAGGGTAGGGTTTAGGGGTGAGATATATCCAGTGACCTTCCGTAGGCTCTAAGCAAAATTTGTGCTTGGCTTGGTTGTAATCAGTGAAGGCGTGTGGATTTTATTAAGAATTTATTTTTAGGGGATTAAGGGGGTGGTTTTCAGGGGTGAGATGTATATAGTCGCCTTCCTTTGGTCTTCAACAATATTTGTGTAAGGTTTGATTGAAATAAGTTGATTCGCGTGAATATTTTTTTAAAATCTTTTTTTAGGTGGTTAAGAGGGTAGGCTTTAGGGGTGAGATATACCCAGTGACCTTCCTTAGGCTCTTAACAATATTTGTGTTTGGTTTGGTTGTAATCGGTGAAGGCGTGTGGATTTTATTAAGAATTTTTTTTAAGGGATGAAGGGGGTGGTTTTCAGGGGTAAGATATATACAGTTGCCTTTCTTTGGTCTTCAGCAATATTGGTATAAAGTTTGGCTGAAATCGGTCAACGCGTGTAGCTTTGTATAGCCGGACAGACAGACAAACAGACAGACAAACATTCATTTTTATATATAAGATTTTTTAGAGGGTGAAGACGGTGGGGTTTAGGGGTGAGATATATCCAGTGACCTTCCTTAGGCTCTTAACAATATTTGTGCTTGACTTGGTTGTAATCGGTGAAGGCGTGTGTATTTTATTAAGAATTTATTTTTAGGAGATTAAGAGGGTGGTTCTCAGGGGTGAGATACATACAGTCGCCTTCCTTTGGTCTTCAACAATATTTGTGTAAGGTTTGGTTGAAATCAGTTGATTCGCGTGAATATTTTTGAAGAATCTTGTTTTAGGGGATGAAGGGGGTGGTTTTAAGGGGTAAGATATATTCAGTGACCTCCCGTAGGCTCTTAACAATATTTGTGCTTGGTTTAGTTGTAATCGGTGAAGGCGTGTGGATTTTATTAAGAATTTTTTTGAGGGGATGAAGGGGGTGGTTTTCAGGGGTGAGATGTATTCAGTGACCTTTCGCAGACTCTTAACAATATTTATGCTTGGTTTGGTTGTAATCGGTGAAGGCGTGTGGATTTTATTGAGAATTCATTTTTAGGGGATGAAGGGGGTGGTTTTCAGGGGTGAGATACATACAGTAGCCTTCCTTTGGTCTTCAACAATATTTGTGTAAGGTTTGGTTGAAATCAGTTGATTCGCGTGAATATTTTTGAAGAATCTTTTTTTAGGGGGTGAAGAGGGTGGGGTTTAGGGGTGAGATGTATCCAGTGACCTTCCTTGGGCTCTTAACAATATTTGTGCTTGGTTTGTTTGTAATCGGTGAAGGCGAATATATAGAATATATAGAATTAAAAAAAAACCATTAAAACACTTTCGACAGTTTCTAACTCTTTTACACCCCCTTAGGGGTGGAATTTCTAAAAATCCTGAAATTGGTTTTTAGACATTTGTATGAGTAACATTTGCAAGCGAAAATCAAGGCGATATCTCATCGTGCCTAAGAGATATTGAGAAATACGTAAAAACATAATTCTCCCTTTTACACCCCCTTAAGGGTTGAATTTCTAAAAATCCTAAAATCAGTTTTTGAACATTTGTATGAGTAACATTTGCAAGTAATAACCAAGGCGATATCTCATCGTGCCTAAGAGATATTGAGAAATACGTAAAAACATATTTAACCCTTTTACAGCCCTTTAGGGGTGGAATTTTCGGAAATCCTGAAATAAGTTTTTAAACATTTGTATAAGTAACATTTGCAAGCAAAAACCAAGGCGATATCTCATCGTGCCTAAGAGAAATACGTCAAAACATATTTAACCCTTTTACACCCCGTTAAGGGTGGAATTTCTAAAAATCCTGAAATGGGTTTTTAAACATTTGTATGAGTAACATTTGCAAACAAAAACCAAGGTGATATTTTATCGTGCCTAAGAAATATTGAGAAATACGTAAAAACATATTTCTCCCTTTTACACCCCCATAGGGGTTGAATTTCTAAAAATCCTGAAATCTGTTTTTAAACATTTGTATGAGTAACATTTGCAAGTAAGAACCAAGGCGATATCTCATCGTGCCTAAGAGATATTGAGAAATACGTAAAAACATATTTAACCCTTTTACACCCCCTTAAAGGTGGAATTTTCGGGAATCCTGAAATTCGTTTTTAAACCTTTGTATGAGTAACATTTGCACGCAAAAACCAAGGCAATATCTCATCGTGCCTAAGAGAAATACGTAAAAACATATTTATCCCTTTTACACTCTCTTAGGGGTGAAATTTTTAAAAATCCTGAAATTTGGTTTTGAACATTTGTATGAGTAACATTTGCAAGCAGAAACCAAGGCGATATCTCATCGTGCCTAAGAGATATTGAGAAATACGCAAAAATATATTTAACCCTTTTACACCCCCTTAGGGGTGGAATTTCTAAAAATCCTGAAATCTGTTTTTAAACATTTGTATGAGTAACATTTGCAAGTAAGAACCAAGGCGATATCTCATCGTGCCTAAGAGATATTAAGAAATACGTAAAAACATATTTAACCCTTTTACACCCCCTCAAATGTGGAATTTGCGGAAATCCTGAAATTTGTTTTTAAACATTTGTATGAGTAACATTTGCAAGCAAAAACCAAGGCGATATCTCATCGTGCCTAAGAGAAATACGTAAAAACATATTTAACCCTTTTACACCCCGTTAAGGGTGGAATTTCTAAAAATCCTGAAATGGGTTTTTAAACATTTGTATGAGTAACATTTGCAAACAAAAACCAAGGCGATATCTCATCGTGCCTAAGAGATATTGAGAAATACGCAAAAATATATTTAACTCTTTTACACCCCCTTAGGGGTAGAATTTCTAAAAATCCTGAAATCTGTTTTTAAACATTTGTATGAGTAACATTTTCAAGTAAGAACCAAGGCGATATCTCATCGTGCCTAAGAGATATTAAGAAATACGTAAAAACATATTTAACCCTTTTACACCCCCTTAAAGGTGGAATTTGCGGAAATCCTGAAATTTGTTTTTAAACATTTGTATGAGTAACATTTGCAAGCAAAAACCAAGGCGATATCTCATCGTGCCTAAGAGAAATACGTAAAAACATATTTATCCCTTTTACACCCCCTTAGGGGTGGAATTTCTAAAAATCCTTAAATTGGTTTTTAAACATTTGTATGAGTAACATTTGTAAGCAAATACCAAGGCGATATCTCATCGTGCCTAAGAGATATTGAGAAATACGTAAAAACATATTTAACCCTTTTATACCCCCTTAGGGGTAGAATTTCTAAAAATCCTAAAATCGGTTTCTAAACATTTGTATGAGTAACATTTGCAAGCAAAAACCAAGGCGATATCTCATCGTGCCTGAGAGAAATACGTAAAAATATATTTAACCCTTTTTCACCCCCTTAATCGTGGAATTTCTAAAAATCCTGAAATTGGTTTTTGAACATTTGTACGAGTAACATTTGCAAGCAAAAACCAAGGTGATGTCTCATTGTGCCTAAGAGATATTGAGAAATACGTAAAAAACATATTTAACCCTTTTACACCCCCTTAGGGGTGGAATTTCTAAAAATCCTAAAATCGGTTTCTAACTATTTGTATGAGTTACATTTGCAAGCGAAAACCAAGGCGATATCTCATCGTGCCTAAGAGATATGGAGAAACACGTAAAAACATATTTATCCCTTTTACACCCCCTTAGGGGTGGAATTTCTGAAAATCCTAAAATCGGTTTCTAAACATTTGTATGAGTAACATTTGCAAGTAAAAACCAAGGCGATATCTCATCGTGCCTAAGAGAAATACGTAAAAACATATTTAACTCTTTTACACCCCCTTAGGGGTGGAATTTCTAAAAATCCTGAAATTAGTTTTTAAACATTTGTATGAGTAACATTTGCAAGCGAAAACCAAGGCGATATCTCATTGTGCCTAAGAGATATTAAGAAATACGTAAAAACATATTTAACCCTTTTACACCCCCTTAGGGGTAGAATTTCTAAAAATCCTGAAATTGGTTTTTGAACATTTGTATGAGTAACATTTGCAAACAAAAACCAAGGCGATATCTCATCGTGCCTAAGAGATATGGAAAAATACGTAAAAACATATTTAACCCTTTTACACCCCCTTAGGGGTGGAATTTCTAAAAATCCTAAAATCGGTTTCTAAACATTTGTATGAGTTACATTTGCAAGCGAAAACCAAGGCGATATCTCATCGTGCCTAAGAGATATGGAGAAACACGTAAAAACAGATTTATCCCTTTTACACCCCCTTAGGGGTCGAATTTCTAAAAATCCTAAAATCGGTTTCTAAACATTTGTATGAGTAACATTTGCAAGCAAAAACCAAGACGATATCTCATCGTGCCTAAGAGAAATACGTAAAAACATATTTAACTCTTTTACACCCCCTTAGGGGTGGAATTTCTAAAAATCCTGAAATTAGTTTTTAAACATTTGTATGAGTAACATTTGCAAGCGAAAACCAAGGCGATATCTCATTGTGCCTAAGAGATATTGAGAAATACGTAAAAACATATTTAACCCTTTTACACCCCCTTAGGGGTAGAATTTCTAAAAATCCTGAAATTTGTTTTTGAACATTTGTATGAGTAACATTTGCAAACAAAAACCAAGGCGATATCTCATCGTGCCTAAGAGATATGGAGAAATACGTAAAAACATATTTAACCCTTTTACACCCCCTTAGGGGTGGAATTTCTAAAAATCCAAAAATTAGTTTCTCAACATTTGTATGAGTAAAATTTGCAAGCAGAAACCAAGGCGATATCTCATCGTGCCTAAGAGATATTGAGAAATACGTAAAAACATATTTCACCCTTTTACACCCCCTTAGGGGTGAAATTTCGAAAATTCTCTTCTTAGTGAGCGTCTACGACACGAAGGGAATGTATCCCTAGAATTTCAAGTTTCTAGGCCCAGGGGTTTGGGCTGGGCGTTGATGAGTGAGTGAGTCAGTGAGTCAGTCAGTCAGTCAGGACTTTTCTTTTTATATATATATATAAAAAGAAAAGTATATATATATATATATATATATATATATATATATATATATATATACACATACATACATACATACATACATACATACATACATACATACATACATACATACATACATACATACATACATACATACATACATACATACATACATACATACATACATACATACATACATACATACATACATACATACATACATACATACATACATACATACATACATACATACATACATACATACATACATACATACATACATACATACATACATACATACATACATACATACATACATACATACATACATACATACATACATACATACATACATACATACATACATACATACATACATACATACATACATACATACATACATACATACATACATACATACATACATACATACATACATACATACATACATACATACATACATACATACATACATACATACATACATACATACATACATACATACATACATACATACATACATACATACATACATACATACATACATACATACATACATACATACATACATACATACATACATACATACATACATACATCCACAGGGGGAGGCTGCAACCCCTACGTGGCGCGTCCCCAGGTGGCGGATAGGGGAACGCTCGCTAGATATAGCGGGTAGGGCGGAAACTGAAAATACGTCCCGTGGACCAAACAGCAGGGGTGGGACCCACAAGAAACCCACGTTTTTCATCCTGGCACAACAGCAGGAACTAACGTTTACGGTGCAGGGGCTCGGATCCCCAGTGCCGGCGCTTACAGGGAGTGAGAAAGCGGGCTCCCAGGCGTCGTCATTAAACGACCGCAGTGCTGTTGGAGTGGACCACTTGGCTCCAGCAGCATGTATAGCTACGAGTGCTGCGGACGACAATTCGAAAGACAGCGTTCGGCAAAGAAGAGAAACGGCTCTTGAAATGGTGGACACCGAGAAGATTAAGACCCACCAGAAAAAGGCGGAAAAGCAGGCAACGGAAACAGAACCCATGAAAGAATCGGCGATCGTTCCTGCCGGCTCGAGAGTCCCTGGCGGTAGCCGATTAGCACTGCCGACACGCAGTGACACAGTAGGAGGCGATCCTTTTACACTACCATCACGGTCGGAGAACGGGCAGCAACAAGCAGTTAATGCAAAAGCTGTGGAGGCCTTTTACCGGTTGAAGAAAGACATCGAGGGACTTGTGAACTCCGTTCTGCAGAAGAAGAACATACACAAGGAAATCAAAGACATGTCAAGGAGCACCGCCAGAGCACTCAAGGAGTTCGAGAAGGCATGGCGCGTGATGGACATGGCTACGACTGTGCCTCCGATGGAAGATGGGGAGACCCAAACGTCACCTATTTTTCGGGCAGAGACGGCGGATGCGATGGGCAAGCGAGAGCGCACATCACCGCCCATGATACCTCCGAGCAAGAGGTTTCGCAAGGCTGAAGCCAGAAATAAGTCTGTGCAGGGGCGACACCAACAACGACCCGTAAGAAACCACCAGCAGGAACCTCTGGAGTGGAATACAGTTGGGAAGAAAAAGAAGAAGCAAAGCGGGAATACAACGGAGGAGGCTGGGCACAAGAAAACCGAGACACCCCTCAACGCTAATCCCGGAAGGATAAGGCCCCCTCGCCCTGATGCTATCAAAGTCAAGGCCACGGGTGAGATGTCATATGCCGATATTATAAGAAAAGTGAGAATCGCACCGGACCTCAAGGCTCTCGGAGACAGGGTCACCCGCATCAGACGCACCCAAGCAGGTGAACTGCTGTTCGAACTAGGAAGGCCGGGAGCGCAAACCCCAGAGCTCGAGATGATAGTCTCGTCTACTTTAAGAGAGACAGCGGAGGTGAGGACCCTGACCCACAAAGAGTCCCTCATCATTGTGGATATAGACGAGGCCACGACTGCAGAAGAGGTGGCTGAGGCCATAGATGCGGTTACCGCACCAGGATCGGTGGCGCCTGAGAACGTCCACCTCAGGAAGTCATACAGCGAGACGCAGGCAGCCACGGTCCTGCTCCCAGCTTCGGCTGCAAAAAAAATACTGCAGGCTGGTAAGGTAAGGATTGGATGGGTGAATTGCCGGGCAAGAGCGCGCAATAGATCATTCCGCTGCTACAAGTGCCATGAAAACGGACATCTAGCAAGCGAGTGCAAAAGCAAAACCGACCGATCAAAACAGTGCTTCCGGTGCGGGGCGGAAGGCCATATGGTAATGGATTGCAGGGCCACAATCAAGCGAGTACCGCAGCAAGGCAGAACACAGAATGGCTAAGGTACTTCAACTCAATCTGAATCATTGCATGGTGGCCCAAGACCTTCTAGCCCGGCTGGTCGAAGAGGAAAAGGCCGACATCGCCATCATCAGCGAAGAGTATTGGGACCTTAGGGAACCGAACTGGGTAAATGATAGTAGCAACAAGGCGGCCATCTGGAACTGCGGACTTCTCCACATATCCAACAAGATAGCAGACTCACGGCCCGGCTTCACCTGGGTAGAGGTGGCCGGTATAAGAATATACAGCTGCTATCTACCACCCAACGATACATCCGACCAGTTCCAAGGAACCTTGCACGCCATCGTAGCCAGTGCAAGGACGTCTAAACTACCAGTCGTAATTGGCGGGGACTTTAACGCATGGGCGACAGAATGGGGCAGCGCGAAAACCAACCAGCGTGGCCGCGCCCTCCTCGAGGCCTTTGCGACGCTGGAGCTGGAGATTGCTAACAAAGGGACAACACCAACCTACACCAAGGGCGGCAAGTCTTCCATAATCGACCTGACTTTCGTTGATCCCAGACTCATGGGAGAAAGGTTGAACTGGAAAGTTAGCAATCGGTACACAGGTAGTGATCATCAGGCCCTGGTCTACCAGATCAGTCTGTACGACAGGTCTGCAAGTACACCGAGCCGACGCAGAAAAGAACGATGGGCACCTGCGACATTCGACCGAGAGACGTTTCTATGCTCTTTAGAAGAAATAACGGTGGATGGAACAGCCGAAGAAAAAGCTCGGAGTCTTGCACAAGCCATCGCAGTGGCTTGCGATGCCTCCATGGCCGGTAAGTCCAACCCTCGCGGTCGCCCTCCAGTCTATTGGTGGAATGAAGACATTGCGGGAATCCGCCGAGAGTGCTTTCGAGCTCGTAGGCTTTGCCAAAGGGCAGTCCATAGGCCGCAATACCAACAGCTAAGGGCGTCCTACGAAGCGAAACGGAAGAAACTAAAGAGTGCCATTAAAGCAGCCAAGAGAAAGTGTTGGCAGGATTTTTGCGCAGAGGTGGATAGTGATCCGTGGGGACGACCGTATAGAACGGTTATGAATAAGATTAAGCCCAAGGGCACAAGCTGTCCGACATGCCCTATCTTCCTCGACAGAGTGGTCCGCCACCTCTTCCCCGAGCACCGGGAACGATCAGCTACAACGGGTCTAGCAGCAGATGATGGCGTAGCCGAGCCGCCAGCAGTAACCAACGTGGAGCTGGAGATAGCCGCTAAAAGGATCTCCGTTCGGAAGGCCCCTGGGCTTGACGGGGTCCCTGGCCTAGCAATTAAGACCGCCGCGTTAAATGCCCCGGATATAATCAGGGACACATTTAACGCATGCCTACGAGAAGGTAACTTCCCGACTCAGTGGAAGGTGCAGAAACTGGTGCTCCTCCTCAAGGGAAACAAGCCCCTGGACGAGCCATCCTCGTACCGGCCCCTCTGCATGCTCGACATCGCAGGAAAGCTCCTCGAGAGGGTAATATGCGATAGACTAGAAGAAGCTATACAGCTGGCGGGGGATCTCTCCGACAACCAGTTTGGTTTTCGAAAGGGTCGCTCAACAGTTGGGGCCATCAGCCGAGTAGTGGCTGTCGCAACGGACGCCGTCAGTGGCAGCCGGAACACCAGGCGCATGTGTGCTGTTATAGCACTAGATATCCGGAATGCGTTCAACTCAGCCAGATGGGACCATATAATGAGAGCACTCGAACGCCTCAAAGTGCCGCTTTACCTGCGAAGAATTATTTCGAGCTACCTGAATGATCGAACCCTGCTCTACGACACCGACGACGGCGCGCATTCCTACAACATCACGGGAGGCGTGCCACAGGGCTCGGTCCTGGGGCCTCTGCTTTGGAACGTCCTATACGATGGACTACTCAGACAGCCGCTCCCGGAAGGGGCGTCGATGGTGGCATTCGCGGATGATGTCGCTCTCGTTGTTGTCGCGAAGGACATCAACGAACTGCAGCATCTCGGTGATGACTCCATTGAAGTCGTAGCTCACTGGCTAAGCGATCACGGGCTGCAACTGGCAGCAGAAAAAACAGAGGCGGTACTCGTCGCCAGGACGAAAAAACGGATGTACGCCACTTTCACGGTTGAGAACGTAAACATCAAGACGGTGGACTCTATCAGATACCTTGGAGTCATCATTGACGGACGGTTGTCGTTCAAAGAACACATTTTAAACGCCGGCTTGAAAGCGGCGAACGTAGCCCGAGCACTGGCAGGGATTATGCCGAACATAGGTGGGCCAAAGCAACCACGACGGGCACTTCTCTTTTCGGTCGTGAGCTTAGTAATTCTTTACGGAGCCCCAATCTGGGCGGAAGCGATTAGGAGCCACAAGAGCTATGGAGCGACCTGCCGTCGTGCCTGTAGAGCAGGTGCATTGCGGGTAGCACGAGCGTATCGTACCGTGTCCGACATTGCAGCGTCCGTGGTTGCGGGGATCCCCCCTGTGGATCTACTGGCAGTCGAAAGAGCGGAGATATACCGTGAAAAAAGGACAACGGAAGATGACGCCGCTAACCAGGAACGCGACCATGACCACTGGGCCAGGAGGACCAGAGAAGAGTGGCAGCGCCGATGGGATTCAGCAAGCGAGGGCCGGTGGACCCACCGCATCATCCCTAACGTCGAAGAGTGGGTGAGCAGAAAACATGGATTTCTCACGTTTGAAGTTACTCAGCTTCTTACGGGCCACGGCTGCTTCCGTAGCTACCTACACCGCATCCGCGTGATGGAAAGCGCGGAATGCCCTGCATGCAGTGGTATCGAGGAGGACGTAGAACATGTCCTCTTTTACTGTCCAAGATTTTCGGAAGAAAGAGAACACCTCCGGGCGCTATGGGTTGGTCCCTTGACGCCCGCGGGGATGGGAAGGACCCTACTTGCTTCACAAAGAACATGGAACGCGGTGTTAACCTTTAGTGCAGCGGTCGTGACGAAACTGACTGCTGTCCGAAGAGAAGAAGAAAGGAGAAGAGACAACGAAAACCCGGAAATCGGCTAGAAGGGCCTTGTAAGGCATAGACTGGCCTCCCGCGAAGTAATGCTTAATGGCGGCTCCCGCGGGGGAAAAAAGAAAAGAAAGAATCGAAGTCCAGTCGAGAGGAGGATCGTTTTTTAGGGGGTATTGCCACCTTGGCTGAGTCCCCCATAACCACCTGGTATGCGTAAATGCATTTTTGACGCAACCTCCTCTGTAAAAAAAAAAAAAAAAAAAAAAAAAAAAAAAATACATACATACATACATACATACATACATACATACATACATACATACATACATACATACATACATACATACATACATACATACATACATACATACATACATACATACATACATACATACATACATACATACATACATACATACATACATACATACATACATACATACATACATACATACATACATACATACATACATACATACATACATACATACATACATACATACATACATACATACATACATACATACATACATACATACATACATACATACATACATACATACATACATACATACATACATACATACATACATACATACATACATACATACATACATACATACATACATACATACATACATACATACATACATACATACATACATACATACATACATACATACATACATACATACATACATACATACATACATACATACATACATACATACATACATACATACATGCATGCATGCATGCATGCATGCATGCATGCATACATACATACATACATACATACATGCATGCATGCATGCATGCATGCATACATACATACATACATACATACATACATACATACATACATACATACATACATACATACATACATACATACATACATACATACATACATACATACATACATACATACATACATACATACATACATACATACATACATACATACATACATACATACATACATACATACATACATACATACATACATACATACATACATACATACATACATACATACATACATACATACATACATACATACATACATACATACATACATACATACATACATACATACATACATACATACATACATACATACATACATACATACATACATACATACATACATACATACATACATACATACATACATGACAGTAATGTCGAGACTCAACCTTACAAATTTGACGCCACCAGCATGTCCATTTATGATGGGTAGGATGGTCTCCGCCTTATTTCCGGTGCATATATATTATGTGCCAAGGATGGACGAACATGTACCGCTCGAAGTCGTCCCACCAATTACGATGGAGGAGTTTATGAAAGCTTGTAGCAAAGTTTAAAATTGTAAGGCACCGTGCTCGGACAATATCCCAAATATGGCACTAAAGCAGCAATTTGTCCTAAACCTGGAGAATTTCTTGACATGTTCAATGCCTGTCTAAATGAAGGAACATTCCATGAGCGATGGAAAAGGCAGAGGTTGGTCTTACTTCCCAAATGGAAAAAACCACCAGAAGAACCTTCGTCATATCGACCGATTTGTATGCTAGACACAGCTGGCAAGAGATTAGAACATATCATCCGTAGCAGACTCGAGGAAGCCGTTGAGAGAGCTGGAAACCTTCCGCAACACTTATGTAGTTTCAGGAAGGCCCATTCAACGATCGACGCTATAAACATGGTGGTAAATACGGCGAGCATAGCAATACATGGCCGCAGGTGGAAAGGAGGTAGCAAAAAATACTGCGTCATTATTACCCTAGACATCAAGAAGCATTCAACTTCGCTAGGTAGAGCTGTATCACTATGGCATTGGGCGGCATTGAAACGGTGCCTCTGGAACACCAGGTCGAATTCCAGAGTAGTAGACCTTACCCCAACAATCGGGGCTCTGTCGGGTTGAACCTCCTTCTTCCCTAGAGACTCGTGGAACCAAAAATGGAATAAAATAATCAAACAGAAAGCAAGAAGACAGACAATCACGGAGTGAAGCTCCAGCTGAACCAGCTCGAAAAGGAAGAAACGGAGGTTCTAGGGATTCTGAAGAAGAATATCTGGACCATAAAGGGAGTCGTGAAGGATTATATAAACATCCACAAAACCATCCGGGATTCTATTTGCGAGGCGGTGGTGCACTACGAGCATCTGATGGAGTGCCGAGCGACGATAGTAGAGGCCAGAGAGGCTTACTATCGACAACTGGAGAACTCGAGTGTCATACCTTCTGGTAGTAATGGCCAAGCAGGTAAACCGGCGGGCCCGGAGAGCAGCAAGCAACAAGTTCATGGCGCAGACGATAAGGCAACTCCAACGACGCAAAAAATCCTAAAGGGACGAACGGATACGAAATCAGCCAAGCGGATGCTTGGCGCGCCAAACACCGAACGACGCAAGCGAGAGGCAACGTCATCACCGGAGGAAAGGCCCCGGGAGAGAAAGAGGCAGGATTCAGCAAGAGCAGGTGCTTCTAAAACTAACGGAGCACCCGTAGCATAACCAGGGAAGCAGAAAGTGCTGGACCAAAATACGGAAAACGCAGAAGACGACCAAATCTGGGAGACCGTACAAAAACGGAAGAAAAGCAAAGCCGTTAGTAAAGGTGATTCCGCAAACTCTAAGAGAAAAAAGACTCGAGAAAGATTACCTGAAGGTTTGAAGGTCAAAGTCAATGAGAAGTTCTCGTACGCCGAAGTGCTGCGGGACATCAGGAAAAAGGTGAACCCAGACAAATATGGAGTGAAAATAGCATCAATCAGAAGAACTCAGAGTCAAGAACTCTTGATAGAACTTAGCAGGGGCACCGGCAAGGCCGAGACGCTCAGAGAAGCAGTTCTGGGGATCATCGACGGCAGGGCGACGCTGCGCACTACAACGGAAAGTGTAACTATCGAGGTCCTGGACATGGACGAAGCCACTGGCGAAGAAGAGCTGAAGGAAGCGATCGAAGTGGCGACTGAAGGGATCGACACACAAGCGATCAAGATCCGGGCATTTAGAACGGGTTTCCGGAGGACAAAAAAAATCGTACTGACCATGCCGGCAGAGACAGCGGACAAGCTTTTGAAGGAGGGGCGCCTCAAAGTAGGCTGGATTTGATGCCGAGTGAGCGAGAGAACCGACGTCACTCGGTGCTACCGCGGTCTAGGGTTCGGGCACGTAGCCAACACATGCAAGAAGGAAGATAGGTCGAAAATGTGTCGCCTCTGCGGCCTTCAAAACCATCAGGCCAAAGAGTGTAAAAATCTCTTACGTTGTGTTATATGCGAGGAACAGTAAGAAGAAGGTGGGACAGAGCACATACTCGGCAGTGCCAAATGCGCGTCGTTCCGAAGGGAGCTGCGTAAAGGCCGGAAATAGGACACGGCTGGGAAGCACAAGATCTTCTAATGTAAACGGCTGTAGAGAAAAAGATGGATGTTCCGCTAGTTAGCGAGCAGTACCGGAAGCCCGACACTGGATGCTGGTATGAGGATAGGACTTGTAGAGCTGCGCTCGTGACACTAAACTCCAAACTAGTATTAAGATCAGTTGGTGAAGCGGCAGAAAACTTTGTATGGGCGAACATAAATGGAGTCAAGGTGTATAGTTGTTACTTCTCACCAAATACCCCGTATAACGAATTTATCATTCAGTTGGATGACTTAGAGGGCAGCATTCGATTAGCGAATGCCAAAGTCTAGATTACCGGTGACTGTAACAGCAAGTCGCCTAAATAGGGCTTCCGTCGATTAGATAGAAGAGGCGAAGCCTTCTCAGAAACTTTAGCGAGACTGAAACTTATGGTACTGAACGAAGATAACGCGTTCACTTTCAGGCGAGGAAACACGGGTTCCATGATCGATGTAATGCTTGCCTCTACAGAAATAGCTGGGAAGGTAACGAGCTGGGAGCTACTGGACGACCTTACTCTGAGCGATTACCAGTAGATCGAGTTTGCTGTAGACCTGGAGCAGCACAGGAAGAATCAGGGGATACCCGAGCAAGAAACCACACGTAAGGCCTGTGGCTGGGTGTTGTCGGAATTAAACAGAGGGCAACTCACCACATTCTTCGCAGATGCAAAGCAAAGCGGCGACCTCACGCAGGTAACCGAGACAGCCGACTTGGACGCGCGGATGGTGTATTTTAGGGAACCCATGATAGCGGCGTGCAACACTGCTATGCCCATCGGCACGAAGGAAATAGCAGCGGGCAAGAAACATGCGTGCTGACCTTATCCAAGCATACAAACGGGCGAGGAAAGAGTTGCGGACCGCGATTAAGAGCAGCAAAAGAAGGTGCTGGAAAGAGCTTTGCCAAACAGTGGATAGTGACCCATGGGGACTTCCCTACAAGATCGTTTGAAAGAAGCTTGTTGGAAGGCAACATATTCCTGGCCTGTCATGTCCTACCCGAATGAGTAAAATTGTAGAAACACTATTCCAAAAACACGAGAAAAGATCAAGAATAGGAGAACTACATGAAGAAGGCACCCCTGCTTCATTTAGCCTCGAAGAACTCCAGACAGTAGCAAACTCGTTGAAGTATGGCCGGAAATTCTTCTCGAAACGTTCAACGACTATCTCAATAGAGGAATCTTCCCTGCACAGTGGAAAAAGCAGATTTTGGTCGTGCTGAGGAAGGGAAACAAGCCCCTGGAAGAACCGTTATCTTATCGAACAATAAGCCTAATAGACACGATAGGAAAGCTGTTGGAGAGACTCTTGCTACGGAGGTTGTAAGACCATATCACCGAGAATGGTGATATCACGATATGGTTTCCAGAAGGGGTGTTCACGGTGGACGCAGTTACACGAGTTACCGAGCTGGCGGCTAAGGTGAAACGCGGACTGTTGAGAATCCGTCCGGATGAAGCTTGACTGATCTGTGGATATATTGAAAAAATGTGAGAACTCACTCGAGGCAAGAGGAAAATAAACCAGACCAAGTAGATGTTATCGTGAGGAAGCAGTTTATTCTACCTTCCAAAAACGTGGTACAAAGTACAATTTTAATACAAAATGCGTGGACACTACAATTGAAAATTAATGCCAAAATAATTTAATTTAGAAAATCAGTCAAAAATATCAATTTAGAAAAAAGGTACAAATTATAATAATAAATAAACAAATTGAATTTTGAATATTATTTGAACAGCACACAATTATTAATTGTGGTGCAGAATTGATTGAGAATTGGTTGAGAACGTGGTACAGCATGTGCTGCAGCGCACGCCACAGAGTGAGACAAAAATGTGGATGTACCGCTATTTTCTACTCCTCACCGACATTGAATTGCACTGAATTGTGACGGTGTACTCTTACCGTGTATTTGAGTCCTGTTGAGCTTGAAAGTTGAGCGAATCCGGTGAATTGCGACAGAGAAAAAAGTCCGAGAGTCCGAGAATCCTGTTGTGTGTGCTGTTCAATGGATGTGTGTCGCAAAAGTGCCAAATTCTCAAGATGGCTGCGAGTATGAACTTTACGTCGAGCGCTGGAGTCAGTTGAGCGAGATAGCCGGTGAGCGAAACCGAAGTCAAGCGAGAGAGACATCCTCTCGCTCGACGCGGCGTGCTAACGAGGCACATCCTCGGCTTCGCGAAGCCCATGCCTCGGCTATCTTCGACTCAACCGAACAACGCGTGCTAGAGCAGCGCAACAGGTAGGCGCACGACGATTATCGATCGCCGTGCGCCAGCTGATTTTCCAACACGGACCATGGCGGAAAAAAGGCTACTGCGCTTTGATCACCCTGTACATCCGGAACGCGTTCAATACGGCTAAATGGGAGAAAATCCTGGCAGCGCTTGACGAGAGGAAGACTCCGGCACACCTTTTGCGGATAATGGACAGTTTCCTTAGTGAAAGGGTGCTCATATACGACCCGGAGATGGGCTCGGTTAAATACGAGGTCACAGCAGGCGTACCGCAGGGATCGGTCCTCGGACCCTTCCTGTGGAATGTTATGTATGATGGTCTCCTCAAGCTCAAGCTCCCAGGTGAGGCGGAAATGATCGGCTTCGCGGATGACGTCGGTCTAGTAGTCACTGCGACGACGGTGAGCATGCTAGAAATTGTATCAAATGAAAGCCTCCGCCGTGCCAGCAAGTGGCTGCGTCACGCTGGGAAAGTCCTCGAGATACCTAGGTATTCAGATTGATGGGGGACTACGTTTTACGGAACATATAAATATCGCGAGAGGAAAAGCAGCTGCTGCAGCTGTAGCGCTGGCAAGGTTCATGCTGAAAGGCGGCTGTTGAGTAGCGGCATCCATTCTAAGATCCTCTACGGGACGGAGATATGGGTAGATGCCATAGACTAGGTTGGCGCACGACGGAGATAAGCATCAGTTCAGAGACGAAGGGTGATACGAATAATTTCAGCATATAGAACGGTTTCGGAAAATGCGGCACTGGTGCTCCCAAGTTACGGCGCACACAGATGGTGGACTGTGCGACCCAGATTGAGATCACGATGATCCTGTGTACCAGACTTTTGAAGGCGGCCATACGGAGTCGGGAGTACGTTGTACTAGACTCGGGAGTACGTGCTGCTGGAAGAGGTCTCGGCTTGCGAAGGTGACTGTACCAGGGTCTGGTATTCTGTACCAGGCTAAGTACGTGCCGCTGGAAAGGGTCGGGAGTACGTCAGGTGTTTCGTGATTTCTTGCCCTGGGTCCCGTCTTTTCTGTACGGGAATTGGCAACCCCGCCAAGGTGTAGGCTCGGGTGCTCACCAAGCGAGACGTTAAGTCTTCGGACTAATTGGGAGACAGGGAGGTTGTTGCAGCCTCACGGTTATGCCGTGGACAACCTTTAAATGGGTTGGACTCTGTCGGGCAAAAGGTTTTGTGGCTTTGATGGTAGGTCAATATTACAAAATTGTACGTCGACCACCGGACGTGAGTTAACACTGCTGGTGTGGGTTCGTCCCGAGGTACAGCCTTCTTGCAAGAGAGTTAACATAAATCACAAACTTCTGGTGATCCCAAGTATACCACCAATAGACTTGCTAGCACGAGAAAGAAGCGAGGTCTACCAGGAGACACACCGAAACGATGGGATACCCGTAGCAGAGGAATCGCGGGCAGAGGCAAAAGACCAATCACATAGAAGACTGCTGGAGCGGTGGCAGGAACGCTGGGACTCGGATACCAGAGGGCGATGGACTCATAGACTGATCCCTGATATAGCGACATGGTAGCAACGACCTCATGCACAGTTGGACTATAACCTTACGCAGGTGCTAACCTGGCACGGGTGTTTTAACGAATACTTGTTGAGATTCAATAGGAGAGACAGTGCAGGATGTAGTCACTGCAGCTGCAGTACAGACGATGCGCGGCATACGATCTTCAGGTGTACAGAAATGGAAGACGACAGGAACAACCTCGAAGCAATCCTCGAAACCAGAGAAATAAACGAAGATAATCTGATCCCGTTGATGCTCAGTGGCGACAAGCAGATGACAGCAATATCTTCCTTTATTAATAAGATAATGCAAAAAAACGAGAAGTCAAAAGAAACGATCGAAATAGGGCCGGAGTAAACGAGGGAGCAGACATAGCAGCGTAGCAAATCGGAAACTGACGAGCAGCCGGCAAAGCAGTGGAGCACCCCAGATAGGACCAATCTTACCCTACCCGAAGTAATGCTAACGTGGTCCGTGGGTAGGATGGAAACGGTGGCGGAGTTTTAGTCGTAGAAATCCGATACTACCCGCAACATCTGGGTGTCTCGTCGAAGATTTCTTCGTCGCCGGTAATAAAAAAACGGACAGACGGACAGACGGACGGACGGACGGACAGACAGATAGACAGACAGATAGACAGACAGACGAACAGACAGCTACATGTTTGTACCACTTATTTTGTACCACACATAGCTACATGTTTGTACCCCAATACCACTTATTTGATACACGTGACTTATCATTATTTGTTCCAAGTTTCCAATTGTTTGAATGGAATTGAATCATCTACGATTGTATTGGAGGGGCTCCGGAGACTAATTTACAGAAACTGAATATCATAAACAGGGTCGTTGTTTTCTTTGTTATTAATACTGATTTCAGTAATATTTTGCATTTGGAAGGCACAATTTGCTGACTAGGGATATAATTATAAGATCAAATACACTTTACTTTCGTTAATATTTGTTGTTGACATATTGTACTATGCATTTGTAGCTTGAATAAAAAATTTTGAAGATCGTCTACACTTTTGACCGAAACGTTAAATACGAGTTTCATTCCTCCTAAAGTTCTGGGAGATGGCCGATGCAGAGCCGCATAATTCAAACTATTGATACATACGAGGGCGGTTTGAAAAGTCCGTGCAAAAATGAAAACTACTTAATTTTTTAGGATAGATCATTTTTATTTTTCAACATAATCTCCTTTTAGACTAATACACTTCGTCCAGCGATGCTCAAAGTCCTGCGGATTCCGATGCAACAGCTGCAAACCGTCCATGCAACACCTCACACGATTTCGTTTTTGATCAATCGTGAGCAATCGCGGCACCCATCTTGCGGATAACTTTTTCATGCCCAAATATTGGTGCAAAATATTATGTACCCGTTCATTCGAGATGCTCACAGCTCTAGCAATCTCACGCACCTTCACTCTTCTGTCATCCATCACCATATCATGGATTTTATCAATGATTTCTGGAGTAGTGGCCGAAACAGGGCGTCCAGAACGTTCAGCGTCACTTGTGTCCATATGGCCACTCCGAAAATTTTGAAACCACTTATAAACTGTTCTAATTGAAAGTGCAGAGTCACCATAATGTTTATCAAGCTTCTCTTTAGTCTCCTGAGGCGATTTGCTTTTCATAAAGTAATGTTTAATCAATACGCGAAATTCTTTTTCGTCCACGTTTTGAAGACCTTTCGACTTTTTCGATTCAAACGGACGCCAAACACAAAGAAATAAACCGATCTGGCTGAAACTTGGTGTGTGTTCTTCCAAGAGATGCTACTAACTGAAAATAACTTCGATAGGCAGCAGTAGTGCCCTCTCTCTGACTTTGCACAAACTTTTTAAACCACCCTCGTACCAGGTGTAAAGGTATCTAATGCGGATTTTTTTTCTAAAAAAATATGTTAAATTCGGAAGAATGATAAAACGTGCTTTATCAAAAGTAGGCTCCATCGCTTGTTATACATTTTTCCCATCTTTCGGGCAATTTGTGTATACCACGCCAGTAAAATTCTTTCCTTTTTGCTGGGAACCATTCATCGAGCCATTATTCACATCTTCGTACGAACCAAAGCGCTGCTCAGCAAGTGCGTGACCCATCGATGCAAACAAGTGGTGATCGGGAGGAACCAAATGTGGTGAGTAAGCCGCATGGTGGGGGGGGGGGGGGGCAGAGAAACCGGCGTCCCAAACCGAGAAAGCCAAAATGCCCCAGTCATCAAAACTACATTAAGTTGTTATATTAGCTCGTTAGACGATGGCTGTACCTCGGGTAACCCCACACCAGCACTGCTAAATCACGTCTGTTCTTCGACGGACATTTCGTAATCTTGATCTACCATTCAGCTCACCACCGCCAGTTGATCGGCCGTGACTAGTTGTTGTGGCACGGTCGACTTGGAAAAACCCTGCCTTCACCATTTAAGGGTCATTAGGCAAGTTGGACCTACCCCCATAGTGGGGAAAGTGACTCTCTTAGCCAGTCCCGACGATCCGGCTAGGCCGAGGCCGTACCAGGTCGCCCGGACTGTTACCAGCGAGGGCCACGTGGAGGCGGAGTCACCAGCTTGTGCTCGGGCCCAGCAGGTTAACCCGCAAAATATCCAGGTTGTTCGGCCTAAGCGGCTCGGCTGCACCGGCTAGCCACGTACCTTTTGAACGTGACCCCTGCACCTGCCGATCACAGCCAATCATCAAGACTACAGAAGAAGTTTGTGATTTATGTCAACTCTCTTGCGAGAATGCTGTTTCTCGGGTATACCCCACACCAACACTGTTAACTCACGTCCGGTGGTCGACGGACACACTGAGATCACCTTGTTATTAACGTGCCGTTCCCGCCTCTTGGCCTACGACACGGCTGCCGCGAGCGTGGGGCCGAGATACGCTCGGCCAACGCGCTCCCCCCGACTTGCATCGGGGCGGGCTACCAATCCCCGCTCGGTTTTAGCCGAGTGTTACCTCTTGGTCTGAGGGGGAGCACTATCCATAAACTCCCTATTTACGCGTTGGCGTTTTTAAAAACCGTATGCCCGACAGAGTCCAACCCATTTAAAGGTTGTACACGGCGAAGCCGTGAGGCTGCAACAACCTCCCCATCTCCCAATTAGTCCGAAGACTTAACGTCTCGCTTGGTGAGCACCCGAGCCTACACCACGGCGGGGTTGCTAACTCCCGTACAGATAAGACGTTCACCCAGGGCAAGCAACCGAAGTTGCAATCTGGGTGGGCACAGTCCATCCGCGTGCGCCGGGAGGTGGTCGACGGACAATTATGTAAGCTTGACCTACCATCAAAGCCACAAAAAACCTTTTACCCGACAGAGTCCAACCCATTTAAAGGTTGTCCACGGCATAGCCGTGGGGCTGCAACAACCTCCCTATCTCCCAATTAGTCCGAAGACTTAACGTCTCGCTTGGTGAGCACCCGAGCCTACCCCTTGGCGGGGTTGCCAATACCCGTACAGAAAAGACGGGACCCAGCGCAAGAAATCACGAAACACCTGACGTACTCCCGACCCTTTCCAGCGGCACGTACTTAGCCTGGTACAGAATACCAGATCCTGGTAGAGCCACCTTCCCAAGCCGAGACCTCTTCCAGCAGCACGTACTCCCGAGTCTAGTACAACGTACTCCCGACTCCGTACGGCCGCCTTCAAAGGCCTGGTACACAGGATCATCGTGATCTCAATCTGGGTACGCACAGTCCACCATCTGTGTGCGCCGTATCATCAAGACTACAGAAGAAAAGTCGTATGCCGGAGATCTAATACTGGGGCTCGACCGGACGTCACACCAGACGGCACCGCAGTTTAGAGAGTCAGTGGAAGGAATTCTCGGAGCGGAAGCCGAGGTCAGAACGCTGGCGCAGGAGCACTTAAGTTCGAAAATAAGAATGTGGATGAACTCACGATGAAAGAAGAAGTGGCGGAAGCCCTGGCAACGCGGCTGGAGACACCCAGTTTCTCGGCGGTCGTGGTCAGGTCCATTCATGAGGCCTATGGTGGCACTCAGATGGCAGTGGTAACCCTTCCGGCAGGCTTAGCCAAACAAGCCGTAGATATGAGGAAGGTGAAGATCGAGCGGGACGTCTGCCGCATCCGGGAGAAAACAACAGTACCGCGGTGCTTCAGGTGCTGCTCCAGTGACCTCCGTTGCGTACTCTGCCGAGGGAAGCGACGCAGTGACCATTTCACGGGTAGAGGTAAGTGCTCGGCTCTCTGAACGGCCCCCCAAGAGGCAGCGAAGAAAAGAAGATCATAATACTGCAACTCAATGTCAACCATTGCAAGGCAGCGCAGGACCTACATTTGCAGACGGTGCGTGAACTGAAGATCGACGTCGCTATTATGTGTAATCAGCTTACAAATGTTGATAGAGTCGAGTGGACAGCAGATGCCTCAGGACGAGCCGCTATGTAGGCATGTCGCAAGTTCCCAATTCAGGAAGTCAGGAAGGTATCGAGGACAGGTTTCGTATAGGCAAAGGTTGATGGTACTCGTACTCGTATATGGTACATCTCTAGCTGTTATGCCTCACGAAATGCACCAATCGAGGACTTTGAGGTACTCCTGGACCAGCCGGAGACCGACGCACGGATAAGAGGTGCCCTGGTTATCGTAGGGGACTTTAACGCTTCGGCAAATGAGTGGGGTAGCAGGGAAACCCTGCTACGATCTTTTGCACAACTTGATATAGTTCTGGTCAACAACGGATACAAGCTGATGTTCACGAAGAGCAGAAGCTCGATCGTCGATCTTACGTTCGTGAGATCGTACGTTCGTGAGATCGTACGTTCGTGAGATCGTACGTTCGTGAGATCGTACGTTCGTGAGATCGTACGTTCGTAAGTAAGGGCCTCTGTAGACAAGGCATGACATGGAAGGTAAGTGATCTCTATACTATAGAAAAGGAGGTACGAGATGGAAGGCTAAGGCATTTGATGAGGAGACCTTCGTCACCATTATGGAGCAAAATGTCGAGTTATCAGGTTCATCAGAAGACAAGGCTGGGTAGATTATGCCACTCATAATCTTCGAGCAAGCTCGTAGAGATTTCAAGGGAGCCATCAAAGCTAGCAAATAAAGGAGCTGGACAGAGTTATGCCTCGAAGCTAATAGTGACTCTTGGGGTAGGCCATACAAGATTGCTATGACCAACCTGGAAAGTTCACCCACGGTGGCACCGACCAGACCCCAATTGATGTATGCAATCGTTTCGACGCTGTTTCCGTAGTAATAGGTATTCACGAACGACGAGAAACATCCCGTACCTGTCGACGGTGTCTCACCGATCACGATGGAAGAGTTACTCGCGGCTTACAAGAAAGTAGGCGACCGTAAGGCACGCGGCCTAGACGGCATCCCCAACATTGCCCTCAAATTCGCGATCAATGTGCGTCCGGACATCTTCATAGAAGTGTACAACGCATGCCTGTTCGAAGGGATCTTTCCGAAACAGTGGAAGAAGCAGCGACTTGTGCTACTGCCGAAGGGAAAGAAACCACCGGAGGATCCGTCGTCGTACCGCCCAATATGCTTACTGGACACGACGAGAAAGATCCAGGAGCGTATTACTTGCAAACGCTTGGAGATAATCATCGAGGGAGAAATGGGCCTCTCCAAACATCAGTTCGGTTTTAGAAAGGCACGGTCGACGATAGACGCCATAATTTTTGTGGTCAATATAGCCATTCAAGGCAAAAGGTGGAGAAGGGGTACCAAAAAGTACTGTGCGATTGTCACCTTGGATGTGAAAAATGCCTTTAACTCGGTAAGGTGGAGCTGCATACTAGAAGCACTCCAGCACTTGAAAGTTCCGCCATACTTAGGGCAAATCGTCAAGGACTACTTCAGGGATAGAACCTTGATGTATAATACGAAAGATGGATCAAGAGCGTACGAAGTAACGGTGGGCGTCCCTCAAGGGTCGGTTCTTGACCTGATTTTGTGGAGCGTCATTTATGACGCGCTTCTAAGGTTACAGATGCCGGAAGAACGACGATGTTGCTGTCAGTGGCAAGTACGTAGAGGCGGTAATGCAAATTGCTAATGAGTCTATTGTAAATATCCGTCTCTGGATGCCAACGGTGGGCCTACAACTCGCGGACCACAAGACCGAGGTGGTCCTAGTCACAAGTAGAAAAGAAGGGAGAACATCACCCTTACGGTCGGTACTCGCGAGATCGAATCGCAGTCATCTCTGAAATACCTGGCAGTACTGATAGACTAGAGGTTGTGGTTTAACCAGCACGTTCAATACGCCAGCGCTAAGGCAGTTAAAGTGGCATCGGCGCTGTCACGAGTAATGCTGAACTTTGGCGGACCACGACAAAACCGGGAAGGCTGTTTTGTCGTGCGAAATTACCTTGATACTGCTAAATGCGGCCCCAATATGGGCCAGCGTTATGGGCACAGAGGCACATAGGCAAAAAGTCGCATCGGTGTATCGCACGAGCGCATTGAGAGTGTCCTGCGCATTCCGTACCGTATCATACAATAAAGTGTGCGTCGTATCCGGAATGCCACCGATTCAGATACTGGCCAACGAACGGCAAAGGCTCTACCGTCGTGGTCGCCAGGAAAGCCAAGCTGAACAGCGAGCGATGGTTCTAGAGGTAGGGCAGCGGTCCAGCAACTGCTGACCGGTCACGGCTGTTTTCGAGCCTACCAACTCCGATTTACACTGGACAATACTTTAGAGTGTCGAGCCTACCATTCGGTGGTAGAGGACGTGGAGCACGTCTTCTTCGACTGCCCCGCTTCCACGAGAAGAGAGAAGCGCTTTATCGGCTCTAGAGATCCAACCATCACCTGAGAACATAGTCGCCCAAGTGCTGGTCTCACAAGCGCGGTGGGATGTGGTTGGGAGTTTTGCAACTGGCATCATGAAAAATCTTCGGTTAGAAGAGAGAGACAGACGAGAAGAGTAGGACCTGACGCTCTATTATGGAGGAAGGCCTTCCGCTAAATCCTCACTCGCGAAGTAATGCATGACAGCGGGTCCGCGAGGGTGGTAAGAAAGGAAAGAGGTGGTTTTTAGTGGGTAGGGCTATATGAGAAGGAGTCCCACACTACCGGCAACTCTATCGTTGTTCGTAAATGCATTTTTTCACCTCTGAAAAAAAAAAAAAACATACCTACATACATATATAGATACGCGCACACGCGCACACGCATTTATGCATACATACAAGGTGTGTTAAAGAGATAATGGGAAATTTGTAATTGCACGTGTTGTATTAGTCCGATTTGTGCGATTTTTTCGTTGTTGGGTTGGTAAACTTGTCTGAAAAGTTACTGTTTTGTGTTAGCCATATTAGATATTTAGTCTATTATCTATCGTCTATTAGCTATCAGTTATCGAAAAAGTGACTTATGTTTTGGTAGGATCGGCGATTTTAAAAATGGATCAGAGAATTTATATAAAATTTTGCTATAAGAATGGAACAAAGTACAGCGAGAGGTTTTGAATTGTTAAATATTGCTTTTGGTAAGTCTGCTATGAGTAAAACAAGGGTTTACGAGTAGTATGAGCGTTTCCGAGATAGCCATGAAGACGTTGAAGATGACGAGCGCCCTGAACGCCCCAACACATCACAAACCGATGAAAATGTACAAAAAGTGAAGAAATGATTATATCGCCGAATCACAATTAGAGAAGTAGCTGATTATGTTAGCATATCAATTGGCTCAAGCCATCAAATTTTTTCGGAGATTTTGCGCGTGAAATGTGTGGCAGCAAAATTTGTTCCAAAATTGTTGAATTTCAAACAAAAACAGCGGCGATTGGAAGTTGCTGAGGAATCGCTAAATAGAGTCAACAACGATGCAAAATTACTGAAACGTGTCATAACAGGTGATAAAACATAGGTTTACGGAAATTACATCGAAAGTAAGACTCAATCGTCCCAGTAGAGGCATTCTGAATCTCCAAGACTGAAAAAAGCTCGACAAGGGCGGTTGATGTGAAAGTTATGCCCAGTGTGTTTTTCGATTTTAAAGGCATAGGGCACCACGAGTTCTTGCCACAAGGTCAAATGGTCAATAAGGAGTACTACTTATGAGTTCAACGTCGTATGCGTGAAGCAATCCGAAAAAAACGACCGGATTTGGGGCCGAACAATCCATGACTTTTGTACCACGATAATGCACCTACTCACACTTCACTGCTTGTTCGTGATTTTTGGCTAAAAATAACAGTGTAATGATGTCCCAGCCTCCATATTTGCGAGACATGGCTCCGTGTAAATTATTTACTACAGCTGTCTGGGTGCCACCGTACGACTTATGCAGAGTCTTCATGGCTTGTAGCTCAATTTTGCTCCCTTCGTCTAGT
The DNA here is from genome assembly GCA_963942595.1 of Cylloceria caligata. Taxonomy (NCBI): domain Eukaryota; kingdom Metazoa; phylum Arthropoda; class Insecta; order Hymenoptera; family Ichneumonidae; genus Cylloceria; species Cylloceria caligata. The sequence goes on from OZ012703.1 coordinate 25,934,731, forward strand.
GAGTTTTCAAGCGCCTCATGGGCTTCATCTATCGTGGTCGTTTCATCGAAATCTTTGATCTCGATCGATGTTAACTGCACACGACTTTTGATCGCCGCTTGATCCCACAAAAAGCTGCCAATTGCAGTGCAAAACTGTGCTACCTTTTCCTCGCTAGTTTTATTAAGGACCAGTATCATATTTTCTGATTCAGTCCTAAATATGTTCAAGACGTTTTTTCCTACCTCCTTCAGAGAAGCATTCTTCTTTACTTCGCTAATGATTTCTGCATAGCTCAGGTCTCCCTTCTTCTGGGTGATAACAGCATCGGGCAGCACTGGCTTTCTGCGTTGCTCACGCTGAGTCATCGCTGGCGCCTTTTACCGCTTGCTCTCTTTTTCAGATAAGTTTGAATCGGATGGGGTGTGGGTGATGCTGTCTCCCGAGCTTCATCTACTCTTCGCCTGGCTTACTTGGTCTTACGACCGATCTCTTCAGGCTGAGAGACCGTCTTTCTCTTGCTGCCATCTGTCTTAACAATAGGTGCTCGTCTGACTGGTACCTGGAGACTCATCTTTGACGACGTCTGCGTCGCTGCTGTTGCCTTAAGATAATTCTTCGCAGCATGTATGTGCTGCTCATACTGTTCACCATCTTCGTAATGTTGCCATGAATATTGATCTTTGTCGTAATGAATATAAGCAGGGCTTTGATTTGATCTTCAAGTGTTTCAAACGGGTTTTTCGTCTTATCTCTATTTGGCGGCTTGTACTCCGTAGAGGTCAAGTGGTTCATGATCATGAAGCTGCAGTCATTTGATAACGACGTCCAAGGACCCGTGCTCGCACACTTGACAGACGCCGGTACAAGGGTTCCGACCTCCTTCACCGTAGTTTTCTTTCCTTTCGTTTGATTTGCGGGGTTCCTCCCCTTAGGTGTTTCGTGGGGGTTTCCTTCCCTTTCACACCGCATTTTAGTCCGTGGGGCTCGTGACCCGAATCCAACGACATTATCCATGACAAGCTGCGGCGTTAGACTTCTCCTATCCGCCCCCCGGGGACGCGCTGTCCAGCTAATTGGGTCTAAGCCGAGACGTTTGCATGTATGCATGTATGTATGTTTTACTGTCTTGGTTTTTGCGACTATTTGTTGTTTTCGATAACCGAAGTCTTAAAAAATTTGGCTACTCTCCAGTTTCCTTCGTTTTTGATTATTTGACTCACTAAATGTTCTGGTGTAGCTTCAGCTCATACCAAAATGCTATAAGGTTAATAAGTTGAGTACTTGCAAGGACAAGCACGGCACTTTCTGAGACCGTTCGATACGCGCACGTCACCCTTAGAACACTGCGTCTTTAGACGGATCTAAACGATTATCTCGCTGTCTTATTTTTCATTGATTCGGCTCACACTGGGGCCGCATACAATATCCGCGAGTGAACTACATTTGAAAGTAGTCTTCTCTTTGCTTTTTTGGATCTGCAGAATTTGGCATTTGCCGTGAGCGGAAAGTAAAAGAACAACAATTATTCATTTTAAAACATACCATTTAGTATTTCGGTACCAGTTTTATAGTGTGTCCCAAATGAAAAAATCCCAAAATAGCCAATTTCAATAGTTGTGAAGTGAAAAAATAAAATCTACGTGAAATCGTATATCTGAAAATAATGTAATTAAAAAATCGTTTACTCATGAAATTGGGAATTTGTTGATTAATATTTATGGGAAGCTTATTATGGAGATAAAGATTTTTCAATAAAAAATTTCATATGTGTTTGCATCTTCCTCTGTGGCCTAACGATGCCATTAGTACATTGTGCGCCACTTTTCCCACGGCCATGCATGCCGATATTTTTGATATGGTCGTATTTTTTGCGCCTCGCGGGAGTCACGTTGAATGTCGAACAATGAAGCTCAGTCTAAATGCAAGGCAAAGAAAGACACCTTCAGATTGTACAAACTGTACATTCAATTTTATTCTATTATCTTCTACTACATATTATTTGCTCGAGCTTACGTTAAAACTCGTCAATCTCCGGAAAACTATACTTCCATACATTGAATTACATATAAAAATAGCACTTAGTAATAAGCCACATGACTTATAGATGGCGCGATATCTATCAGAGGAGATCGCGTGTATTGCCTATACTGTCTAACACATCCCAGTCGGGAATGACTTTTAATAAGATAACATGGTGTATAGTTTTCAGTACCAGTCCTAAACTTAAATTGTTAACTAATTTGTCAACATATCTCGGGCCAAAATATCACAAGCGATGGTACGAGTATTCACTTATCGGCGCTATAATCCTTTCAGATTCAAAAAGTATTTTTAGAAATCCAATTTGCGAAGAGCTTCAGATAAATTTGTAGCACTAATAGTAATTGTTAAAGGATTTAAGAGGGTTACCCAGTCTAGACACTCATTTCTGAGGCGACTGTTGTGAATGAATTTTGAAAAGACTATTCAAACTTCTGGATAGAGATTTGGCACAAATATTAAGGCATGTTTTAACTAACACCATAATGTTTAAAAAGTATTTTTAATTAATAGAAACGCCCGTCCGATCGGGCGACTGGATTGCTGCCGTCCCCGTGGCCTGAAATACATTGTTGCACCTGGAATTTATTTCTGTAATATTTTTTATCGCTATTATGGTTATCGCGAGCGTGGATAATAATATCGTACGTATATAAGTGAATACACGCGCAGCACATTCCATACTGTGGAATACGAATGCGGAAGCAACACTACTCGATGCGACCTACTCTAATTAAGCGCATCCGCGAAATATTGAGGGTGACTCAATATTTGGGGGATCGCTGAATGAAGAAAATTCATCAATATTAAGACAATATATAATCGATAATGATTTTATACAGACTAGTCTATTGTTGAAGCTGAAGCTGAACTGACCAACAGTTCAGCTTCAGCTTCAAAATATGTATAATAATATCGTGGTAATATGTAAAATACTGAATAATTCCTACGATAACTAATAAGACTTGTATCAATTAATTATAATACCAGGTGTACAAGTAGTAAAATGCGGATTTCAGACAACAGATGGCGCACGAATGCAGTTTGTGCTATAAAGATTTGACACTGCACCATTTTGTTGTGTCATCAATAAGTGTCGCACATGACGCGCATGAGTGATAAATAGAAAAACTGTGTACATAGTGTTGTGTTCAATATGTCGAAATTTATGCCGGACAAAGAGCATTCGCGGACAGCATTAATTTTTTGTTCTCATTTGAAAAAAACTGCTGCTGAATCATACCGATTACTTCAAGAAGCTTTTGGTTAATATGCTCCATTGCAAGGTACGAGAGTCGATAAATAAATAGTCGGCCTTTCGTCATCTGTTGGTCGAGGAAAGAAATCAATAGCGACGTTTAGTAGTGCCATCCTTTACATGACTGTTGTCAAAGTTTCAGCTCGCTGCGATGTTTAGTTGGCATTTGACAGCGTCGAAAGACAAACAACTTTTGTGTTTTTACAAAAATGGAAAAAGTTGAGTATCGTGTAGTGATTCGATTTTTGTTTTTGAAAAAGGAAACGAACAATGAAATCAAAGCGGAGCTAGACGAATTTTATATGGACCTTGCACTTTCGTTATCGACCATTAAATATTGGACAGCTGAATTTAAACGCGGTCGTACGAGCATTGTTCACGATGAACGTCCAGGTCGTCCAAATGAGGTCGTCATCCCAGAAACAATTAAACAAGTCCATGATATGGTGTTAAATGATCGGAGACTAAAAGTGCGTGAGATTGCTGAGGCCACAGGCATGTCATATGGCTCAGTGATTTCAATCCTGAGTGATCAGTTGGGTATGAAAAAGTTATCCGCAAGATGGGTGCCGCGTTTGCTCACTGTCGACCATAAAAGAGAACGTGTAGCTGATGGCCAAAATTCATGAATTTAAATACGAATTGCTTTCGCATCCACCGTATTCTCCAGATTTGGCCCCCTCCGACTACTTTCTGTTTCCAAACCTGAAAAAATGGCTTGGCGAAAAGAGATTTGGTTCCAGAGATGACCTCATCGCCGAAAGAGAGATCTATTTTGAGGACCTTCCTAAAACGTATTATTCGAAGGGCATCAAAAAATTGGGAAATCGTTGGAATAATCGAGCTAAAAGTATCGAGAATGTATCGAGCTAAAAGGAGATTATGTTGAGAAATAAAAAGATTTTTGTCCAAAAAAACGCGATTTTCTTTACCAAGCCGACTATTTATTGATCGACCCTCGTACATGTGAACGATGGTTTCGGCGTTTCAAAAGTGGTGACTTCGATGTTGCAGACAAGGAACGTGGAAAGCCGCCAAAAAATACGAAGATGTGAAATTGCAAGCATTGTTGGACGAAGATGATTCGCAAACACAAAAACTACTCACCGAGCGATTGCGCGTTAGTCAACAAGATGTTTTCAATTGGCTACGAGAGATAGGAAAGTTTCAGAAGACCGGTAGATGCGTACCACATGAGTTGAACGACAGGCAAATGGAAAAGCGCAAAAACACATGTGACATTTTACTCACTCGGTACAAAAGGAAGTCATTTTTACATCGTATAGTTACAGGGGATGAAAAATGAATTTATTTTGAGAATCCCAAGCGTAAAAAATCATGGGTAGACCCAGGCGCACAATCCACATCGACCGCACGACCGAATCGCTTTAGTAGAAAGGCGATGCTCTGTGTTTGGTGGGACCAGAAGGGCGTGGTCTATTATGAGCTTTTAAAACCTCGGGAAATATTTAATACTAAGCGTTACCAACAACAATTGACCGATTTGAACCGTTCGCTGCTTGAAAAAAGGCCAGAATACCGAAAGAGGCAATACAAAATCAATTTTGAGGTTGAGTGAAAACGTGGCACAGCCCATGCTGCAGAGCACGCCACAGGGTGAGACCTTTTATGTTGATGTACCGAAATATGAATCTCCTCACCGTCAGTGAATTATGTTAAATTATGATAGTGTACTCTTACCTCAATTTGAGTCCTGGTGAGCAAGAAGGAGTTGAGATGATCCAGTTGAGAGATGTGAAAATTGTCCGAGCCTTGCAAATGCGTGCGCTGTTCGATGCGGGTTTTCACGTAAATGCCGAAATATCCAATATGGCTGCGGGATACGAAAGCGTCGTTGGGCGCTGAAGTCAATTGAGAGAGATAGCCGGTGAGCGAAGCTGAAGTCAAGCGAGAGAGACATCCTCTCGCTCAACGCGGCATGCCTGCGAGGCACAGCCTCGGCTCCGCGAAGCCCAGCCTCGGCTATCTCCGGCCCAACCGAACGCAGCGTGCTAGAGCACAGCAACAGGTCGACGCACGGCGAATATCGATCGCCGTGCGCCAGCTGATTATCCAACAGCGTGGTATTCACAAATTGCCCGAAAGATGGGAAAAATGTATAATAAGCGATGGAGTATACTTTAAATAAAGCACTTTTTAGCATTCTTCCGATAACATGTTTAAAAAAAAAAATCCGCATTTTACACTTCTACACCTGGGAAATCTCTTCAATCGGTTTTTATCTAACCCTACTGTGCATTCCCTATGTTCACGCGAGTTCCGACTCCTTATTGGCACACGATCCGAAAAAATAACTTTTTTTATAATAATATTCTACAATCGACCGTAAAATTCCATTTACGTGTCGCATATCCATATGAACCAAATTTTGTTAAATCTATAGCAGTACAGTTATAGTCCGTACCAGAATTAAATTTAATGTCCGAATATTTTTGAGCAAATCGCAGCTGTTCAAATATTGGAGTTCGATTTTCTCGAAAAATGCTTAACCAAAAGTGGAAGTGAAGTATCAAAACTATCAATATAATTCTGGTGCCAACCATAGATATACATCCACTTAAAAGGTGTGCAAGAGAACCAGTCAATCGGTCTAATAGTTTCTAAGCAAAACAGTCGCCCGATCCAAAAAATGTTGTTTCGAGAAAAACTTGTTTAAAGTTGTTTATACAGTTTAGACTTGTACACGGGAGTTACCGTATATGGCGATTCATTTCAGTTACTCACCTCTAGTCGGGTATACTAGGAGCATAAAGTGAACATTTCTCATTTTCGAAAAAGTTCTGTAGAGCAACTATCTCTGCTCTGCTGGCAGTTCTCCATTCTTTATATGCGCTAGATGCCCGCTTGTTAGACCTTTTGAGACGCTTGTTGTCTGTTATGTCTACATAGGTTTTTGCGTTTTGGCCGATTTATACTCCCATCACATTCATGATGTGCAGGATTTGGTTGAATCCTTCATTAAAAATAACGGTGGAGAAGAATTCGGAGCGAATGCCAAAATACCAAATTCAAACTGTTATTGGTATCTCCTACATATCTTGTACAACTTGCATGATACTGGTTCATCTATCGCAAGAACATTTTCTTCATCACCTATACTTACATGTTACCAGCAGTTTCTTCATGGTTCATTGTACATTTATCATAGTGACTACTTTTCCAAGCTTCGTACTCCACGGTACCAGATTTATTTTTCCAAAAGATGCATAATTGACAAAGACTCGATTTCACGACTGAATCGACGATTTTATTGGAGTATGCTCCAATAAGTGTGGTGACTCTTTACAGCGGGCTGATACCTTTTTTTTCCACGTGCTATCTCTGGATATAGTCAATACCGATGGGGGATTACCATGTTTAGCGTTCTTTTCCTTCTCTTCTTCGACTGTTTTTCTTGTCAAGATATCGTAGACTGCTACCGAGTACAATGGACATTTTCAAAACAGACATAATATGGATTCGAAGCGAGTCTCAAGCCACAGAATAAACCGAGTCCCTTTATACCAACGCATATGACCCGCGTGGCACAAACTGTTCTTCGGCTTAATTCGCAAGCATTGTCGATGAAAGGACACAAATTATAGGGCACACCATAAATACACTTCATTGCTATTATGAAACCCAATACAAGCGGACTTGTTTCGCTAAAAGTTATTTACATTCCTTTGATATTTTATACAAATAATGAGTGCGTTGATAGCAGAAAAAACCGAAAAAAACTTCAGAATGCTAAGGCTATTTTCTTCTATCATGAAAAGCTCGCCGTTTTCTTTATATTTCAATAGTTTTGGAACTATAATAATTTCCGCGAAATTTGTTTTTTATTCGCACGAAGAACTACGAACCTTTTTTTTTTTAATTTTCTTCAAAATATATTTCGTTCGGGATTCGAAAGTATACTGACACTGGCGGTTTCGTAACAGAAATACCTTACGATCGAAAAGTACCTGGAATTTCTCATTTAAACGACCCACTTTTGAGATATTGTCAAAGTCATTTTTTTCTAGGTTGGTCCATCTGTCAGTTATTTACATGTCACTTTTAAGCGCAATGTGTCAGATAGTTTTTGCGTAATAGCTTTGTAAACAAGTCATTGTTTGGTGTACTCTGCGAATTTCGCTATGTCTTATTTAGTTGAGTCTGAATTACAGGCAAAGAGTGTGCCTGAAATTTTGTGTTTCATGTGCGGAAGCGTTCAAAATGTTAACAGTAGCCTACGAGGACTCGACAATGTCTAAAACACAAGCATAGGAGTGGTACAAAGAGTACGAGTACCTCTCTTCGTATAAAGCGGGTCGTACTGTGGTTGATGATTTGCCTCGTTCCGGTAGTCCATCCACCTTTGCGACCGAAAACATCGAAAAAGCTAAGAAAATCGTGCTCGAAGATCATCGTGTGAGCATCAGGGAGGTGGAATCCGATCTTGGTATTTCGGTCGGATCGGTGCAGAGCGCTATGCACGATGTTTTGGGCATGAGAGGAGTTCAAGCGCAGCTTGTGCCGAGAGTGCTGAATTTTTTGCAGAAACAGCATCGCATTGCAGTCGCTAAAGAAATATTTTCTTTGGGCGAAAATGTTATCGAAGGCGTTGTTACCGGTGACGAGACATGGGTCTATATGACATCGAGACGAACCAACAATCATCAGAATGGCGCTTCTCAGACAAGCCAAGACCCAAAAAACCACGACAATGTCGATCCAAAATCAAGGTTTTGTTGACCGTTTTCTTTGATTGCCGTGGTGTGGTCCATTCCGAATTCCTTCCGTCAGGCCTAACAGTAAATAAGGAGTAATATGTGAGCGTACTGAAGCGTTTGCGGGAGAATGTTCGTTGCAGGAGGCTGGAATTGTGGAGAAACAACTCGTGGTTACTTTACCACGACAATGCACCGGCTCACACATCTCATCTTGTACGCGACTATTTGACCAAAAACAACGTTAATACCGTTCCGCAAGCTCCGTATTCACCTGGCATAGCCTGTAACGGTAATTTTTTTTACGTTCACATACATTTTTATTTATCGTGGGGTTTTGGGCTCGACACATAACTAATTAATTTAGACTTCATGGTGGTTGACAGTACGGCTTTATTTGAAGAAAATAGTTTCATAAAAAACGGCACTTCCTAATTACGTTCATTTGAATCTTGTACTAATTTCGTAATTCTAGCGATTATTTCTATGATTATATTTTTATAATCGTGTGCACCTATTCTTGGTGCCCTCGAGAGTTTATTATTCTCTTCGCACCGCAGTATTTCTGTACGTTTGACACACCGACATACTCATACCATCCGTCATTCGCATCGCACTTGCTCCTTCTACCGAGTGTATGAACTCGGTTCACAATTCTTTTTCTTTTACTCTTGCTTCACTCTTACACACTTTATCATTTATATTTTTCTATCCGGGATTTGCTTATTCATATTTATTAATCCTATGCATTTAATTCTACCAATATCTATCCTCTACCTTTCCTAATTCTATATTCCACTCGGTATCAAATTTAGGGAATTCCCTCGATTATATTTATTATTATTTCTCCTTATTCGAACATCAATTCTCAGTATACGTGGGCTCGTACCTCGATGGAGCGTTGACGGCCTGGTATTCCCTCGCTATCCACACATACACCGCCTCACGCGCACACTTACTACTTGTACAGAGTGTATAAACTCTGTTGACAATTCTTTTCTCTTTCTCTCTCGTATTACTTTCACTCTTTCTCTCTTTCCCACATACAATTTCGATTCTCGTTTATATCGTTGGTTTAAAGACCAGTTTATACCATTCCATCTTATTCTACGTTCTTATTTCGATGCACTAATTCTAATACAATATGCTTATAGACTACTCACCTACACGTATTAATTCCCCCACGGACCTACTCTATTTAACTTATTGATTACCTAAATCGCGGTTACGTGATAATTTCCACAATTACGATTTGATAACGTTATAACTTCGGCACGCCCTCGTCTATAGCCACTTTTCACTGGTTTTCTATATTTTATCTCAACTTCTGTACCTCCTTCGTTTGAACGATTTTTGCTAAGAGAGCGTCTCTCTCCCCGCGCTGGCCTTTTATAGGCCTCCCCTTGCCTCAGTCCCCTCTGCCAATTCGTCATCATAATTTAAAAATCTAAAGCATTTCCTGACTGTTGCGGTACGCCGTTGCCGCGCTTACCGCCTTCCCCTCGCCTCCCAGCAAGGCCAGCTGGTCGCTGACCTGCTGTTTACGTCAGCGAGGGAATTTCGGAGCGGCGACAGCTCTAGTTCTTATATCGGGGCAATGGCCTATTGCCCGCAAAACTCAGTACTTCTGTACCGAGTCCTTCGCTCAGGTGTTTTTCTACGTCTTAAATTTACTCGGGCTCTTCTAGCCGTTTGAAATAATGATCGACGCCCGAGAATATAACTTTGTTCGATCACATCAGTGGTTATCACATTAAATCCTACGCTAATGAGTGTAACTATGTTACAAGCCCCATGTGACTTTCTCCTATTCTCACGACACAAGTTACCACTTCACGAAAAGCGTTTTGAGACGATTGAGGCGATAAAGGAGAATTCGCAAAAAGAGCTGAGGGCGATTCCAGAGTCGACGTATGAAAAGTATTTTAAAGATTCGAAGAAGCAATGGAATATGTGTATTGCTTACGATGGGGATTACTTTGAAGGGAATAAAATGAATATCGATGAATAATTGAACCGTTTTCGTTTTATTGACAAATTCCGGGTACTTTTTGATCGTAAGGTATGTCTTCAAACTGAGCAAACAAACGGGCGAGGGATGGCACAGGTAGGTTTCCAAGCCGTTATACAATGGGTACAAGGGCCGAGGAACCTCTACCTAACGCCCTGCAGCCTTTGAACCTCTGCAACTCCGGCAATATTCCAAATTTCACTATAATAGTTTGAAGGCATGTTATCGAGACCCAGAACTGTAAGAAAATGCAAGAAAAAAACAAATTTTTTTAAAACTAGAGTGGAATACCCTCTTAAGTTATGTGAATACTGCAGAATAATAAACCTAATAAGCAGCAAGCCGATACAAGTATTTATCAACGTGTGAAACTTGAACGATTTGCCTGAATCCTCTAAACCTTCAATTTTAAGGCAAACACTGTCCAACGAATTAGTTTCACAAAATGAAGGGATTAAAATTGTGTACAGTCAAGCTACTCAAACTAGCCAGTGCACTGTTTGCATTGAGTTTACGATCTGAAAACAGCGACATGTCGTTCCACCTATCGTCATAAGATGATCGGAGTCATGTGGTTCTCGATAAGGACCTTTTTGCTTCCCTAGCCCCCATGAAAATAAATTATACTCGAGATATACAGGGTGCGCCATATTTTATACCGGTATATAAACATTGAATACCTTTAAAAAAAAATAACCGATTTCCATATGTGAGGTATTTTTATTTAAGTTGGTCCTTTAAAATTTATTTGGAATAGTTTTTTAATACAACGTCAATCAAGTGGCCGCCTTTATTGGCCAAATCAAAATGTGCACTTTTTGTTGCGTTTTCCCTTACTTTTTCGAGCATCTCAGGCGGTATAGCGATGATTTCGGCACGAATGTTTGCCTTGAGCTCGTCAATGGTCTGAGGCTTGTTGGCATACACTTTGCTTTTTAAATAACCCCACAAAAAGAAGTCCGGAGGGGTCAAATCTGGAGATCTGGGTGGCCAGTCAATGTCGCTATTTTTTGACATCACACGTGCAGGGAATTTTCGTTGCAGGAACTGCATTGTTTGATTTGCAGTTTGGCATGGCGCACCGTCTTGTCGAAACCAGTAACCGTCGAGATCTTTTTCACACATTTGTGGGCAGACATAATGAGCCAACATCCACCGATATCGATTGCCATCGACTGTTTCACCTTGTCTGCAGAAAAATGGCCCAATGATGGTTTTGGCGCAAACGCCGGCCCAAACAGTAACTTTTTGGTCATGCAATGGTGTTTCATGGATCTCGTGTGAATTCTCCGTTCCCCAAATGCGGCAATTTTGCTTGTTAACGGCGCCAGAGAGTGTGAAATAAGCCTCGTCGTCATCAAAATTTTCTTCCAAAAATCAGGTTCAGTGATATGCTCGTTGAGTTAACACAACTAAACGACTATTTTCAATGTACAGCGTCACTATTTCGGCTCGTTGTTTCGGTATGAAGCGATTCATGGTTAAACTTGTACTGAATTGACGTTTCAAAAATATGTCTACTCAAGTCAATCGGTTGATAAATGTCAAAGTTATTCAATGTTTACATACCGACATAAAAGATGGCACACCCTGTATTGTGATATAGTCACGCTTGACAATATCTCCCCTCCGGAGAATATCACAGACATCTCATAAGGCGTCAGGAACCGAACGATACCGACGAAGTCGTCATCATCCCGGAATGTTCCCTCGCTGTGGAAAATTGCATGTCAGCGACCAGCTAACCTCGCACGGGCAGCGAGAGGAGCGCCAGGGCATAGTGGCAGAACCTGTAACAAGACGACATTACATCAGAATTGGAAATAAAAGGAGAGAAAATGAAAGAGTAGGAAAGGAAGTGGTGGAAATATAAAAGAAGGTGCAAAGAGGTAGGAGACTGTTCTCCGGCAGTTTCATCCGTAACAGTTCTTTTTTGTGCGCAACAGAAGTTTGCTCAATAATTTGAAACCAACTCGAACGAAGTAATAGGTCATAGGATCAAGTAAGGTGTACAATTCTCAAGTTAATATTATCAATCGTTTTAAATACTCCTAAGAAATCAAATTCAAGCTGACAAATATATTGGGAAAGATTAAGCACCATAAGTTAGAATAGAAAATGGATTCTAGGAAAGTAGGAACTCAACTTGGGAACAAAAACTGTCAGGCGGCGGCCTAAATCATGTTTAAAAGGACTTAAGAAAATCTTCTAAGAAACATTTAAGTAGAATAATTAGAAAATAAGTAGGATCACAGGAAGTAAGGATAATAGTAGGCTCAACGAGCGGTCAATGCGTCAGGCCATCAACTAGATACTGGGAAGGCTGGATCCAAAGATTATAAAAAGACATGGGTGCGGGTTGCGGAAAAACATGGAAATGAGATCTGTGATACCCAAGAATAGTCACAGATTAATCAGGACACTGTATCCACGCAATATAAAAATCAGAAATCGAGATGCACCGAAGAGAGGTAATTCTGAAGTAAACTATGAGAAATAGGCAATAAAAGTGGAAGACCTCGAAATTCCCGGTTCAACACTACTGAAGGGAAAAAAAATTGGGAAAATCAGAGGCCAGTACACACGCAAAAGGAAGAAGCTCGATAAGGAAACCCAGCGGAACATAGCATGCTGACGTAGTACAGCGCCACAAGGAGAGGAGAAAAAGGAAACATCTGTTACTCACCCAGGTTAAGAAGTCCATCTGAGATAGTCCACGGGAGCGAGTGGTGTCCAAGTTTTCGACAAAATTACCGCCAAGCTACCTGGACAACAAATAAATAAAAAAGGAGCTTCAAAACATTTTCAACAGAAGGCAACATCATCACATAAAAACCACTTAACTTAGCATCTAGGTGGTCCACCACCACGAAGAAATTCACAAACAGTTTACTGAAACGGCACGAATACTTTTTGCACAGAACGCGGACGAACAACTACGAGAAAACACGACATTTTCTACTTTTCCCGAAACCTTGGTGACGCAGGCGTGGATCCAGCAAACACTACAACTGACAGGTAAGCCAGCAACAAGTCTCTAAGTGTATCAAAAGGCGCTTTCAGCGGCCCGTGAGATTACCGAATAAGACGGAGGCATCCGATTCTTACTTGGTTCTCGAGTTCGCCACAGGTCCAGAAAGCATGGTATCGGAAAACCAGCTACTACCGAAGATAAAGAAGATCGTGTAACTGCTGTATATGGTATGCTGTATATAGTATGTCCGATAATCATACTCGTGTGGAACGAAATCTTCTACCTCGCTGATTGGAATTTTGACTGGGTTTCTAACCACAAATCGTCTGATGAGAGATTAATTACATCCGTTGTCTACAAAGCGTGCTTAGCCCATGGATCAAGCGAAGCACATACCATGCATTTTCACGAAGGTAGCGTGTTTGTTCACGGAAGATGTATGGCTACGTTAAACTGAAGTATCGCCATCGTATAACATCTGGAATCACTGCGCCCGGCGCACTCATCACCGTCAATAAGTTAAGTGATTCGCCACCAATATATTGTGCCTCGAGCAATCGACATTGAAAAGTTTTGTGAATCTCCCCTTGTTTTTTTGTAATGAGACTCAAAATCTAATAAATGATTGGCTCAAGTAATTCAAGCTAATCCATAGCAGCCAACCTTTGTCAATATATACGGGGTTTAGAATCATACGAGTTCTGCAATAAATGAGAAGTAAAATCTAGCACTCGCTGGAGGCATGTCATTCGAGCCCGTAATTACATATCCATCCTAGTTCATCCAATATATGTCAGGAAACACAGGAGTTGTGTAATTTATTAAACATAAAGTCATAGACGGGTCGATTTGTGCAATTTCGAAATAACCATTCTTCCATGTGAGTCCGCACTATGCGAATAAAAGAAAAGAAAAAACAAGGAGAGTAATTTGTGTGCTTGTCGGCATGTGAATGTGAGATCGGAGTGTGAAAGAAAGACTCGAATAGCAAATGAATGAAATTCGCTCGTTGAGAGGAGACGCATTGAGACTAAAAAGGGTATTATTTTCTCGGTGCGACCGAAGTATCAGGAGTACAAATTGAAAATGCGGGATTTTTTTCTATTTTTGAACGTTTATTCTGAAAAAATGGTAACAAATGAATTATTCAAAGTATTGTCCATCGCTAGCCACAACTTTTTCCCATCTTTCTGGCAATTTACGGATACCGTCGCGAAAAAATTCGGCCGGCTTGGCTGCTATCCAGTCATCGACCCATTTTTGGGCTTCTTCGTAAGAATGGAAGCGCTGGTCAGCTAGGCCATGTGTCATCGATCGGAAAAGGTGGTAATCGGAAGGAGCAATATCTGGGCTATACGGCGGGTGGGGTAAGACTTCCCATTTCAGCGTTTGTAGGTATGTTTTGACCGGCGCTGCAACATGTGGCCGAGCGTTGTCATGTTGCAAAATTACTTTGTCGTGTCTTTGCTCGTATTGTGGCCGTTTTTCTTTGAGTGCGCGGCTCAAACGCATCAATTGAGTTCGGTATAGTGCTCCTGTGATGGTTTCGTTCGATTTCAATAGCTCATAATACACCACACCCAGCTGGTCCCACCAAATACAGAGCATGAGCTTGGCGCCGTGAATATTTGGTTTGGCCGTCGATGATGATGCATGGCCGGGGTAACCATATGATTTTTTGCGCTTCGGGTTATCGTAATGGATCCACTTTTCATCACCAGTGACAATGCGATGCAAAAAACCCTTCCGTTTTTGCCGTTCGAGCAGCAGTTCGCATGCAAAAAAACGGCGCTCGACGTCTCTCGGCTTCAGCTCATACGGCACCCAATGTCCTTGCTTTTGGATCATTCCGAGGGCTTTTATACGATGGGAAATGGCTTGTTGTGTCACTCCCAATGAATCTGCGAGCTCTTGTTGAGTTTGACACGAGTCTTCATTGAGTATTGCCTCCAATTCAGCATTCTCAAACTTTTTCACTTGGCCCGGCCGCTCTTTGTCCTCAACGTCAAAATCACCACTTCTAAACCGCACAAACCATCTCTCGCACGTTGAAACCGATGGAACATGACTCGGATAAGCCTCGGAGACCAATCGATGTGCTTCAGCAGCACTTTTCTTCAAATTAAAGAAGTAAATTAAAACTTCCCGCAAATGCTGTTTTGTTGGCACGAAACTCGACATATTGAGAGCTCAAAAAAACTATGAATTTGACACTGCGACAAATTGACACATACTGAAAATTAAAGCTATAAGACGTAGCTTTGACATGAACATAGTCACAGTACTGCCTGATGCGTATAGCGTTAGTAACGCCATCTGTTATCAAACCCGCATTTTCAATTTGTACCCCTGATACTTTACGAGTTCCCGAAGGGAACGGTGTATGAACATTATTATTAGGCTGCATGCCGCCTAGATATTTAATATGCATTCCAGTCAATAAAATATATATATCTGTAGAATATATTATTAGGCTAAGTCCCAAGCGATGAGCTAAACAACTAAATACGCATATCTGACAATGGTCATTTAGATATAAAATATATATCTGTATATATATATATATATACATATTTGGATATATGTAAACATATCTACCTATGAAAAAAAAAAAAAATATATATATATATATTGTAACATACTTACACTCTCTAGCCTCTTTTATTATTTCGAACGATTATAAGAACCGAGATTATGTCCGAATGTACCGAGGTTGGCGGGCACTAGGCCACCGAACCCGGAGACGTGACAAAAACTAGCTACGTCACACCTCCGGAATTCCCTCGCTGCCGTAAACAGCAGGTCAGCGACCAGCTGGCCTCGTTTCATGGCGAGGGGAAGACGGGTAGCGCGGTAACGGCAAGCCGAGAAATGACTAAATCTTGGTAAATTTAAAAATTGCAACCGAAAATAAGGAGGAGGGTAGGAGGCAAGGGGAAGGCTATAAAAGAGCCTGCGCGGAAGGAGGAGGGCTTACAGCACTGATAGCAAAGTGTAACAGGATAAAGCAAACGAAAAAGGAAATATTCTAAAACTACGCTCAAATCCTAAAGAGTTATCCTCGATTATATTTAATTATATTTAATTTTAACTTGAATTTTTCATCCAAAAATCTTATAAATGATTGAGCTTCGTCTGAGTTGAAGTTGATGTGGAAATCACCACTCATAATCATTAGCATTTTGTCCAGTTATTTTTTTAAACACCTCTTGATACTCGACTCGAAATGATCAACAAATGAAAAGAGAGCAATGCAAGTAGTAAGTGGACGCCTTCACTCCATTCCACTTCTATCCCCGCTCCTTCCCTCACCGTGCGGTTAACCCACCATTCCACCTTTCCACCGCCGCGCTTCTTACTTTACTGAAGCAGTATCGGTAACGTGGAGATGGTATAGGGAGGTGCTATGGGTACTCAGGTGAATAAGGAAGAGTAGAGATAAGAGCAGAGTGGAGCAAAGCCAGCCACATACTTGGAATAACTTTTTTCAACTTACCCTTATGCTGCTGGTGACTTCTACGGCGGCTATCCACTCCAGGATGACGAATACGAAAATTCCTTCTGCACACACACTCACATGAACACGGACCCACGTACTAGCACACACGCATACACACACATGTACGCACGCACGCCTCATCGCGGATACATATCGCTTTTTATTGTTTGCGCGTAGGATGCCAAACACAGACTGAATGCTCAGGATTCCGCTAGATGGTAATTTGGGCTTAACGATAACAGCCTCCACTGAACCGTAACCAGATGTCTAGCCCTTTGAATGCATCGACAGCGGTTTTTCACATGTGTATCGATTTGCGTAGTGTTCTTCGTGAAATGATTGCTCTGCTGTAAAAGGCGTAGAATAAGATCCGACTCTTACTCTCTCTCTATTCAACCTATGAATTCATACTCTCGCATATATGTTTCACGTATGACTCAATGCAGAAATCACTTTTAATTATAAAATACCCCTTTTTATTTATTTTAAATTTACTTGTAATTGATTTGTATTTTCACACGTAATATTATTTTTAATTTATGTTTTCACTAGGGGCGTTGTCATCACAGATTACTTCTGAAAAAATGCATGAAACAAGTATTCAATTAAAGACACGGGTCAATAAAAACAACTTGCACAGAACAGTTGGCAGTATTGATGACCTGCTAACACTGACGTCAAATGCCCATGAGGATGGCGGGTAACGCTTTTCCTTCCTGAAGCTAGATCTAGCACAGTGTATGTATCCTCCTCTCGTTCTCCATAACACGAATAACGGGTCCTCCGTGTCGAATTATATGCAGGGGCTGCTTATTCTGCAAAAAATAATTATTTATAATTAAAAATAAATATTCCATGCTTTTAAATTACGATTTTTTTATTATAAATAATAATTTTTTGCAGAACAAGCTCCGCCGCTTCGCTGCTAATGGACATCGGCACGTATTCCATGATCTGCTGTGTTAATGAAACGAGCACGAGAGCTCCTTCTTCTTTCAGTCGCAAACCGTTGCTATTGCTTCAGTTTTAGGCCTGTGACAGTTCACTTTTTTTTCTTCTCTCTATGACTGTTCTCAGCATAGACTTAATAATATCTCGAGCGAAATGTACACTATATGCAAGTATTTACAACTGTGTCTTTATCACAAATAACCGCACCCACGGAGAATTATTGCGTTCACAACACCCGATGCATGATCGGCGATATGACCACAGTACAGCACAATTATTTCGGAAAAAATAATTTTTATAAGATCCATATCCTGCGGTTTCAGCAAGGTCATGATGTGCTGGAGCGCTTCTTGAAAGAATTCATTGGATCCGATGATCTTATACGCTGTTGCACGAGGCGTTTTATTGACATCTATATTTTTACGGACATACGACACCACCTCAATCATACACGGCTGAATCGTTTCACTATCGCTCTCTAGCGCCTGCATATGAATATCAATTCTTCTACGAGTATAATTTCGATGAGCATATCAAATGTCGGCCACTGCAGAACGATGTTTAGAGAGTATTTTCGGAAACGTTTCCGATTCGATTCTCCAGATTCCACTTAATTCTCGTATTCCGCATTAGCACTACCGCGTATTGTACCAAAGGAGACAGCTCTGTGCTTGTAACGCGAGGTTAGAAGTGCGTAATGCACAGTGTGCTCTATGCGGGTATTATATTGGGTCTGGGAAAGAGTTAGTGGCGTTTTTTTAGTAAAATTCAACTGGTTTTCTTATAATGTGAAAATAAATTTATTTAAACCAAATATGCTGCATTATTATCGACAATGTTTCGCCATTTTTCGAGTAGAACCATGATGCCATCGGTGAAGAACTTCTCTGTGGTTTCTGGTTGAAAAACTGAATCAAGTGGTTTTCATTGGCTTCTTTTGGAAGAAGCTTAATTCCATGGAGAGAGTTCTGCAGAGTTCGGATTAAGTGATAGTCAGAGGGTGCTATGTCTGGACTATACGGTGGATGCATAAAAACTTCCCAACCAAGCTCTCGCAATTTTTGACGGTTCATCAAAGAAGTGTGTGGTCGGGCGTTGTCATGATGGAAGACAACACCTTTCCTATTAATCAATTCTACTCTCTAGTTGTCTATAGTAGAGTTGAGAACCAATCGTCTGACCAGCTGGAAGTAGCTCATGGTGGACTATTCCCTTCCAGTCCCACCGCACACACAGCATCGCCTTTTTTGCCGTCAATCCTGACTTCGCGAACGCTTGTCACGGCTCACCATCCCATGTTCACGATCTTTGACGCTTTCGATTGTCGTACGTGATACATTTATCATCACCGGTTATGACACATTTCTGAAATGGCTCGATTTCATTGCGTTTCAACAGCGCATCGCAGATGTTAATTCGGTCTATCATGTTTTTCGCGCTCAACTCATGAGGAACCCATACATCGAGCTTCTTTTTGTAGCTAGCTTTGTGTAAATGGTACAAAACAGTTTTGTGGTCAATGCCTAGCTCCATACCAATATCGACACTGCTGATATGCTTATCTTGCTGGACTTTTTAAAGAATTTTATCAGCTTTTTCAGTGATTGAACGACCAGAGCGTGACTCATCTTTCACATAAAAATTACCAGAACAAAAGCGAGCGAACCATTTCCGCGCAGCAGATTTTGATAAAGTACCTTCACCGTACACAGCACACATTTTTTCACAAGCCTGCGCAGCGTGCTTCCCTTTGTCGTAATAATTTTGCAAAATATATCGCAATTTTTCATTACTTTCACCCATTTTCAAACGCAAACAACTTTCCAACCACAGCACCAATTTCGATGTTTATACACTCAAAATAACGCCCGAAGTGTCACCTTTCCAACGAGCGTTTAATGGTGTCGCTGTGATCTTCGTTTCCTGACTCATTTGCAGTTGATGCCATTTATCGGGAAAAACGCCACGATTTTTTTCCCAGACCCAATATTTGCTCGACATTAGCTCCATGAGCTTCGAAATATCGTTGTACGTGAGAAAAATCACTCTTAAACCCTCGCCACACGTCCGCACTGAGTGTAATTCCTGTAAAAGTATTCGACAATATTTTCACCACTGGAGTAAGGCACGCAGAGTTCAACTTGAGACCGGCGACGATTATTTTACCGAATGATTTACTTAAACCGTACATAACGGGGTTCGCTATATTTAGGGAGATATCGTATGAGACGTAACATCGTTATTTGCCATTTTCATAGCTTTCTCGTAGCCTGTTTTATACAGATTACCCGCCCCGTCTAATTGCTTTGCCGCTACTTTGATACTGTGAATACGATTACTAATATTATAATTACTAATATATTACTAATAATAGATTACTAATATATTAATTAATACGTGTATACGATTAAAAATGACTCCCCAATATCCTTTGATATTTGTCGCATTCTTCTTAACAGCCTAGTAACAGCAGTAGTGACTATATCTCCAATCACTTGCACACTCTCTCTCTCTCGCACACGTATGTGCATACACCTTGACATACAGATAAGATGTGGCATGGAAACTAAATAATTTTCTTCGAGGAAATTTGATGATATTCCTCATGGCCGAGTGCCTCGAGATTAGATAAAAACAATATGATATTCCTCGGTGAAACTCGATAATTCCGTACATGATAGGGTCTCACATTTACGTCACCATCGCTGAATATTATATCGTATACGGCCATCGTTTTGGTCTGTCGTATTCATTAAATCGCTGCAGTATATGCAAAGCAAGAAAGAAAGATAGAGCGTATTAAACGAATATATATAAAAGCGTGCCGCTTTAAAAAATGTCTAGATAATTGTCTGATTTACTGCGGTTACTACTACACTAACAACACAATCATGGTCAGTGTGGTTAAACGCTCATTGATAAGAAAATTGATAGAGTTTATATTGAAGCGTAGGCCGTCGTTGAGTTTGCGATGGGGGAGAAGAAATTTACAGATCACGCTATGGGAACTTCCGACGCACGCGGTTGTTCGTAAGATTCGCGGTATGCTGTGCGAGAGTCATCAGCGCGATTTGGTTCACGCGTATAATATTGAACTGTTTGATAATCAAATAATTATTGATGCAATGGTGCGTGTTATTCGTCGACGTGGGTGGCTGAATGAGTCTGCTATGTAGCCCATACTCAGTGAAAGACGTAAGTAATGTACTATGATATTTACTTTCATTTTATGTCGTTTATTTCACAAGAATTACTCGTATATATAATTCGACGATATGAAGATGGAGAAATGAGATCCGACACCTATGATCTTAATGAGGAGGGCAGAGCCGATTCAGATGATCACAGCAGGGATACCGATGGTGACATCGCTGTAGGAAATCGATCCATTAATTTTACCCAACCGTTCTGCAGATATAAGCCAAAAAACAGTCTTTTCATGGTCGGTCCCACGAAAGAACCAGATGGAGCCGTCGCAGCTCCGTTGCGACAATACACTTCAAGCGATGTTACCAATAGCAATACAGATGACTAGGAAGGAGAACAAGAACAAGAACGGGTGAAGGAGGAGGAGGAGGTGGCGGATCACGACGTGGAGAGTGAGGAGAATAAAGAGGAGGAGGAGGAGGAGGACGATGAGAATGACGAGGAGGAGGAAGAACAGGAAGACCGGTAGATTCAGATAAGCTTTTAATTTCGCTAGCAAAAATAAATAAATTACGGGGATAATAAGAGTTAAAATGAAAAAATAGGGTACGAGTCGGACCTAAACGTTTTTCGCTTTGCACGATTCACTCTGCAGAGACCGCGGACAGTCGAGTTGGTTTACGAAATGTGTCGGCGGTTCCCGGGCGCAGTCAAGGGATTCGACGATTAAAAGCAAATATAAGATCATAATTCCTACGTTACACAATTTATATACATAGTATATAGCTAGCAAGAAACAAAAAATTAAATTAAATTAAATTAAATTAAATAAAAAATTCTAATAAATGGTTTTGTTACGTCCTGGACTTGTCGGACTTTGTTCTTTTCTCCATTTTGAGCCAGAATGCGCTGGCTCGGGATTGGAGGACGGATGGTGAATGGCGAATTTTATTAACAAATAATAAATAAACACAAAATAAACATAAGATGCGCTATATATTGACACGAACATTAAAATGGCGCGCACAATTGTAAATCAGTAAACGTTTATGTACGGTAGTATTGTCCCGAATAGTCCTTCACTGTATATATATATATTAAAATAGTTAACACGAAATAGATGAGAACATGTATGTGTATATGTATATATGATAACAGTTTAATGGTGGCGCATTCAAACATTTTATAAACCTTTAAACCACTAAAATTAAAGTCATCGAAATAGTATTCACTTTTGCGATAACTAAAGTCACTATATGTATTAGAATAAATGTTATATTATAATGTTTATTGGAACGCAGAATTAATACAATTGTCCGACTTATTAGATTGGAGCACTTAAATTACGGAACGTACCAAAAAGTAACCGAGCACTACTAATATTGTCATTATACATATATGTATATATTAAAACACTTAACCGTATATTATTGGATAAAATATCTGAAGCAGATTGTTACGAGGACCGACCGTCGTGGTCGGCCCCCGGAGATGGACTAACTAATCAAAATGAATAAAGCAGTGCAGAAGGCACGCGTAATAATTATTTGCAGGGCGCAGCGCGTCTTGTCGGTGCGCCGCGTCCCGTTGGTTAGCGTGTGAACGCTGACCTAAGCAAACTATTAGCGGATGGCAACGTATCACGCCGACGCTCCGCGTCTCGCCGGCCAGCGTGTGAACGCTGACGTTAGCAAAAAGAATGAATAATAAATCGAATATAAATTATTAAAAATTCAAAAATTCACAAAGGGGGTTGGAGACCCAGGACGTAACAGGTTTAATTATGTTTGAAGCTGGAAAGACCGGCGGCGATAGGACTGCGATACGGGGAGGTGATATTTTGCCTCCTGGTCAACGCTTCGGTATCGACAATGAGCAGAGACAATATTTTTCAAGCTTTAGGATGCAGGGGCGGGAGACAGATTTTCTATTTTCGTCAACAACTCGACGGTATTGTTCTTCTGACTTAGTTCGAGGTCGGCGTACGAGATAGTCTCATTCGTCTTACAGAATCGTGCGAGGGACATAATTTGGTGTGTATAACTGTGAACGTGCCGTCTTTCGCGCAATGATCTGTATGGTTATCATTTCGACCAGTGCGTGACATCGTTCCTAACGATATATGGCGACTAATTAGTGTAGCTCTGCTAGCTAACTCATCAGTACGGGGCGTCAAAGGCGCCCGTGGGGGCTCAGAAAACGCGTTTCGGCTCTGTACGATGGGCAAAAATCCGTACTCTCGGCAATAGATAAAATTAATCATACGCTTTTTATTCTCTATTACGAGCGTTCTCCTCACTGCCATCCGATATTAAACCTCGCTGGTGCGCTAGGTAATTAGGGTGGGGGCAGTGTTCTACACATAGTGTAATTCTAAGTACAATATAAGCGAGTACTCGAGCATCGTTGTAACTAGCAATGTGCTCGGTGTAAATCCACTTATTGCAACCGTAATAGAGGCTCTCAGTCTGAGCATTGCGCAGATCGTTCGTTCTTTGACATATTTTGCTTAGCTCTGCGGGTATTAGGTCTCATAAATATAGACAGTACAGTGTCTGTAAAGCATTGAAAATCTATAGAGGTTGCTCGCTCATGTTTAAAACCACCGAAAAATATGTATGAATGTGGTATATCGATTTGTATTACATGCAGGCAAACTCGACCGACTAACGCGTGTTTTATAGCAGCTCGTAAAAAATCAGAGGCACCAAAGGAATAGAAAAAAGACAAGCTTTCGACGAGATTTTCGGTTTATAATTTTGAGACGCAGCAATTGCAAAATGATAAATCGACACGAATTCACGAGCCAAATTTATGTGTTTCACAATGCGTATGCATGACACGTCTTGAAATCCCAAATATAGAGATCGATTGTGCTGACTGTGGTAAACGCGAATTTGTATTTAACGATGATTCTATTGGGAAGCTCGTGAAATTAGCATTATCGCAAAAATATAAAGAGACCATCTGTGTTGCTCAGAATTCAATAGGCTTCGACGCGCAGTTTATTCTACGGTATCTAATCGAAGTGCAAAAATACAGCTGCCCTCTCTGATTATGAATGGTACAAAGATTGTCTCGATGAAAATTGGCAATGTCATTTTTCTTGATAGTCTAAACTATTTGTCCATAGATCTTAGAGCTTTACCTAAGGCCTTCGGTTTTGTGGATGAGGTGGCAAAAGGTACATTTCCGTATTTATTCAACACATCGGAATCTCGAAATTACACAGGTCTTCTACCGGCTCTGCATTTTAATTCACCCGATAGAATGTTCTCAGCAGATCGCGAGCGATTTTTAAGATAGTATGAGTAAGAACCAAATCGCGTCGATTATAAATTTGATTTTGCGACGGAATTTGGGCAATATTGTCGTACAGACGTTACGGTTTTGAGACGTGCGTGTCCAGCTTTTCGCGAGATACTTACACGTTGCGGAAGTGTGTGCCCGCTTACAGAAGCTTGCACAACAGCATCAGCGTGTATGAGAGTATTTCAAAAGAATTTTCTACAGAAGGATCGCATTGAAGTGTCACCATCAGTGGGGTACCACTGGGGCGATAAGCTGTCGCGCAAGGCCGTCGTATGGCTCGTATGGCTCAAGCGCGAGCGCAACTGCATTATCGTACATAGTACGATAGATAGTACGTGGAGGCGAGGGTCCATCACGTTCCTGAATTCCACGGCTGCTTTTGGCATGGATATCTATGATGCAAGCGTACCTATCTTATTTCCGGGCGAATCAGATCGAAAGGTTATTAAGCGAGATATGGGAAAGCAATTTTGATTGATTACTCAAGGATAACGAGGAAATGTTGTTATACGTGAAAAATCACTCCATAGACAAGCAGACGTTTCTCGAATCATGCGATGCATTCTTTGGCGGTCGAACGGACATGTTTTTGAGTCTGTACGGCATCGCGAATGGGGAGCAGATACTCTATGTAGATGACTCGTGTGTCATGGCTCGCTGTGTCCATGGGTGTGTATGAATGGAAAATATCCCGTTAGACATGCGACATTGTACGTAGATGACGAGTGTCGAAAACTCGTAAGACTTGAAGACGATCTGAGTGTTGTCGCGGGTCTCGTGAAGTGCATCGTAGTAGCATTGCGCGATTTGTATCTGTTCGCATGCATGGGAAACAACTGTTCCCTCTGTGTAAAACATGCTGTATAGACATGGACACACCTATGGGCTGCACACACGACGACCCGATTGAGCGAACGTTTGACAGCACATAGATCGTGGACGAGCAGAGAAAGCTGTCTCGCTCGGATATTAGGTGACGCGTATAGATGAAATTTGGTAATACGTTGTTACGCAGTATGACTCGACAACGCGGCGAGGCGGACATTTTGCCGAATACATTGACACATTCCTAAAAATAAAATGGGAGTTGACTGGACCACCAGCGGAGTCTAACGATGACGAGAAAGCAATAGAGCATTTCATAACGTTGTATGAGAAGTCTGAGACTATATCATCTCAAGCGAAGTGCTCTACAGTCTAATTCCGGTTTCCAATCGATTGCAAACTTCACACTTAATTCGTTCTGGGGATAGTCTGATCAACGCGAGAATCTCCCGAAAACCGTAATCGTTTTCACTCGCTCGGAGCTAATGAATTTACGAACGAGTCCGGAGGGTGAGGTGACGAGTATGCTACCGGTTAATCACAAGATCATGTATGTGAACTATGCAAGCAACCGCGATGATATCCAACCTTCCCCAACATCGTACGCCGTGATTGCAGCATACACGACGGCACAGGCTTGCCTAAAACAATATAGTTATATCTTGAGGGTCTCGGGAGGCGAATATTGAACTGCGATACGGACTCCTGTATTTCAATTTCTCGCAGATCTCACGGATGAATTAAGCGAATACGGGCCAGGTAGTTATGTAAGTTCGTTCGTTTCGGGAGGACCAAAATTTTACGCATATCTTGTTCGTCAACCTAACGGTACGACTATTAAAAAATGTAAAGTAAAGGGTATCACGCTAAACTTTGCAAATAGCCGTCACGTAAATTATGACGTAATACGCTCCTTCGTGACATAAGCTAGCGTAGCTATTATTTTTATATTCGACGCTATTCGACGCACGGAATTTCATCAGGTAGTAACGCGTAAGGAATCGAAATCATGCGAACCTGTTAATACGAAGCGAAAGCGGCAGGGGAAGTACTCTATTGTATCGTACGGCTATTGTGAAATACGCTAATTAGTACAACGAAAATAGTATATAGATTAGTCTCATGGGTGAATTCGCGGTATTCAAAAATAAACTTTTTGTCCAATTTAATGTATCGTATTTTCTATGCACAATACGTAAAAAGAATAGGAATATTGATTTATTATGTATAAAACCGTTGTCTGCTCGTTCTATTTGTGCTGCTATTCGTACCAGTAGCTGCTATCTCTTCACCGTTCCTTTTGGTTCTGACCTTCTCGTCTTTAATTCCGTTTGTCCCGTCTTTCTTATCGAGTGTTTCCTTTTGTTCCGACTTTCTTGTGCTATCCCCGTGGATATAATACTGCTGTCTAGAATTACATGAATCGTAAATTTTACATATAGACCTGTATGCATAATGAAATAAAAATATTGCTTTATTTGTGAGAAATTAAAAACTATCGTTATAATATTTGCATATGGAGTAAACATTAGCTTATACCGCGGTCACGCACCTCTTCGGCTAGTACAGGCGTGCTGCGCCTTATCCGCTCATCAAGGCTGCCAAAATAGCATATGCCCTGGGACCGCCGCCGCCGCCGCCGTTGCGGTATCAGCTTTTTTAAGTGTATCTGATTGGTTTTGATAGACACTCATCTACAGTAGCGGACAAAAGTTTAAGACGGAGAGGAAAAAAAAAGTAATCGTTGATTTTTTTATGAAAAGAATTGACTCAGTGGACTTTTTTTTGTATTAGCTAATTAATCATTAATTCATATATTTATTACATAAATTCAATTTTGCGCGTAACAACATTAGATACAATAAACAAAGAAAACATAAATTTGTTTGATATCTTCGGGGACAAAAGTTTAAGACTATACGTAAAAAAATATTTTTTGGTAGAAAATATACAGATATTTTCCTCCCTTCAATACTTTGTCCACAGTCCATTATTTTTTATCACATCAGCACATCTTTGAGGCATTGAATCAATTAATTTTTTGCAGTCGTTCACAATTGTTTCATTCCACGTTTTTTCAACCGAAGAGTACAAATCGTCAAAATTTTTTGGTTTATTTCTTTGAACCCTTCTTTTTATGGTACACCATAAGTTTTCAATTGGATTTAAATCCGGCGACTGCGACGGCCACGGTAATAAAGTGATTTTTTCATCTTGAAAAAAACTTTTCACTACCCGAGCCGTATACTTTGGGTCATTATCTTGTTGATAAATAAAATTATCACCCGGATTTTCGTAGGCATACGGTAACATAGTATTTTTCAATATATCCAAGTATTGAAAACGGTCCATGATTCCATTAATTCGGCGTATTGGTCCAGGACCATTGCGAGAAAAACATGTCCACACCATTACGTTTCCACCTCCATGCTTAACTGTCGGTAAAACACATCGAGGATTTAAATCTTCGCCAATTCGACGTCTTACATACAGTATCCCGTCAGAACAAATTCGGTTGAATTTGGATTCGTCCGAAAATAGCACATTTTGCCAATCCTCACTTGTCCAATGCCGATGAGCCTTAGCAAATTGCAGTCGTAATTTTTTATTCTTTTTACTGAGCATCGGCTTCTTCCGTGGCTTTCGTGCTTTCAAATTGAATTCGTCTAATCGTCTTCGGACAGTTCTTACACTAATTTGTGCATTATTATTACTGGATATTTCAGCTCTGATATCGACTGCTGAACGAAAACGATCTCTCTCGCTTAATCGATGAATCCGACGATCCAGCGTTGGCGTGGTTTTCCGCGGTCTACCGTTTTTTGGTCGATCAAAATAGTCCCCAGTCTTCACAAACTTGTACCACGCTTGCTTACAAGAAGTTTCTGATCGATTCATTTGAGTTACAATTGAAGAAAATGTCTCATTTTGCTTCCGTAGAGACACGATTAGTTTTCGTTCAGTTGATAACAAATTACGGGCTTTACCCATACTCTTTTCGTACGTAATTAAACTTAAGATACTGGATGATACACCACAAACTATTTACAGTATTAATATATCAAATTATTGCGTGGATTGACTACGGGTATCTTGTTCGACAGATCGTCTTAAACTAATGTCCGCTGTTTACAGATGGTTGGAAGAAAAAAAAAATTGTATAATCTATATTGTTTACATTTGACGACCGAGACTTCTACATTATGAAGGTCAAACGTACACATGTATTGTAAAAAAACAACAAGCCGAAAGAAACGTTAGTACTTGTATGACAGATCTATGAACCAAATTGTAATTCATCGTCTTAAACTTTTGTCCGCTACTGTATATGGATACACGTTGGAAACATCCATGGACAGCCGTGATAAGCGGTCCTACGGGCTGTGGTAAAACATATTTTGTCAAAAAATTCTTTGAATACTGTAACGGTATTTTCACGTTAGCATTAAATTTTGTTCTTCTGAGGGGAAGAATTCGGGCTCGAACACTAAGATAATTAATTGTAGACTTCTATTGGAGGTATAAGTAAGGTTTATTTAATAAGTTCATAGAATTTTTGTGTTGTGAGGCTTTTTGGCGCGTTTAACCGTACAATTTCTCAGTGATGTTTAATTGCTCGGATGGTTCCACGCTCTTCTTTACCCGTGAGGTTATCTGATTCTCGACTTCGGCGCTGAGCGGTGGATATCGCAACTAGGCGGTATCGAGCTCAGCCGTCTTGATCCTTTTCCCGCCTGGCTGCTGACGTGCTGTCTGCTGGGCTTGCGTCGTTGTTGCTGGCGCGCCGGTCAGCCGTTATGGACGTTGGGTCCGTGACCGTGTACGCGTCGTTTGTTTTAATAATTAAGAAGCGTTGTTTTCCTTGTTGTTCCGCGTTCGGCTGTTTGTTTATTGTATTCGTGCCGTTTCCGTGTGTTCCGGTCGTGTCTTTCCGGGGTGATCGTGGTCCTGGTTCGCGAGTGATATTTACTAGGTGTGGAATAATAACAGCTACTGGATTAGTATTCCCAGTAATTGTCAGTTTTTCATATGGTCGTTGATGGATTCCTCCCCAAAATCTTTAGCAGTGGACCAGAATGTTCCGGTTCTTCTTCGCTCTTGGTGAGTTGGTCTTTTTGATTTATCTTTCTCTTCTCCTTTCTCTCTATTTAGTGGTGTCGTTCTCATGCGACGCGCTTGACACATCTACTGAAATTGTTTTTCGCCTAATTATCTTCCTAGATGTCTTAAAATTCTAAATTAAATTTCTATGAATCGGGCTCACAAATGCCCTCCTAAACCTATTTATTAATTTATTTTCTGAGCTGTATTTCAAATTCTCACTCCGAAAGTCTCTCCTGTTTAAAACGGTGGTTTAGCATGAAATCCACTTGACCGTACCCTGTCCTTGTGTTGTAATTTTTCTTGCTGCTGTAATAGTTTGATTATGACACTATTAATTTCTATTTCTTTTTCTATCCTCTCTCCAAGTGTACAAATTAGAAAGCTATCGGTACCGTAAGCGAGTCTTTCTCGTGAATCGATGCGCTGCGTTCAGGATACTTCTTATAACTATCTGTACTTACTTCTAATTATTCTACCCAAACCGTCTTATACTATTCGCTTAATTCTTCTAAACTAAACCCTAATTATTTATCTTAATGGCACTAACGTTCTCTTCTTTATCCGGCTTTTTAGAATATTTCTTGTTTTATTCAACCAGTCCGATGCTGTTCGCTATTAATCTTTATATTTGTTCCTCCACTAACTTGCACTATATTCTTTTATCTGTCAATGTTCAAATAAATTTGTAGGGCTGACGCACACCCTTTTATGTTCGAATTTTTAGATTTAATATGAAATTTCCAGTTTTATAAAAAAGAGACTTCTATCGCTGCGCACAAGCGAGTTCTGGCTTGGTTGGCGGTTTGAACTGATAAGAGAGTTCTTCTCGGTTTGAAGCTGCCTTTTATACTTTTCTCCTCTTTCCCACTCTCTTATTTTAGCTCTCTTTGCCTATTGTCTCATATAATTTCTTTTGTTTCAGGTCGCCCCGCCATCCTGCCCCTACATCCCCTCACTGCCAGAGCGAGGCCAGCCGGTCGCTGACCCGCTATTTTTCGGCAGCGAAGGAATGTGACAGGATCCAGCTTGTTCGTGGTCTCGTCTAGACTACTGCCCATTTAATCTTTCTTACGTGTCGTCTAAATGATTTCTGAATATGATGAATAAATGATTATTTTTGTATTAATTTGTGTTTTTTAATTTTATTTTGTTTCCTCTAGCTCCCTTTTCAGATATTATCCATGATTTTGTTTATTGGTATTTTTGTTTTATTTATTCTTATCTTAATCTGTCCTTTTATGATTGTGACTACGTCACATTATCCCCCCAAATTTTTGATCGGTCAGATTACTGACCGTATCAAAGATTTGTAAGTTTTGATTTATTTGATCTTTATTTATCGATGTGTTTCATTATTATTTTAAACTTATTACTAACTTAGCACTAGACTTATTTCAACTACTTATTCCTATACTTATTCTATAATAAATTGACGCGAAATAATGAACACAACGCACGAGGTATATATTTTATATAAAAATTTTTTTTATTTATGTCCCGTCACTGTCGTTTTGTCTGTCCTCGTCGCTGTCAGTCACGTATGGGTCTTCTTGCGGGATCACGCCCCACTCCACTAGCGTGGTCGTCGTTGCCTCGTCCGGTGGTGGCGTAGCCAGCCAGGCCTCCATTGCCTCGTCTTCGTCGTCTGTGGAGTCCTCTGCCTCCGGAAACTCTTCTATCAATTCTGCCAGCTCCCGCAATATCTCATCCATCGTCTGGCTTCTGGGTGTGCTAGAGCTCGTATCGGTAGATGCGCGTGAGGTACCGGCTGTCGGTCTGATCACGCCCCCCAGTCTCGCAGCCTGCCGCTCTTGTCTTTGTTCCGCACGGTAATGCTTGCCGTGTCGCCCCCCATCTCGGCCGTAGCTGAATTCCGGGTTGGTGGTCACCCTTCGGGCATCCCCACTCCGCCGGAGCTGCTGTGCCACGTCGTATCCCCTGTTGTCGAGGCTGGCGTGTATGGTTACCCATACTACCTCGACAACAGGGTCTAGCTCATCCACATACAAATCCACGGTTTGGCCCACCGTGAGGGAAGCGAATCGGCTGCACGCCGCCCCGCTCCAATTTTGACCGATTGGAGATAGTTCGTGCAACGCACACGTCACTGCGAAATACGGTTCACCGTAATGGTACATCGGTGCCGTATATAGCGTGTCGCTCTCCGTGTGGATCCTGGTGCCCAGATCGCCCATCCACACGTTGTACCTGCCATCGTTTTTTTTTTCCGTAATCGTTCCACGGAGAAAGGTATACTCTCCCGGGTCTTCTTCATTCACCAGCAGGAACAGAACGGCCCTCCCAGGATACAATTCTTCCTCGATGACCCGATGAATTTCTGGGTGGGTCCGGCTGGTTCTTGCCACTTGTTGGAGGAATTCCTCCCTTCTTCGCCGATCTTTTTCGAGCCAGACGTAAAATCTGCTCGGACTCTCAGCAGTTAAAACTTCTGCTGCGTATGGTTCGTTGGGGGCCAAATACTCCACCCCGTATTCAACGAATCGTGGCACCGACATTTTTCTTCTTTTTATTTTATTTTATCCGAAAAAAAAAAATTTTATTTGTTTAATTTCTCTTGTTTTCTTGATTTTATTTTATTTTATTCCCTTTTTTGAACGTACCTCTTTTTCCAAACGATTTCCCGAAATCCAGAGATTAAAAAAAATTTAAAATAAAAAAAAAACACTTTCTTCTCACTGCCTTTTCGGTTTTGTTAATTTGTACTTCTTTTTTCTTTTTCGCCTCTCTGTCCTCGTGGTTTTGTAGGCCGTTCCTTTGTCGTCGATCCCTTTATAGACATTTCTTGATATGGCCTTATATCTATATTTATCAATTTTCATTTTTGGCCAATGTAAATTCATCATTTCGGATTTCCGGATTCTTCGTGATTTTTCGGTAGAATTTCGTGCCGGCCTTGGCCTCTGCGCCAATTATCCGTCTCCCGAACCCCTTTCTCCATTACTCTCTCTTGGCCTTCAATCGATTACCCAATCGTCGAATCGATTACCAATACCCGGAATTTGCGTCATCTTCGTAGAATCTATTATTTTCTACGAATTCCAGTACGCGTCAAGCCTATCGGGTTACGTGTTCGTCGCGCCTCTTTTCTTGACCAACCACAACACGAAAGATCTTGGCGCCTGCTTTGGTGTACTTTCCCTCGGTTTTGCATATAGTTTCTGAGATAATTTTACTATATGCTCGGTACGCTGACCGTCGGTGCTTTTGTTTTCACTGTACCTGACAATGCCGAGTGTAGGCCCTGTTGTCTTGCTTTCGGACTCTGCCCCCTTTCTCTCTCGCTCTCTCCCATGGTTGTCGAATTCGCTGCTTCTTCGTTCTTCTCGTCTGTCTTTTCTGTCTCTGTCCTATACCTCTTAAACATACTGGCGTGAAATTTACCGCGCTCTCTCTTACTTTCTACATCTATTACTAAATATGTCGCTATTCCGACGCATTTCTTAATTTTATATGGCCCTTCATATAAGGGCATAAATTTTGATGTTAATTGTTTGAGCGGATCGGAAACATTTAACGCTTTAATTAAAACTAAATCCCCTACCTCATAATTAGTTAGCCTATGTGTTGCGTCGAATTTCTCCGCTTGACGCCGCCCTTTTTTCGAAATTCTCTCTCTCACGATCTCGATCTTCATTTCGTATGTGGTGGCATCCTCTTCGTCTCTTCTTATCCCCATTTGTTTATTCCATTCTCTGGTCGGCTTCTTTTTACACTGTAGCTCCATGGGTGTGAATTCAGTTGTCTCGTGGTGAGATTCATTAATACAATCCTGTATTACTTTTACCCATTTAAACCATCCTGCATGATTTTCTGTCAGGAACGTACGAAAAAATCTTCCCAGCTCTCGGTTAACTCGCTCGACGATATTTCCTTGAGGATGACGGATTGATGAGAAAACCGCCATGATGTCCTCGTCCTTGAGTTTCTTAAGCCAGTTTTTCGCAGTGAATTGCGTGCCATGATCGAATTGAATTCTACGGGGTTTTCCATACTTGGGAATGTAGTCATCGAATATTCTTTTTATTACTGTAGATGTGTTTGCTTTTTTCATAGGATATAACACCACATATTTACTGAAAGCATCTAATGTCACGAGGTTGTGTTTCACCCCGCCCACCGATGCTGGTAATGGTCCATAAAAATCGATAGATACCAAATCCCCTGGTTTTTCTGGGATGATCGTTTGCATCGCCGCGTAGCTCGTTTGTATTGCAATTTTATTTCTCTGACACGTATCACAAGTTGCTAATGTATTTCGAGTGATCTTAGCCAGATGTGGATAGGTGAAATCTTCTTCCAGCATCCGTGAACACTTCCGGGCCCCAAGGTGTCCATACATAGCATGGCAAGCCTTAATTAATTCTTTGATAATACTTTTTGACACTATTACTCGCCACACACCATTTTTCGATTTCTTTTCCAAGATACCTTTTTGAATCCGGAATTTTCTATCTTCATCCCCTTCTTTATCTTGACCGAGGAAATCCATAATAATTCTCAGATCTTCTTGCTCTCGTTGAATTTTTTCCATGCATTTAAGTCTCTTGGCCAGATCCCGCGGAAGTTTCTCTGCTAGGACTCCTGCGACAACGATGATCCCTTTTTTATCGGCCGAGGGTAACTTCTCGTCTCCCTTCACTCTACTCAGGGCATCCGCGACTACATTAGCTTTTCCCGCAACATGTTCAATCTGTAAATCGTAATCTTGTATCGAGAGGACCCATCTCATGAGCCTTTCCGCAGTAAAACGACAGGTTTTCAGGAAAATTAATGCCTTGTGATCGGTCTTTATGTGTATTTGTGCACCTTTCAAATATGTCCGGAATTTTTGAAGAGCCCACACAATCGCTAGTAGTTCCTTCTCTGTTGTCATATAGCCGATCTCGGCCCCTTTCAGAGTCCGACTTGCAAACGTCACTACCTCGCTCTCATTAGTTTCATTTTCCTGCGACAGGATCGCTCCGAGCGCATATCCACTTGCGTCCGTGGTAAGTGTGTACGGTTTACTCGTGTCTGGAAATCGTAATATTATTTCTTTACAGAATAAATTTTTTACTTTCTCGAATGATTTTTCCATCTCTTCATCCCATTTCCATCGAACACCCTTTCTCAACAGATTCAGCAATGGCGCGGTTTCATGCGCATGGCGATTTGTGAATTTCGTATAAAAATTTATTAAGCCTAAAAATCCTCTTAATTGTTTTATTGTCTTCGGCCGTGGATATTCTTGAATTGCTTTGATTTTCTCCGGATCGGGTTTCAAACCTTCCGTGGTGAGAATGTGACCGAGAAATATGACTTCATTTCGGAAAAAATGAGATTTACTAAATTTTAGTGTCATTCCATGCTCGAGAAATCTTTCAAATAATTTTCGCAGATGGTCGAGATGTTCTTCATGTGATGTAGACATAATTAAAAGATCATCCACGAAATTTATCACGAAATCTAATCCTTCGAGGACCACATCGAGTGCCCTTATTAAACTCGCCGTGCTTGTTTTCAGACCAAATGGTGTTACCGTAAACTCATAACATTTTCCATTATGTTGGAATGCCGTATATTTTCTTGAGTCTGGATGCAGCGGTATCTGCCAAAAACTACTTGTTAAGTCTAGCGTTGACATCACCGTTTTTCCTCCGCATCGTTGGAAAATTTCCTCGATAGGTGGTGCATTGTTGTAGTCATTTATCAGGTAATTATTTAATTCTCGGGCATCAAGACATAAACGTACCGAATCATCATCCTTTGTTACCGGCATCAACGGGTTGATATAAATGCTTTCCGATTTCTGTATCACCCCGACTTTAAGCATTCTCCCGATTTCCTTCTGCACCTTTTCTCGTTGCATTAATGAAACCGGATAAGAGCGATGAAAATATGGTTTCGGATCTTTGAGTAGTAGTCGATGTTCGTACTTCGTCATCCGTCCTGGAATTTTATCGAAAATCTCTCGTCTGCATTCGACGATCCTTTTAAACTCCTCTCTTATTCCCGGTCTTAAACCTACACACTCGGTCATTTTCTCCATAAATTCTCCTTCAGTCAGGCTGATATTCGTCTCTCCATCTGGAGTATCTTTTATCACTACTGTAGCACATATTTCATTTGGCTTACTTTTATGAAATTCCTCTGGATTCACATGTTGCCACAATCCTTCATTTAATTTCGCAATAATCTTATCCTCTACTGCTAAAATTTGTTGTTTGGCATCTATTGAAATTTTTAAAATCAACATCCCGTCGATTCCGATTAGCACTGGTCTTACTAACTTTGGCACCACTAGCACTTGCAAAACCCCTTTTGAGCCGTACGTCTCCGCATCTATCATAATCTGCTTCTTGACTCGTTCCGTCTCTCCACCAAACGCTCCGACGACCTGTGTCGACGTAACCGGTAGCATCGGGCAGTTCTTGAAAATTTCTTCATTTTGTCGGAAAAACTCTTCCGATATACACGACACTTCACTTCCGCTATCTATTAAACTTATTTCCGTCATACCTGCGATTGTCACTGGTATCTCAGGGCATCTCGGATGTCTTTCATCATACCACTTCGTCGGGATCTCCTCAGCCTCTTCATACAAATATTCTCGAGGATTTTCCATTGACATTGCACAGACTACCTTATTATTTCTCATCCTCTCCACTACCCCTGGTGTTGGCCTTCCGATATCAGGTACTCCTTGAACTCTGGCAACGTTTTCTGGCCACATACTCTTCGTCGTATTAAGTGCGCCTTTACCGTCTTCCTGAACTCTTTTTTCCCATGATTCAGCCTGCCCTCGCCAATCGGTGCTCTCCTCTTCATCCCTTCTCACTGACTGTTCACTGCTTTCGCATTTTTCCTCTTTTTTCCGTTGATCCCTCAACTTCTTCTTCTCTCTTTTCCTCGCGTTCATCCGTTGTCTCGTGCTTTTCTTTTCCTCCTGTTTTACCGTTGCGCTCCGCTCCTCGTCGTTATTATTTATTCTTTGTTCTTCCTCGGGCGCAACGACTAGGCGTTTCCCGAGCCCGTGTTTCCCACTCCTGAGCATCCTGGTCTCGGCTCTCTCGGTATGGTGTGTTCGACAAATGGTCCTTGCAGAGCACGACTGATGTTATTCACCGGGTTACCTGGTAATTGCTCCTGCCGTGATGGAGTTACTTCTCCTGGTCTGCTGTTTTCTGGTCCTGGGAAATATCTCGGTCGGTTCTCCTGCCATGGTGGTCTTTGTTGTCCTGACCTATTTTCTCGAGAAGGATTTGTTGGAGGCCATGGTCCGTTGTTCTGCCACGGTGGTCTCTCTCCCCTGTCGACCTGACGTCCTGGTGATGGTGGAAATTGGTTTCCGCCATTATTTGCAAAGTTTTCTCGATTTTCGTATCTAATGTAAGGACGCGCTGTTTGCTCACGCACAGCTCCTCTATTAAAATGTCTCTGTTGCTCCTGGGAAGCATATCCCCCGGTACGACCTGTGCCTCTCTTGTAATTTAGAGGACCTGCCACGTCCGTGCTTTCCAACAGTTCTAAGAATTCGTCTATTTCACGTATTTGCCGCACTCTCACTGCACTGCGTACTTCCTCGTCAAAATGCTTCGCGAGTCGACGGATTATATCCTCGTCACTGAGTTTCTCGCTAAGATCCCGTGCATTTCCAATCACACGAGTGGCATACTCGGCTCGTGTCAACGTTTGCCCTTCTAGATAAAACGATCCGAATTCTAAATTCTTCTTCACTTTATCCTGCATGTCGCGAGCCCAGTATCTTGAACGGAATTTTTCCTCAAATGTTTGTAAATCATGCACCGCTCCTTCCACCACCAGCCACCAATCGTTAGCCACACCTTTTAATGCTGTTCCGATGGTGTGACGTATTTCTGTCTCTTCAATCCCTCCAGCGATACAAAATTCACGGAATTCCTTTAAAAATCTCATAGGCCTTTCTTTTCCGTCGCCATTATATGTGGGAGGCTTCTGTGCCGTTGTGTATAGTCGGGTGACATTCATCCCGCCTCCAATGGTTTGACCGAAATTCATAGATGCACTCGTTCTTTGTGTTGTTTCCTCTAATCTTTCGATTCTTTTTGTGTTCTCGTCGGTAATCTCTTGTCTTGCACGTATTTCAGCCATCATTTCTAACGTTCTTTTTTCCAGTTTTTCCGACGTCACCCTCTGACTAGCGACCTGTCGTTGAATATAATTATTTGTTGTAGTAAGCTCTTCTCGTACCCTTTCCTGTGCCTTTTCAATTTTTCGATCTGTGCGGTCCTCTACAGCAGCGATCTCCTTTTCCAGTCTAGCCTTAGACGATTCTCTCAATATTCCCATCCTGCTCAGACAATCGTCCCTCATTTCCTGCTGAGTTCGGATCACTTCCTCGTGTTTCTTATCGATTTTCTCCTCCATCCTCTGTAGAAGTTGCACGATTTGGCCTACCTCCACGGGATTTGGTACGACGATCCTAGTCCTGTCAGTAAGTCTCGGTGTACTGCCGTTTTCACCGTTGATCTGACCATTTGTAAATTCGTCTAATATGACTTCGCTTTCTTCGATGGGCATGATCTCAGAAAGTCGATTTATCCTCCCCAGATCTCTCTGTCGCTGACCATCCAGCACATGTTCAGCAGTTGTAGACTCCCAGAGATATACCTGGCTTGTTTCATTACCTCCTTCCTGTCGACGATGGTCCTCTAGACTCTCCATCATCCTCATTTCCTCGAGCTCAGTCGAGATATTCGGTTCAGCCCCTGTAGCCATACTTCAATTCTTACACCAAATTCTCTGCTTTATGCGCGCCCTACTTTACCTCTGCAGTCCTTTTTATCTGTGTTCGAGTCCCTGTTCGGGCGCCAAATGTAACGGTATTTTCACGTTAGCATTAAATTTTGTTCTTCTGAGGGGAAGAATTCGGGCTCGAACACTAAGATAATTAATTGTAGACTTCTATTGGAGGTATAAGTAAGGTTTATTTAATAAGTTCATAGAATTTTTGTGTTGTGAGGCTTTTTGGCGCCTTTAACCGTACAATTTCTCAGTGATGTTTAATTGCTCGGATGGTTCCACGCTCTTCTTTACCCGTGAGGTTATCTGATTCTCGACTTCGGCGCTGAGCGGTGGATATCGCAACTAGGCGGTATCGAGCTCAGCCGTCTTGATCCTTTTCCCGCCTGGCTGCTGACGTGCTGTCTGCTGGGCTTGCGTCGTTGTTGCTGGCGCGCTGGTCAGCCGTTATGGACGTTGGGTCTGTGACCGTGTACGCGTCGTTTGTTTTAATAATTAAGAAGCGTTGTTTTCCTTGTTGTTCCGCGTTCGGCTGTTTGTTTATTGTATTCGTGCCGTTTCCGTGTGTTCCGGTCGTGTCTTTCCGGGGTGATCGTGGTCCTGGTTCGCGAGTGATATTTACTAGTTGTGGAATAATAACAGCTACTGGATTAGTATTCCCAGTAATTGTCAGTTTTTCATATGGTCGTTGATGGATTCCTCCCCAAAATCTTTAGCAGTGGACCAGGATGTTCCGGTTCTTCTTCGCTCTTGGTGAGTTGGTCTTTTTGATTTATCTTTCTCTTCTCCTTTCTCTCTATTTAGTGGTGTCGTTCTCATGCGACGCGCTTGACACATCTACTGAAATTGTTTTTCGCCTAATTATCTTCCTAGATGTCTTAAAATTCTAAATTAAATTTCTATGAATCGGGCTCACAAATGCCCTCCTAAACCTATTTATTAATTTATTTTCTGAGCTGTATTTCAAATTCTCACTCCGAAAGTCTCTCCTGTTTAAAACGGTGGTTTAGCATGAAATCCACTTGACCGTACCCTGTCCTGGTGTTGTAATTTTTCTTGCTGCTGTAATAGTTTGATTATGACACTATTAATTTCTATTTCTTTTTCTATCCTCTCTCCAAGTGTACAAATTAGAAAGCTATCGGTACCGTAAGCGAGTCTTTCTCGTGAATCGATGCGCTGCGTTCAGGATACTTCTTATAACTATCTGTACTTACTTCTAATTATTCTACCCAAACCGTCTTATACTATTCGCTTAATTCTTCTAAACTAAACCCTAATTATTTATCTTAATGGCACTAACGTTCTCTTCTTTATCCGGCTTTTTAGAATATTTCTTGTTTTATTCAACCAGTCCGATGCTGTTCGCTATTAATCTTTATATTTGTTCCTCCACTAACTTGCACTATATTCTTTTATCTGTCAATGTTCAAATAAATTTGTAGGGCTGACGCACACCCTTTTATGTTCGAATTTTTAGATTTAATATGAAATTTCCAGTTTTATAAAAAAGAGACTTCTATCGCTGCGCACAAGCGAGTTCTGGCTTGGTTGGCGGTTTGAACTGATAAGAGAGTTCTTCTCGGTTTGAAGCTGCCTTTTATACTTTTCTCCTCTTTCCCACTCTCTTATTTTAGCTCTCTTTGCCTATTGTCTCATATAATTTCTTTTGTTTCAGGTCGCCCCGCCATCCTGCCCCTACATCCCCTCACTGCCAGAGCGAGGCCAGCCGGTCGCTGACCCGCTATTTTTCGGCAGCGAAGGAATGTGACAGGATCCAGCTTGTTCGTGGTCTCGTCTAGACTACTGCCCATTTAATCTTTCTTACGTGTCGTCTAAATGATTTCTGAATATGATGAATAAATGATTATTTTTGTATTAATTTGTGTTTTTTAATTTTATTTTGTTTCCTCTAGCTCCCTTTTCAGATATTATCCATGATTTTGTTTATTGGTATTTTTGTTTTATTTATTCTTATCTTAATCTGTCCTTTTATGATTGTGACTACGTCACAATACATGCGCATAATGACGGATGTCCCATTCGAGCGTATTTTTTTCCATTACTCAGAGTGGCAGTCCGGGTATTCAGTGTACGGTGATAAAATCGAATTTCGCAAGGGTTTACCACAAACAGCAGGCTACTCGAATGATACGAGACTTAAACTTGTGGTCATTGACGATCTAATGCACGAAGCATCAGCAGGGTAGCCATCATTAAAATCTTAGTGTCATCTTCATTACGCAATATCTCTTCACGCACGACTGTCTTGGCCTACACGAGCCATGGAATATACCAGAAAGATTGTGCTTATTCCTCACAAGAACATACATCGTCTCGCGGGTCTCGCTACTACTGCGACTACTACACTACTACAGAGTCGTCGCTCTCCGTACAGACTACCGGTACACCGTTATCGCATCTCGACTCTGAGCTGACTGAAATTCTAAACTCTCACTCATACAAGTGCTAGATAGAGAGATGGACAGTGTACCAGCAGATTCAACAGCGTTATCTTCACTTACAATTAGTCGAGTACAATAATACAGTACTGAATATTCCGTCAAAACGAAAAATAGAAAAAATCGATACGCTCGAGAATAAAATCAATGACGTTTTAATGAACGAAGTAAAATCTCGGCTCAGTGACACACTTATTATCGATAGCGTACTAAAAAATTGTAATCTAAAGCATTATCGATGCTTCGCAATTTACATTGCAATGCAGTCGGTCAAAAAAGGATATGGGATCATAACGGCGTTGCTTCCATAGACGACAGAAGAATTTCAAACACCATTATTATATTATTGATCTAGTTAATGGTGCTATGCGCGATAAAAAATGCGAGAAACCCGTCGGCCGATCTAACTTTGCCAAACTCCTGCGAACGATACAGGTGCCACGTGAATTTATCGGCCATTCTGAGTTACTACATGAGCCTACACCTTACGTCGTCCTCGATACCGCAGCGCCGTCTCATTTTACCACGCGATAGTGTTAGTAGCAGTAGCAGCAACAGTAGCAACAGCGAGGCCGAGATCGCACACTCAAACAGAGATTGAATGCTCACGGCGGATAACGACATCATCGAGGGGCGGAGGGGGAGAAAAAAAAGGACGAACGATTGCAATCATCGCACAAATAGAGAGCTAACGATATCCCAGCGAATATCAGTCGCCCCATAGTTAGTAAAGAAAAAGAAAAAGAATCCATTTAATTGGCCATCGTTCGAGTTATGAAAATTCTTGAAAAAATCTATTATGACTCCGCTCATCCTATTCTAGAGCAAAAATGTAGCTCAGGTGGATCGGAGAGTGGCGAAAGAAAATGTTTTACCATGGCTGGAGACACAGGATTCTTATAACATGCATCGTCTCGTGCGACGGCAATTTTCCCGCCGTACGTACAACATGAGTAATATAGACGATATATGGGAGACTGATTCAGGTGATCTTCGCTCGATAGCTACGTACAACGATGGGTTCGCATATCTGCTTTTCTTATCGATATATTGAGCAAATGCGTATGGGTCGAGGCTTTCCGTGACAAAGCGAGCGCAAAAGTGGCACGCTGTCTCACATGCATACTCGTACGCAGTAACAACCGTCACCCGCAGCAGTTGCAAGCCGATCGAAGCAAAGAATTTATCGGTGCTCCATTTCAGCGAATTCTCAAGAAAAAAAAATCGACTTTCGGGCTGCTCGTAACCCCGATATAAAAACCTCGATTGCCGAATACTTATTCGCACGTTAAGGGAGCGAATCTAGCGTTACATTACATACATATGAAGTAAGCGTTACATCGATATTTTACAAAATTTTTTAAATGCCTGTAACCACACTAGACACAGCGGAACACGTATTCCTTCGAGCGAGGTGACCCTACATAATGTCTCTATCAACTTATTAATCAATCGGTCGTGTATATGTTATTATTAAATTCTGAATGTATGCGACAATTCTCGACCACTTGTTAAGATGGAAATTTCGGTAAAACGCAACTCGGGGTGTGAGTCAGCGTTACCTAGATTCCTGCGTTATCGATCTTTCTTGGTTGAAAGATCTCAA
The DNA here is from genome assembly GCA_963942595.1 of Cylloceria caligata. Classification (NCBI taxonomy): domain Eukaryota; kingdom Metazoa; phylum Arthropoda; class Insecta; order Hymenoptera; family Ichneumonidae; genus Cylloceria; species Cylloceria caligata. The sequence continues at coordinate 25,976,398 of OZ012703.1, forward strand.
ACAATCGAATCCCTAATTTTAATAATGTCTCTATAGTCCGAGAAAATTTAGCTCGGCGTTACGAGCGTGACGCGAAAAAAACTAAAAAGTCTAAATACAGTGTCGGTGATTTCGTGCGTATCAGTATAGCTAAAGCAGTATTCGTGGAAGGATATGAGCGCGGTTGGAGTAAGGAGTTATTCAAGATTTAAGAAATATCAGTGAATCGAGAACCATTCGTGTATATTTTGTACAATCCGAATAACGAGACTTTCGACGGTATTTTATACGAGGCAGAATTATCACGAGTACGAGTGCCTCCGTCACCTGAGAAGATGAAAGAGAAGAAGAGGACGAAGAGCAAGAACGCGTGGAATCACCGTCTCTGACAAATATGAGCTCCAAGGATCGCTCTTTCTTTTCAGTACTACCGAGCAACAGTAGTATACAGTATTTTCCGGATAATAATAGGTCTGTAATGATAGAACTGCGTAGTGAATACATGAGGTCGAGACTTACATCTCTCAAAGGTTCTATACCAGGCAGCATGTTTGTATACAGCGATATCTGCGAGAGCTATATTACAGACGATGTACAACCACCTTTCTTACGAGTTGTTCCCATTGATGCTGATGACTCTCAGTACAATTCGTTAAAAATTAAACAGATTTCGGCGCCGCGATATATACCTCTTTTGCGCAACAATTTACACACTATCGAGATCGATTTAAGAGATGAATTTTGAAATCCTATACCATCGAGCAGGAAACGTTGACTATGACACTACACTTCAAAAGGTTCTACGATTGATTACGCCACTATGGATGATATTGATGGTGTGCAGCGCGGATGGGGTCGTCGCGGGTACGGCGGTATTAGCCATGTTTACATCAGAACGCCTAATCAATGCACGGTATTGGCAGCTTTTTCAGGGGCCTGTTCCGTTGAGTATCGCTATTTTCGAAGAAGGGTGCTAAAGTAGTTGGAAAAGAGGCATTGCGTGCTGGTGTAAACGTAACCGGTGATATCCTGATACAAATATAGTTGTGAAAGATGCTATTCGTGAGGAAGGGCGAGAGTCTGGCCGTAATCTTAAACGCAACGCTCCTCAAAACATTGACACTTTCATATGGGGGTCTGGTTATAAAAAGCTAAAAATTCTGCGATCTGCTCTTTCACTGAACCAACGTAACCCGCGACGTATCTCGCGTAAAAAGAAAAGCCTAGTAAAGAGAAAAGTAATAAAAAAGAAGAAGAAAAAGGAGAAGAAGAATAACAACAACAACAGCAACAACAACAATAGATATTTTGGGTAACAAGTCTAATAATTATGAGTTTTGAATCGGTATTCGCTCAAAGACTGGTACACCGAGCAATGCTTGACGCTAGCCAAGAACTAAGTACGTCTCTATTAGAACGTTCTTTGGAGTGGGAATCCACAACAGCTGACGGTTTATTAAGGCGACAACGTAGGCAGGATCGGAAAGAAATAGCGAGGCTCTCGGAAATTCCAATCGAAACGATGGAATCCGATGGATCAGGTGAGCGCCAGGGTAAGCGATCTACACCAAGGCTAGAGGAGACTCTTACTGTCGTTCCAGATCCGGTGGACATGAGTCAGATCATGGCTCTTTTACATACCATGAAAGAGGGCCAGGATGAAAAACTCGAAAAGATCCAAGCAAAACCTGACGACGCCAACGATTCCTGTGTCTCGAGGACAGCCATACTCCAGGAAAATCTACAGCAACACGTCAAAATCAAGATACTCGAAGTTGATGACCGGACTAACAACAAAATCGAGGCAGCACGTCAGGATATCGTCCAGGAATAGGCAGCCGTCAACATTTATCATCACGAGGTTATTGTGAATGAACAAATAGTTGGTGTAAAACTAGAGACACAAATGGAAGAGGCCATGGAACGAATAAAAAACAACCTAAACGTTGCAGAAAACAGGCAAACAGGATACAGACTTTGGAAGAACGGGTATCCACCGCCATGAATAATTCTGCACATGGTTTGTCAACATTCCAGATCGGCATTCGCACTCGTCTCCAGGCGGCTGCTTAGAAAACTCCAAAATATGCTGCCGACGGGAAACAACGCCCCACGAAATTCCTTAAGGAACTACAAGAATATTGTGAGGCAGGTGGAATCGAGGGATCGGACGTACGTTTCGTCATACAGGATGCATTGGAAGGCCAAGCAAAGAACCGGTGGCATCTCGTGGAAGGTAATGTGCACAATCTTTCGGAATTTACAACAGCATTTACGGCACGTTATTGGACACGAGAAATGTAAGAGAAGGTTTGTAGCAACCTTGAGTTCAGAGCGTACGATACCGAAGAACAAAATCGCACCCGGGCTGAATACGCCACTCTTATTATTGGCAACACTCGAGACCTCGGAGAAAAGATGTCCGACAAGGCCATTATTCGTCGCCTCGCCAGACATTTCGATGAAGAGGTGAGATGCGCCGTCCGGATCCGCCAGATCATCTAAGTGCAAGAATTTCGAGAACTACTAGAAAGTATTGATATGGCGGGGCCTCTCAACAGCAGGAGACGACGAAAAACGCGTGACTTCTCAGGGCCCGGGGGACCAAGGGACCAGGGTTAGTGGGGACCACCAAGGAACGATTAGCAATCACCGCGGGTCCCAGGCAACCGGCCACGTTGGCAGATCCATAATGGAAATGAAAGACCGGCAACATGGCAACAGGCACCGCAGGAACCACCGTAGCAGTACTCCGCATCTCCACCTACACCTCGAGAAACATTCGGCTCGAGACCGACATGGCAGCAGGCACCTCCACATCTACCAGGTCAAGAGGAGCAGTTACGATAAACAAATGCGATCCAGGGATATCCCCCTGGACCATTCATAGAAAATACCATGACCCCTGGAATGCGAGCACAACTAAACGTTTCCCAGAATACCAATCCGGGAAGCACATAGACGTTGCGCCCGTAAATAAAATCTAGAAAGAGGTGGTAAAACGAGGTGCAACGGAAAATAAAAAGGAAAAACAAGGACGAAAGGAGGGAGTTCAAGGAGGGACGGTAGAAAAAAGAAATAAGAAGAAGAAGTATCAGGGGTACAAATTGAAAATGCGGGTTTGATAACAGATGGCGTTACTAACGCTATACGCATCAGGCAGTACTGTGACTATGTTCATGTCAAAGCTACGTCTTATAGCTTTAATTTTCAGTATGTGTCAATTTGTCGCAGTGTCAAATTCATAGTTTTTTTGAGCTCTCAATATGTCGAGTTTCGTGCCAACAAAACAGCATTTGCGGGAAGTTTTAATTTACTTCTTTAATTTGAAGAAAAGTGCTGCTGAAGCACATCGATTGGTCTCCGAGGCTTATCCGAGTCATGTTCCATCGGTTTCAACGTGCGAGAGATGGTTTGTGCGGTTTAGAAGTGGTGATTTTGACGTTGAGGACAAAGAGCGGCCGGGCCAAGTGAAAAAGTTTGAGAATGCTGAATTGGAGGCAATACTCAATGAAGACTCGTGTCAAACTCAACAAGAGCTCGCAGATTCATTGGGAGTGACACAACAAGCCATTTCCCATCGTATAAAAGCCCTCGGAATGATCCAAAAGCAAGGACATTGGGTGCCGTATGAGCTGAAGCCGAGAGACGTCGAGCGCCGTTTTTTTGCATGCGAACTGCTGCTCGAACGGCAAAAACGGAAGGGTTTTTTGCATCGCATTGTCACTGGTGATGAAAAGTGGATCCATTACGATAACCCGAAGCGCAAAAAATCATATGGTTACCCCGGCCATGCATCATCATCGACGGCCAAACCAAATATTCACGGCGCCAAGCTCATGCTCTGTATTTGGTGGGACCAGCTGGGTGTGGTGTATTATGAGCTATTGAAATCGAACGAAACCATCACAGGAGCACTATACCGAACTCAATTGATGCGTTTGAGCCGCGCACTCAAAGAAAAACGGCCACAATACGAGCAAAGACACGACAAAGTAATTTTGCAACATGACAACGCTCGGCCACATGTTGCAGCGCCGGTCAAAACATACCTACAAACGCTGAAATGGGAAGTCTTACCCCACCCGCCGTATAGCCCAGATATTGCTCCTTCCGATTACCACCTTTTCCGATCGATGACACATGGCCTAGCTGACCAGCGCTTCCATTCTTACGAAGAAGCCCAAAAATGGGTCGATGACTGGATAGCAGCCAAGCCGGCCGAATTTTTTCGCGACGGTATCCGTAAATTGCCAGAAAGATGGGAAAAAGTTGTGGCTAGCGATGGACAATACTTTGAATAATTCATTTGTTACCATTTTTTCAGAATAAACGTTCAAAAATAGAAAAAAAATCCCGCATTTTCAATTTGTACTCCTGATAAAATTGAAGACAGACGAAGGGAAACCGCCAGTGAGCCATCCACTAGTCATCCTATTCCGAAGGATATCGGAATGCCGGAATCATCTGGGCGGGAACAGAGGATCGCTACCCTAAATAACGCTGATGATCGGCGAGAGACATCTAAGGAAGAGGCAACACAAAGCAGCGGCAATGACCAATATGCGAGGAAGTACCCAGTATTTACAGTTAACGAAGATCCACGGAAATTTCTATGAGAAGAGCCGAGGAAAGAGAGAAAATGATACGAGGATCGCTCAATAAATAGTTGGCTTGGTAAAGAAAATCGCGTTTTTTTAGACAAAAATCTTTTTATTTCTCAACATAATCTCCTTTTAGCTCGATACACTTATTCCAACGATTTTCCAATTTTTTGATGCCCTCCGAATAATACGATTTCGGAAGGTCCTCAAAATATGTCTCTGTTTCGGCGATGAGGTCATCTCCGGAACCGAATCTCTTTCCGCCAAGCCATTTTTTCAGGTTTGGAAACAGGAAGTAGTCGGAGGGGGCTAAATCTGGAGAATACGGTGGATGCGAAAGCAATTCTTATTTAAATTTATGAATTTTGGCCATCAGCTACACGTTCTCTTTTATGGTCGACAGTGAGCAAACGCGGTACCCATCTTGCGGATAAATTTTTCATACCCAACTGATCACTCAGGATTGATATCACTGAGCCATATGATATGCCTGTGGCCTCAGCAATCTCACACACTTTTATTCTCCGATCATTTAACACCATATCGTGAACTTTTTCAATTGTTTCTGGTATGACGACCTCATTTAGACGACATGGACGTTCATCGTGAACAATGCTCGTACGACTGCGTTTAAATTGAGCTGTCCAATATTTAATGGTTGATAACGAAGGTGCAAGGTCCATATAAACTTCGTCTAGCTCCGCTTTGATTTCATTGTTCGTTTTCTTTTTCAAAAACCAAAATTGAATCATTGCACGATACTCAATTTTTTCCATTTTTGTAAAAACACAAAAGTTGTTTGTCTTTCAACGCTGTCAAACGCAAACTAAACATCGCAGCAAGCTAAAACTTTGACAACAGTCATGTGAAGGATGGCACTACTAAACGTTGATATTGATTTCTTTCCTCGACCAACAGATGACGCAAGGCCGAATATTTATTGATCGACCCTCGTATGATGATATACATCCTTGGTGTCCAGAAATTCCAGTAGGAATCGAGGGATTATCTGTAAAACGTCTGATTGACAGCGGCAGTGAGGTAAGCTGCATTTCAGAATAATTTTTGAAGCAGTACTATGAAAAATTCGCGAAATGTCCCACACTGCCAGTCATTTCGACCAAGGTTGTAGGTGCATTTGGTGGAGAGGCGGAGAGAGTGAAAACACAAATAATGGTGGATGCAATAACCTACGGATCGGAGGGAACACTACAGTTAATTACTAGTTATCCCGAAACTGCTACGTCTTATCCTGATTGGTATTGACGGAATGATGAATTTACAAATTTTCGTCGATGCTCGTAGTAAATGTGTTGCAGTCAGAGACATAGTTGTGGCCAATTTAATAGAGCGACTTTGGCAATTACTACACCCAAGTATGGAACAGAAAGAAGGAAGATGTGTGCCATACAAGAAGAACAACCACCAAAACCTCTCGAATTTCAATTATCGGAGATGGAATTCGAGGAAAAGATGGAGGATGTCACGATCTCGTAACTACCATCAAAACAAATTGCAAGACAATTGCGGAAAGAAATCAAAAGGTATTCGACCAAAGGAAAGGAAGAATGTCAAAATACGTGCACCACCTACCACTCAAAGATCCAAAACCATACTTCCATCGGTCATATCCAGTGGCACTGGCACATCGAGATAGAGTACAACGAGAAATCGAAAGAATGCGCAACTACGGGGTGATATAAAAATCAAAAAGTATCTACATAAACCCGGTAATGCCGGTGACCAAGGATGATGAGAGTGTGCGACTGTGTTTAGATGCCAGGGAACTAAATAACTATCTGGTAAATGACCACAATAACGCACCTCCCATTGAGGAGATTTTCTAGACATGCGGAGCAAAATCCGTTATCTCAACTTTGGATCTCACGAGCAGCTTCTGGCAAATTCCACCACATCCAGATTCTAGAAAGTATACGGCATTTCAACAGAATAGAAAGTGCTACGAGTTTACTGTTACGCCGTTTGGACTTAACAAGCACGCAAGCTTAATTCGAGCACTTGACGTAGTATAAAACGAGTTGAATTTTGTCATACATTTTGTTGGTGATTTGCTGATACTATCTAGAGACCATGAAGACATCTCACGCACCTCGAGATTCTTTTTCAACGATTTAAAGAGCACGGGATGACATTACAATTTAAAAAGTCACTTTTTTCGACAAGAAGTGTCTTTCCTAGGCCATATTCTCACAACTAACGGACTCAAACCTGATCCAGAGAAAATAAGGGCTTTTAAAAAATACCCAGCTCCAAAGAACCTGAAAAAATTAACAGGGTTTCTAGGTCTGATAAATTTCTATACGAAATTTCCCAATCGACATACACACGAGACCGCTCCACTATTGGAATTGCTGAGGAAAGGAGTGAGGTGGAAATGGGAAACGACACAACTAGAAGCCGTCGATCGAGTTAAGGATCTACTCTGCGAAGCAGTCATCCTTCGATTCCCTGATATAAAAAAACCATACTCGCTAACAACTGATGCTAGTGGATATGCACTCGGAGCCATCCTATCGAGAGAAAAACAAGGAAGGGGAAAGCGAAGTGATATCATTCGCAAGCCGGACTCTCAAAGAGGCAGAAGACGGCTACATAACCACCGAGACAGAGCTATTACTAATAGTATGGGCCTTAGAAAAATTCAGAACCTACCTCCGAGGTGCTGAGATACAAATAAAATTTATTAATTCAGGATTATAACCTGAATATAGGACACCTCGAGGGAAAGAAAAATACTGTTGCTGACACTCTAAGCCGAATGTAAAGGGACGAAAGCATTACGAAAGGACTTGTAGTGATTGGAGCAACATTGGCATGCAAAGTTTCAAAGGATTTAATCAGGGAAATAAAAAAAATCGCGAAACATCAGAGAGACCAGAAAGACCTAGGTGACATTATGGAATTTTTGGAAAAAAAGGGAGTACAGAAGAAGAAAAGAAATTTGGATTACAAGAAAGAATCCTCCAGAATCATACCAAATCTAAAATCTGGAAAGTAGTGCTACCAAAATGCTTGGTTCGACAAATAATCATAGAATGTCACGAACTCTATGGACATATAGAAGCACGAAAATGTTTTCGAATTCTCGACGAAGATTTCTCGCATCCACACGTAGGAAAACTCATAAGGTCGCGCCTGGCATGTTGTGATATCTGTCAACGCAGCAAAGTAACAATACAAACAATTTAGGCTGAAATGCAAACGATTATTCCCGAGAAACCGGGGGACTTAATCTCGATTGACTTCTATGGACCACTCCCGACATCTATTGGGGGAGTAAAATATATTCTCGTGGTCATAGATGTATTCAGCAAATATGTGGTATAGTTTCCAATGCGAAAAGCAAACACAACAACCGTAATTAAAAAGATCTTCAACGCTTACATTCCGCAGCTCGGAAAACCAGCACGAATTCAGTTTGACCATGGGACACAGTTCACAGCGAAAAACTGGCTAAAATAACTGGAGGAAGAGAAGGTAAAGGCGGTATTTTCCTCGATTCGCCATCCTCAAGGGAATATCGTTGAGAGAGTAAATCGCGAGTTAGGACGATTTTTCCGGACGTTTTGTAGAGACAACCACGCTGGGTGATATAACTGGGTGTAAGTGGTATAAGACTCTATCAATAAATCCCACCACGATACAACTGAATTTACACCCACAGAATTACAACTGGGTAAAAAGCCAGTCCGACTATGGAACAAATGGTTAGGCATCCCAGCAAGTGAGGAGGGCGATCCTCCCAAAATATTAATGAAACAACCACAAATTTAAAGTTAAAAAAGAAAAACACCACTAATTTGGGAAGTACTACCAAAAATAAAACGCTGGGATCTAAAATATCCAATAGATCGAGAAGGATTCACCATCATCACTGACGATAACGTCCGGGATTGGCAGCCGGGAAGCAAGATATGATTAAAGAGGGGATAGGGGAAATCAAATCGACAACCGAGCAAGAACAAACAAAGATCAACATGTACCGGAACTATCCCGTTAACAACCTGCGAGGAGCATACCCACGGATCCAGATATTAAGCATCGCTGGTCCACAGCGTTCTTATATTTTCAAAGAAGACCCCGAGGGAGTCAGGGAAAACGTGCTCAAACATGATGAAAATCTACCCTTGGAGACGCAGGGGATCCGGTAACTACAGCCGGGAGACGACTACGTTGGACGATCAATCCTCTATCGATTCGAAAAAAAATTTTACAGAGGATTGATGACAACTGAAGAGACTCTCGATGGGGAAATTTTAATATGGTTAGATGATTTAGCCATTGATCAAGCAGCCAATATTCACGCCTGCTTTACGCCGTCGGATGAAGCATTTCACATTGCCTTCCCGGTTGGTGTGGACTGGATCAGACCCCCAAACAATATCTGGACGGAAGAGGAACTCACCATCATACGAAAAGTGATTCACAAGTGAACATGGAACATGATCGTGTACCCGACCGAGACGCACGTCGAAGCGAAATAGATCGAATGTTGGAGGACAAACGAAAACAGAGGGGGCAACCTTCCACAATTCGATTGGGGGACTGATGGATGCTCCTCGACCCCCATTTCATGGAGAAAGAATCTGACGAAGATCCTGGGTACAAAACCGACGAAGACCAACACCGAAGCCACCATGGAAGCCAACGAATGGGAAGAAATCGAAATTGATGAATACTACGAATAAACATTGATATACACATACATAAAGAGAGAAATAAAATACAGAAATATGTTAGTTAAATAACCATGCCTACTCTTGTATTTCTAGTACCTGGCATATAAGATACATCAAATAATAGAATATATATGCCATATAGAATAAATGAGACACATTAAATGATAGGATAAATAAGATACTTAGAATAAATAAGACAGATATAATAAATAATTAGAGTCAATAAATAGACCTAGATCAACAAATAAATTCCAAAATTGGAGAAAAGAAATTAATAACGTCTCAGGGATCGTCGGTTCGAGGAATTCACGTCGGATCAGGGGACAATAAGACGACGAATTCGTCCTATACCGAGATAGGTATCAAGTGCTATAGAGTAACAAGCCTAAGCTACACGAAACACATACAATCAGGGGGATCCGTACTACACAATACCAACACTATGAAGACCAGTGATACGAGAAACCAACTATCGTTACTCGAGCTATAGTAGTACAAGCGATTATAGTACCGAGAGATACTTGAAAAGTAATCAACGAGGGACATGTTAATTACTATAACCGAAGACAAGAAGTTAACGGGATAAATGAGCTACAGGAGATGGGCTATAGGACGACTATCAAATATAGTTATACCCCTCTATACCGACAGAGCTTGGAAGAAGAGCGGCGAAGTCGGTATGAAAGGGCACGACATACAACAATCGGGGAGCATTTGTTCACAGATTCTCACCAACGTCCAGGACCAGCTAGCAAATCGAAGGAAGACCAAATAACCAACCAAAAGAAGACCTGCTAACCAGCCAAAGGAGGATCACCTAGCCAACCAAAGGAGGAGCATATCGAACCGCACCACTCCAAGGACCAGGCCTCCTATCTCTGAGGCCGCTAAGACAAACAGCTCCAAAGACTTCGAAATCCAGCTACTAAGCCACCAGATCCACACCAGCAGCCCAGCATCCGAGTCAACGATATCTCACGTCGAAAGGATACCAATGTGGTATGAATAAAAAAATATATCAGATCCATGGGACTTAAAAACACCCTGAAATTCAGCTAGGGATACCCCTGTCGTCGTTCCGATGCGCCGATGTACCGAAGATGCATCTCGCTGATGCCTCCGCCGCAGCGGCAGCGGAGCCAGCGAGCAGATAGCATAGCTAGGGAAGCTTTAGCAAGAGCTCCATCCCCACCACAGGTCCACGATATCCCGATTGAGGCTACAACTTTCATCAGTAGAAATATTTCCTCAGATATCGGGCTTAGAAAAAAACTGTTAAAACAAAAATTGCATAGTTCGCAGGGGGGTCATCGAATGGTGGCTACGAGCTTTATCCGTGTGGAGGCGCTTTGAAGATTTCAAGGGCACCTTAATTTTTTTCAATGAGACCATCAAGTTTTTTCTTCAGAATTTCAGGAAAATAAGTCCGATATCTGAGAAAATATTTCTACTGTTGAAAGTTGTTGCCTCACCCTGTATAGATATAAGATAGGATAGATCCTATAGTATGACTAACAGCGGTGCATTTTATTGAATCCTGCTAAGCTGGATTATTGTCTCAGCTAGTATCTGGTCCACATGCCTCTCCACCTCTCTTCTGTGGGTCTTTGGCAGTCGGTATGGGTGCACCTTATAGGCTGCACCCCTTGCCTAAGGGGTATCTGGTGCTCCACCATGTGGGCAGTTTATTACCGGTTCGCCATGTTAACCTTTACTTCTTTGCCATCGAATTATTTTTCTATTTTTATTTCCAGGCTGAGGCTTAGCATATTGGAGGGCGTCCGCGTCTCTTCAAATTGCGCACGTCTCTGTTATTGCAGGGGTGGCGGGGGTCTTCTAACCCCGCCCTCTCCAGTCACTGTTCTAACTCGGCATTTCGCTTCAGTAGCGACCGGATGAGCTCGTCCTCATCTGCACCTACCTCATTTAGGGTGTCAACCAGAGAGCTCGCACCGAGCACTCTCTACGTCGCGGTGACTCTTGTTTAATGCCTCGTACTGATCTCGCACCCGATTGGGTAATGGCCGGAAGAGGAACATCGTACTGGTTGCCATCGGAAGACGTACGCAATCTATAGTACGCAGGTGCTCTATTTCCTGCTCAATAATTGCCTCGGTAACATTGACAGGTGTCTGCTGACCGGCGGGCATATCGAACGGATGGTCACTGACGGTACTATCGCGATCTCCGAATGACGCCCCCCTAAGCGGATTTACACTAAACTATGCAGTCAGTCAGCCCGCGAGGGCGTCTTGCCGGTCCTCAGAAATTCGTCCTGATGGCGAGATCTATATCAAGACGCTGCGGGTTCTGAACGCAATGTCTCAGACTGCGGCAGCTAAACCGGCCGCGGAGTCGTCACCCTCGCCAGGTAACGTGGAACCTAACGAGTTCTCCATCCGCTTCAATCTCGCTCTACTAGTTACTGGCATGAGGCAACTTTGACGGTTGGCTTTAACTTTGAAATATTCCCTTTAAACCTCGGGAAAACATTTTTTATCGAATTTCGTAACTCTAAGCGGAATATTTCCCCCAAATTAGCGTGTCCTACTGGCTGCACTGGATTTGGTTTTCACGATTAAGCTGTATGAAATAGTAATGTGCCAGGTGTATAAGTATGAAATGCGGATTTTTTTTCTAAACACACATGTAAAATTCGGAAGAATGAAAAAAGTTCTTTATTCAAAGTACGCTCCATCAGTTGTTATACATTGTTCCCATCTTCCAGGCAATTCGTGAATACCACACCGGTAAAAATCTTTTCCTTTTGCTGCGAACCATTCGTCGAGCCATTTTTTCACATCTTCGTGCGAACCAAAGCGCTGCTCAGCAAGTGCGTGACCCATCGATGCAAACAAGTGGTAATCGGAAGGAGCCAAGTCTGGTGAGTAAGCCGCATGAGGTAGAACTTCCCAGCTGAGTGCTTCCAACGTGTCGCTAACCGGTTTTGCCGTACGTGATGGAGCATTGTCATGAAGAAAAATTACTTTGTGTTGCCGCTTTCGCTGTTCTGACCTTTTTTCAACCAGCGAACGGTTCAAATCGGTCAATTGTTGTTGATAACGTTTAGTAATAACCGTTTCCCTATGTTTTAACAGCTCATAATAGACCACGCCCCTGTTGTCTGAAATCCGCATTACATACTTGTACACCTAGTATGTGACCGCTACTTACAGATATATAGTCTTGCGACGATCCTCTCCATGGCGGTCATTCTTAGGTGCTATTGACCTATTGTCGTGTAGCTCCCCTCTGTAGTTGGTCGTTGACGTCCTTCCTGGCATCGTTGAACCGTTCCTTCGGTGGTTCCTAGGCTCCTTCTTTGGGGCGTCACCAATTGTTGCGCGACGGCTTATTTACAGAAAGAAGGAAGATGTGTGCCATACAAGAAGAACAACCACCAAAACCTCTCGAATTTCAATTATCGGAGATGGAATTCGAGGAAAAGATGGAGGATGTCACGATCTCGTAACTACCATCAAAACAAATTGCAAGACAATTGCGGAAAGAAATCAAAAGGTATTCGACCAAAGGAAAGGAAGAATGTCAAAATACGTGCACCACCTACCACTCAAAGATCCAAAACCATACTTCCATCGGTCATATCCAGTGGCACTGGCACATCGAGATAGAGTACAACGAGAAATCGAAAGAATGCGCAACTACGGGGTGATATAAAAATCAAAAAGTATCTACATAAACCCGGTAATGCCGGTGACCAAGGATGATGAGAGTGTGCGACTGTGTTTAGATGCCAGGGAACTAAATAACTATCTGGTAAATGACCACAATAACGCACCTCCCATTGAGGAGATTTTCTAGACATGCGGAGCAAAATCCGTTATCTCAACTTTGGATCTCACGAGCAGCTTCTGGCAAATTCCACCACATCCAGATTCTAGAAAGTATACGGCATTTCAACAGAATAGAAAGTGCTACGAGTTTACTGTTACGCCGTTTGGACTTAACAAGCACGCAAGCTTAATTCGAGCACTTGACGTAGTATAAAACGAGTTGAATTTTGTCATACATTTTGTTGGTGATTTGCTGATACTATCTAGAGACCATGAAGACATCTCACGCACCTCGAGATTCTTTTTCAACGATTTAAAGAGCACGGGATGACATTACAATTTAAAAAGTCACTTTTTTCGACAAGAAGTGTCTTTCCTAGGCCATATTCTCACAACTAACGGACTCAAACCTGATCCAGAGAAAATAAGGGCTTTTAAAAAATACCCAGCTCCAAAGAACCTGAAAAAATTAACAGGGTTTCTAGGTCTGATAAATTTCTATACGAAATTTCCCAATCGACATACACACGAGACCGCTCCACTATTGGAATTGCTGAGGAAAGGAGTGAGGTGGAAATGGGAAACGACACAACTAGAAGCCGTCGATCGAGTTAAGGATCTACTCTGCGAAGCAGTCATCCTTCGATTCCCTGATATAAAAAAACCATACTCGCTAACAACTGATGCTAGTGGATATGCACTCGGAGCCATCCTATCGAGAGAAAAACAAGGAAGGGGAAAGCGAAGTGATATCATTCGCAAGCCGGACTCTCAAAGAGGCAGAAGACGGCTACATAACCACCGAGACAGAGCTATTACTAATAGTATGGGCCTTAGAAAAATTCAGAACCTACCTCCGAGGTGCTGAGATACAAATAAAATTTATTAATTCAGGATTATAACCTGAATATAGGACACCTCGAGGGAAAGAAAAATACTGTTGCTGACACTCTAAGCCGAATGTAAAGGGACGAAAGCATTACGAAAGGACTTGTAGTGATTGGAGCAACATTGGCATGCAAAGTTTCAAAGGATTTAATCAGGGAAATGAAAAAAATCGCGAAACATCAGAGAGACCAGAAAGACCTAGGTGACATTATGGAATTTTTGGAAAAAAAGGGAGTACAGAAGAAGAAAAGAAATTTGGATTACAAGAAAGAATCCTCCAGAATCATACCAAATCTAAAATCTGGAAAGTAGTGCTACCAAAATGCTTGGTTCGACAAATAATCATAGAATGTCACGAACTCTATGGACATATAGAAGCACGAAAATGTTTTCGAATTCTCGACGAAGATTTCTCGCATCCACACGTAGGAAAACTCATAAGGTCGCGCCTGGCATGTTGTGATATCTGTCAACGCAGCAAAGTAACAATACAAACAATTTAGGCTGAAATGCAAACGATTATTCCCGAGAAACCGGGGGACTTAATCTCGATTGACTTCTATGGACCACTCCCGACATCTATTGGGGGAGTAAAATATATTCTCGTGGTCATAGATGTATTCAGCAAATATGTGGTATAGTTTCCAATGCGAAAAGCAAACACAACAACCGTAATTAAAAAGATCTTCAACGCTTACATTCCGCAGCTCGGAAAACCAGCACGAATTCAGTTTGACCATGGGACACAGTTCACAGCGAAAAACTGGCTAAAATAACTGGAGGAAGAGAAGGTAAAGGCGGTATTTTCCTCGATTCGCCATCCTCAAGGGAATATCGTTGAGAGAGTAAATCGCGAGTTAGGACGATTTTTCCGGACGTTTTGTAGAGACAACCACGCTGGGTGATATAACTGGGTGTAAGTGGTATAAGACTCTATCAATAAATCCCACCACGATACAACTGAATTTACACCCACAGAATTACAACTGGGTAAAAAGCCAGTCCGACTATGGAACAAATGGTTAGGCATCCCAGCAAGTGAGGAGGGCGATCCTCCCAAAATATTAATGAAACAACCACAAATTTAAAGTTAAAAAAGAAAAACACCACTAATTTGGGAAGTACTACCAAAAATAAAACGCTGGGATCTAAAATATCCAATAGATCGAGAAGGATTCACCATCATCACTGACGATAACGTCCGGGATTGGCAGCCGGGAAGCAAGATATGATTAAAGAGGGGATAGGGGAAATCAAATCGACAACCGAGCAAGAACAAACAAAGATCAACATGTACCGGAACTATCCCGTTAACAACCTGCGAGGAGCATACCCACGGATCCAGATATTAAGCATCGCTGGTCCACAGCGTTCTTATATTTTCAAAGAAGACCCCGAGGGAGTCAGGGAAAACGTGCTCAAACATGATGAAAAACTACCCTTGGAGACGCAGGGGATCCGGTAACTACAGCCGGGAGACGACTACGTTGGACGATCAATCCTCTATCGATTCGAAAAAAAATTTTACAGAGGATTGATGACAACTGAAGAGACTCTCGATGGGGAAATTTTAATATGGTTAGATGATTTAGCCATTGATCAAGCAGCCAATATTCACGCCTGCTTTACGCCGTCGGATGAAGCATTTCACATTGCCTTCCCGGTTGGTGTGGACTGGATCAGACCCCCAAACAATATCTGGACGGAAGAGGAACTCACCATCATACGAAAAGTGATTCACAAGTGAACATGGAACATGATCGTGTACCCGACCGAGACGCACGTCGAAGCGAAATAGATCGAATGTTGGAGGACAAACGAAAACAGAGGGGGCAACCTTCCACAATTCGATTGGGGGACTGATGGATGCTCCTCGACCCCCATTTCATGGAGAAAGAATCTGACGAAGATCCTGGGTACAAAACCGACGAAGACCAACACCGAAGCCACCATGGAAGCCAACGAATGGGAAGAAATCGAAATTGATGAATACTACGAATAAACATTGATATACACATACATAAAGAGAGAAATAAAATACAGAAATATGTTAGTTAAATAACCATGCCTACTCTTGTATTTCTAGTACCTGGCATATAAGATACATCAAATAATAGAATATATATGCCATATAGAATAAATGAGACACATTAAATGATAGGATAAATAAGATACTTAGAATAAATAAGACAGATATAATAAATAATTAGAGTCAATAAATAGACCTAGATCAACAAATAAATTCCAAAATTGGAGAAAAGAAATTAATAACGTCTCAGGGATCGTCGGTTCGAGGAATTCACGTCGGATCAGGGGACAATAAGACGACGAATTCGTCCTATACCGAGATAGGTATCAAGTGCTATAGAGTAACAAGCCTAAGCTACACGAAACACATACAATCAGGGGGATCCGTACTACACAATACCAACACTATGAAGACCAGTGATACGAGAAACCAACTATCGTTACTCGAGCTATAGTAGTACAAGCGATTATAGTACCGAGAGATACTTGAAAAGTAATCAACGAGGGACATGTTAATTACTATAACCGAAGACAAGAAGTTAACGGGATAAATGAGCTACAGGAGATGGGCTATAGGACGACTATCAAATATAGTTATACCCCTCTATACCGACAGAGCTTGGAAGAAGAGCGGCGAAGTCGGTATGAAAGGGCACGACATACAACAATCGGGGAGCATTTGTTCACAGATTCTCACCAACGTCCAGGACCAGCTAGCAAATCGAAGGAAGACCAAATAACCAACCAAAAGAAGACCTGCTAACCAGCCAAAGGAGGATCACCTAGCCAACCAAAGGAGGAGCATATCGAACCGCACCACTCCAAGGACCAGGCCTCCTATCTCTGAGGCCGCTAAGACAAACAGCTCCAAAGACTTCGAAATCCAGCTACTAAGCCACCAGATCCACACCAGCAGCCCAGCATCCGAGTCAACGATATCTCACGTCGAAAGGATACCAATGTGGTATGAATAAAAAAATATATCAGATCCATGGGACTTAAAAACACCCTGAAATTCAGCTAGGGATACCCCTGTCGTCGTTCCGATGCGCCGATGTACCGAAGATGCATCTCGCTGATGCCTCCGCCGCAGCGGCAGCGGAGCCAGCGAGCAGATAGCATAGCTAGGGAAGCTTTAGCAAGAGCTCCATCCCCACCACAGGTCCACGATATCCCGATTGAGGCTACAACTTTCATCAGTAGAAATATTTCCTCAGATATCGGGCTTAGAAAAAAACTGTTAAAACAAAAATTGCATAGTTCGCAGGGGGGTCATCGAATGGTGGCTACGAGCTTTATCCGTGTGGAGGCGCTTTGAAGATTTCAAGGGCACCTTAATTTTTTTCAATGAGACCATCAAGTTTTTTCTTCAGAATTTCAGGAAAATAAGTCCGATATCTGAGAAAATATTTCTACTGTTGAAAGTTGTTGCCTCACCCTGTATAGATATAAGATAGGATAGATCCTATAGTATGACTAACAGCGGTGCATTTTATTGAATCCTGCTAAGCTGGATTATTGTCTCAGCTAGTATCTGGTCCACATGCCTCTCCACCTCTCTTCTGTGGGTCTTCGGCAGTCGGTATGGGTGCACCTTATAGGCTGCACCCCTTGCCTAAGGGGTATCTGGTGCTCCACCATGTGGGCAGTTTATTACCGGTTCGCCATGTTAACCTTTACTTCTTTGCCATCGAATTATTTTTCTATTTTTATTTCCAGGCTGAGGCTTAGCATATTGGAGGGCGTCCGCGTCTCTTCAAATTGCGCACGTCTCTGTTATTGCAGGGGTGGCGGGGGTCTTCTAACCCCGCCCTCTCCAGTCACTGTTCTAACTCGGCATTTCGCTTCAGTAGCGACCGGATGAGCTCGTCCTCATCTGCACCTACCTCATTTAGGGTGTCAACCAGAGAGCTCGCACCGAGCACTCTCTACGTCGCGGTGACTCTTGTCTAATGCCTCGTACTGATCTCGCACCCGATTGGGTAATGGCCGGAAGAGGAACATCGTACTGGTTGCCATCGGAAGACGTACGCAATCTATAGTACGCAGGTGCTCTATTTCCTGCTCAATAATTGCCTCGGTAACATTGACAGGTGTCTGCTGACCGGCGGGCATATCGAACGGATGGTCACTGACGGTACTATCGCGATCTCCGAATGACGCCCCCCTAAGCGGATTTACACTAAACTATGCAGTCAGTCAGCCCGCGAGGGCGTCTTGCCGGTCCTCAGAAATTCGTCCTGATGGCGAGATCTATATCAAGACGCTGCGGGTTCTGAACGCAATGTCTCAGACTGCGGCAGCTAAACCGGCCGCGGAGTCGTCACCCTCGCCAGGTAACGTGGAACCTAACGAGTTCTCCATCCGCTTCAATCTCGCTCTACTAGTTACTGGCATGAGGCAACTTTGACGGTTGGCTTTAACTTTGAAATATTCCCTTTAAACCTCGGGAAAACATTTTTTATCGAATTTCGTAACTCTAAGCGGAATATTTCCCCCAAATTAGCGTGTCCTACTGGCTGCACTGGATTTGGTTTTCACGATTAAGCTGTATGAAATAGTAATGTGCCAGGTGTATAAGTATGAAATGCGGATTTTTTTTCTAAACACACATGTAAAATTCGGAAGAATGAAAAAAGTTCTTTATTCAAAGTACGCTCCATCAGTTGTTATACATTGTTCCCATCTTCCAGGCAATTCGTGAATACCACACCGGTAAAAATCTTTTCCTTTTGCTGCGAACCATTCGTCGAGCCATTTTTTCACATCTTCGTGCGAACCAAAGCGCTGCTCAGCAAGTGCGTGACCCATCGATGCAAACAAGTGGTAATCGGAAGGAGCCAAGTCTGGTGAGTAAGCCGCATGAGGTAGAACTTCCCAGCTGAGTGCTTCCAACGTGTCGCTAACCGGTTTTGCCGTACGTGATGGAGCATTGTCATGAAGAAAAATTACTTTGTGTTGCCGCTTTCGCTGTTCTGACCTTTTTTCAACCAGCGAACGGTTCAAATCGGTCAATTGTTGTTGATAACGTTTAGTAATAACCGTTTCCCTATGTTTTAACAGCTCATAATAGACCACGCCCCTGTTGTCTGAAATCCGCATTACATACTTGTACACCTAGTATGTGACCGCTACTTACAGATATATAGTCTTGCGACGATCCTCTCCATGGCGGTCATTCTTAGGTGCTATTGACCTATTGTCGTGTAGCTCCCCTCTGTAGTTGGTCGTTGACGTCCTTCCTGGCATCGTTGAACCGTTCCTTCGGTGGTTCCTAGGCTCCTTCTTTGGGGCGTCACCAATTGTTGCGCGACGGCTTATTTACAAGTTCACTCCCATGAGCACTTCAAAGCACACTTGTGCATTTTTCGCGTCTTGACGTTTCACCGTCAATCCGGACGTTCTATGGTTCAACGTCTGTGTCTAGCTGCACCGATTGTTTACTGCACAACTGCGAGTCAGATTAGCCGGATTTACACGTACTACGCTGGTGTTCTTTGCACTAGTCATAGTCGTCTCTTTAATTTTACTCTTCATGCACTTCACGTTGTCCAAAGTCACTTTTTGTCCGTGTAAATTGCGTATCACAATCACTTCAGCAGTATCCGACCGCTGCCACCAAAATATTATGCCGGTAACACGCAAATAGCATATTACGGTCGACTGTATAATACTTAGTAAGTTATTATTTTGAGGTCGTTCGCTGATAGGGAGATAGATCTCGAGTAAATGAGATAAACGCGTGAATTTACAATAAAAGAGTAAATTGGTTTTTATATATAAATAACGGCAACTTTCCGTTATTTATTGCAAGTCATGGAAACGAATTTGTTGAGTAATCCTTGCAGCTGAGATGTTTGTAGCGGAAATATATTAAAAATCGGATGAGTACTCACTCGTGATAGGTGGAAAATAACCAGACAAACGATGTTGGAAGAAAAAACGGTCTACATTCACTCGAATTAATTACAAATAGTTAAAAAAGAATGTGAAAATAAAGTTAAGTACTTAATTACAGGGTGAGCTGCACGTACAATTATATAAATTGCTTGCCATGTTTAACAAAGTGAGAGAGAGCATGAATCAGCCCGAGCTGTGAAGCACGCCACGAGGTGAGACGAATAAGGATGCACGTATGAGTAGATATTACGGTCACACTGAGGAAAATTTGGTTAAATTATTAGTGTGTCACTTTACCAGAGGTAGTTGAGTCCTGTTCAGCACGTTTTGAGTTGAGAAGATCCGATGTTTTATGTAGAAAAATATCCTGAACAAGAAGCACCTGTTGAAGCACTTGGCATTCACGATGGAAGTAATTCAAGATAGTGTTCGTTTGAAAACCGACGTTGGCGATGCTAACGCTGCATGAGAGCGCAATCATCGTACATACGCGCGGGAGATGTGCCGCGCGACGGCCGAGCGCAATAGCGCGATAGCACTGATACGCGATAAGCGACCATTCTCTTACCGTGACAACAGATTTCTCAACAAGATTAAAGTACAATTTATGTTCTCGAGTTACTCATGAGGAAACAGTCTGTCTTGACTGAATCTACCTATAGACTGATTTCGGTAAAATAGTTACGAACTACCTTTGGTAAAATCAATGAATTTGCAAAAGTGTTTAATGTTGCAAGTTGCTGCAGGTCGTAGCTTGAGCGCGGTCATTGTTCGCGACTCACTACATATGTCAGCATATTCTTTTCACATCGGGTGAGCGGCCTCGCGATCGAAGGAGGAATAAGTCGAAATACCTATACTCGAATATTCTGCGGCATAACAGCTCCTTTATTTTTCATACAGAGATATCGAATAGCTTGTCACACAACCTTTCTCCATGACTGAGTGCTCACGACTTACTACCTGCGACGCACATCCGCGCCCTTTCATAGCTAATAGTGCTTTTGGGATGCTAAGACTACCATGTATCGTAAATAATAGCGTGACATACGACAAACAAAGCACATAATTAAAAGGACCTATACTAATTAGTAACAGCGTTATCTATGAAGACGAATATAGATCGATTTTTGCGACCTCATGGAGGAAGGTTTGTGCAAAGGGAAAAAAAATAAGCAAACAATTTTCAAGGTTCTACTGACCGGCTATTCTTACAAGGAAGGATAGTTTGGTGTCCCCCTCCGATTTTGATGAAACTTACGTATATTGTAGAGCATTGAAAACTAAAAAACATGTATTTTTTTTATCGGCGGAAAAACATTTCTAAGAGGTGAAATCGCCCTTCAAAGTTACGCATGTCGAGGGGTGATTATGCAGTTTCACCCAGAAGGCGTCAACCGATTTTAATGAAACAAAAACCAAAATACTCCTCATTGAAGACAATAAAAATTCTACGTGACGTTGAAGAAAAAATTCATTTGCAGGGGTGAAACTGCATAATCACCCCTAACTTTGGAGGGCGATTTCACCCCTTAGAAATGTTTTTCCGCCGATAAAAAAAAATACGAGTCTTTTAGTTTTCGATACTCTACAACATACGTGAGTTTCATCAAAATCGGAGGGGGACACCAAACTATGCTTCCTTGTTAGTAACTTCGAATTTTGAGAGAGTAAGGACAATTCGACATTGAAAACAACTTATGACTTCAGAAAATGTTTCTTGATTAAATAATTTACAAAGAAAAAGCACTGAGAAAAGGGGAACAGCTGCTTTACTCGTGTTTGAAATTTAAGCTCGTTATACGATCAATCAGTTTCAATTAAATTATTTAAGATTTGCATAAGTACGATAAAAGTTCCTTTTTTCGGCAAAATTTAAAACTCTATAAAATCCTTATTACCGTTTCATTTGTAAATAGAATTATACTAAACATAGGAGGGCAGCAGCTTTAAGTCCATACAATAAATGTTTAATGCTCATAAAATTTGTACCACTTGATCGACTCTCAGTATACTGTAGACTAACTACTCCATGGTAGTCTATTAGCATAGGAAATGTCCGCTCGATCTCTTGAAACATGCGTGTCATAAAGCACATAAAATAAAATCGGAACTTCCAGACCGAATCACGTAAATTTGGTCCCAAATCTTGTTAAATAATACTCCACATATGAACCAAAATTTAACCCAATATTGAAAAATATCGACATTATTTTTTTGACGGAAATATTTTTTTTATTAGGAATCAAAATCAACATTTACTAGGATAGCAGCCATTCCTTAGCCAACCTCACATTTGACTATCGAATGTAGTGCATTAGGGTAAAAAATTGCAACCAGATGGTTCAGAATTAACAAGAGCTAGAGCGTTTTCAGACATTCTTATAAACTTTGAACTACTTGACCGATTTTTGTGAAATTTCATGCCAATCATTCCTCACTATTAAATTATTCGTATAGAAAATTTGAGTGCGATATATCAAAATTTCCATTAGCTAGAGCGTGGATGGTTAATTTTCAAGAAATTCCGAATGCCATTAAATTCAATAACCAGTTCTGTACCATATTTAAGCTCAGAATTTTAAAAATGATGTGAGCCAATCTTAACAACAAAACCTCACCACACATCCAGACATCTCCTTCTAAACCACTATTCTCGATTTTTTGGACGATTTTGAGTATCATTACTTCTTCTGTAAGTATAATATCTGTACAAAATCTGATTTCCACATTAACCAAGCTTTCTAGAAGATAGAAAGAGAGAGAGAGAGAGAGAAGCGTTTTATCTAAAGATTATTCCTGTATGTTTTGGATAATTTTGAGTATACGGATATCAAAAACACAACAAAATAATTTCATGAAAGCAAACATCTATTAAGAAATAAAAAATTAATTTTTTTACCTGTTTCTCCGTGAAAAAGGTGTCTGCTTGGTACTTGGAGGGCAGATCCAGAAATACCGAAGTCCTCGAACGATCGTAGAGGTCGACGTCTAGGTAGAGATCGAAAAGTGGTGCCCCTCTCACTTGGAGCAGTACCGCGATCAGGGGAGTTATATCCGCCGAAGTGTGACTCCTCGGCGGTACATAGCCGCCTAGTTCATCAAGAAGGCCGTAGACTGAAATGAAAATACATTCAGAATAACGTCTTTAAAAAGCTCGTGTAAATACACTCGAATGTAGAAAGATATATGGAATGAGAATAAGTATTGTACGAGTAAACAGAGTGTTCTGTACGTTTTTCTCAAAAACGTCATGTCGAATTAGTTGCAAAATTAAACCATCAAAATTTTATAAAAGTCAGGACGCAATACGCCGACTGAATTGCCACAAGTAAAAGAGAGATAGCTGGAATTTTAATTTTTGAAATGACAGTTCTTCAGTGTAGGTAACACCGAAAAAACTATAACGTTGAAACGAAACGACATCAAAAAGAGAGGCATAGAAACTACGGTAATAGACAGAATAAGATAGAACGCGTTTTACAGATAGGCAGTATTCCGTATCATCGGTGTCCTCTGTGTGTGGTGCGTTGTACCCCTACTCTGTTATTCATGGATCGAGGTAGGACAGGCCGAGGGCCTACAAAGGTCATGCATTCATGTATTTATATGATATGTAGATATAAATAAGTGAATCTCTCTCTCTCTCTCTCTCTCTCTCTCCCGAAGTAGAATGAAATGCAGTAGTTAAATTGATAAGGAAAGAGAATAAAAAATTAAGAGAATATGATAGACTGCAATAAGAACGACCCTAAAAAAATGTGGAAAACCTTGAAAGAACTTATTAGCGGGGGACCAGCAAAAGAGAGAGAAATTGGAAATATAAATTTTGAAATATTGGGCGATATGGCGGAGAGAAGGGCGGTTGACAAATTTAATGTGTTTTACGTTGAAAGTATTAATAACATAGTAAGCTCAATAGAGAGAGATGCATCTGGAAGGCCAGGTAGCAGAAGAATCTTGATGGGTGGTGGCGTGGGAAACGAAAGAAGCATAGAAAATTTCGAGAATATCGGAATAGAGGAACTCGATAAAATAGTTAAAGGACGCCCGAAGAAGAAAGGTACAGAAGAAGGAATATCAAGCAAAATATTGCAGTTGGCGTTCAGGGCTATTGAACAGGAGTTTGTTGATGTAATCAACGAATCCCTAAGGGAGGGCTGTTGTCCTAATAGTTGGAAAACGTCCACGATCATACCGATACCAAAGATAGAGAAAGCCAATAGCGCGAAGGATTTCCGGCCAATTAATATGTTGCCATTGTACGAGAAGGTCCTAGAGTTGGTAGTAAAGAGCCAAATCGAAAAGTATTTGGAATCAAATGAGGTTATAACAGAGGATCAGTCGGGTTTTAGAAAACAATTTTCGTGTTAAACGGCGATTCAAACCGTGATAGACGAATGGAAATTAAACATTAGCGAAGGAAAAATAGTAGGAGTAATGTTCAGGGACTTAAAACGAGCATTCGAGACAGTGGATAGAGAATTGTTAATAGAAAAAATGTTTCAATATGGAATTAGAGGTAAAGTGTAAGATTGGTTTATGTCATACTTAAACAATAGACCGCAAAGAGTAAGGTTTAATGAGGAATTTTCTGAAAGTATTACAACGAAATACGGGGTAACACAAGGATCCGTATTAGGGCCTCTGCTGTTCATTATATATATAAATGATATAGTTGAAATATGTCCAGAAGACTGTGAAATAAAAATGTTTGCTGATGATACACTAGTATATGTTACTGGAGACAGTAGTGCGGAGGTGGAAAGAAAGATGAATGGGGCATTAAACATAGTGGAAAGATGGATGAATAGGAACAAACTGAAAATGATTGCGGAAAAAACCAAATATATGATTGTGAGGAGTGTAAGGAAAAAATTGAGAGGGAATATTGTACTGAAATGCAGGGATGGAACCGAGTTGGAGCGAGTGGAGGTAATTAAATATTTAGGTGTAATGATGGATGATAAGTTACGATTTAAAGACCACTGTGAGTATATGTTGAAAAAAATAGGTAAAAAAACGAGTTTTCTGAATAGGATAGGGCAATATATATCGGCATACACCAGATGTGTCGTATATAAGGCAATCATAGCACCGCACTATGAGTATTGCGCAACACTGCTAGTGGGTATGGGTGAGACAGAGTTGAATAAACTGCAGATAGCGCAGAACAGAGCGATGCGAGTCATATTGCAATGCAGGCGGTATACGAAGGTAGACGATATGTTACAAGCGGTTCAGTTTATGAGTGTAAGACAGAGACTGTATTATAATGTGTGTATATTTATTTTCAAGGCTGTTAAGAAATTATCACCAAAAGAACTGACGAGTAAACTCCAAGTTGTTAAATCTAGAACGAGTCGGGAAACGCGTCAAGCGGAAAAAATTGTAATTCAATTTAGAAGAACGAGAAGTGCGCAAAAGAGTATGTTTTAGGAAAGAGTGAAAATGTATAATGCGTTGCCAGTAGAGGTTAAAGGCTGTGTAAAGCGAAATTAAATAAGTTCAAATTAAACGTAAGATAAACATGTAAATTATGTACATCAAATAGTTGAGAAAGCTAATAAACATCTCTCTCTCTCTCTCTTTCTCTCTCTCTCTCTCTCTCTCTCTCTCTCTCTCTCTCTCTCTCTCTCTCTCTCTCTCTCTCTCTCTCTCTCTCTCTCTCTCTCTCTCTCATATCTCTTCTCATATTGAAATAAAGGATCTGGAGGAGATAGTGATGGGACTCCGGGACTCCCGAAAAAGAAGGGAACGGAAGAAGGAATATCAAGTGATATACTAAAAATGGCATTCAGTGCAATAAAAGAGGAATTTGTGGAAATAATAAATGGATCCCTTCGGGAGGGATGTTGCCCGGACAGCTGGAAAACTTCTATAATTATACCGATCCCAAAAATAAACAAAGCCATAAAAGCAAGTCATTACAGATCAATTAATATGTTGCCATTATACGAAAAAGTGCTCGAATAGGTAGTAAAAAATCAAATTGAAAAATATTTAGAAACCAATGACATCATAACGGAGCATCAGTCAGGATTTAGAAAGCAATATTCGTGTGAAACGGCGATTCAAACTGTTGTAGATGAATGGAAAGTGTACATTAGTGAAGGAAAAATGGTAGGAGTAATATTCATGGATTTAAAAAGAGCGTTTGAGACAATCGATAGTGATATATTATTAGACAAATTATACCAATATGGAATTAGAGACAGGGTATTAGAGTGGTTCAGAACGTACTTGAGAAATAGAACACAGCAAGTTCGATTCAATGATAAATGGTCTGAAGTTATTCCCAACGAATATGGGGTACCGCAGGGGTCAGTACTAGGGCCGTTGCTGTTTATGTACCTGGAAAAAGCAGCGCGGAAGTGGAGAGAAAGATGAATATGTTATTGAGTATAGTAGAAAAGTAGATGGAAAGAAATAAATTAAAAATGAATGTAGAGAAAACAAAATATATGATTGTCAGCAGTGTAAGGAAAGTCGTGAGTAGGAATATTGTACTGAAGTGTTTGGATGGAACGAAACTTGAGAGAGTAAAGTCAATAAAATATTTGGGTATCATTATTGATGACAAGCTACGATTCAAAGACCACTGTGAGTATATGTTAAAAAAATAGGGAAAAAAACGAGCCTTCTTAACATAATGGGGAATTATGTATCTGCGTATACGCGATGTGTGATATATAAAGCAATCATAGCACCTCACTTTGAGTATTGTGCAGCACTGTTAGTAGCTATGGGTGAAACAGATTTGAAGAAACTGCAGATCGCGCAGAACAGAGCAATGAGGGCTATATTACAATGCAACCGCTATACGAAGGTAGAAGATATGCTGAGCGTGGTACAATTTATGTCCATAAGGCAAAGATTGTATTATAACGTTTGTTTTTTTATCTTTAAAGACGTGAAGAATCTACTGCCAAAAGAATTTAAAAATCGGCTACAAATAGTAGGAACGAAGAGTGGTAGGGAAACAAGGCAAGCGGAAAATATAGTAATACAATTTAGAAGAACGAGAAGTGCACAACTGAGTATGTACTATGAAAATATACAATGCATTGCCAACTGAACTGAAAGGTTGCGAAAAAGTAGAACAGATTAAACGAATGTTAAAGGAGTATGTTGTGTCAACAGTAAAGTAAGATGTATGTAGATGTAAGAAAAATATGTAACACTGTGTATAAAATAGCTGAGAAAGCTAATAAACATCAAACAATCAATCTCTCTCTCTCTCTCTCTCTCTCTCTCTCTCTCTCTCTCTCTCTCTCTCTCTCTCTCTCTCTCTCTCTCTCTCTCTCTCTCTCTCTCTCTCTCTCTCTCTCTCTCTCTCTCTCTCTCTCTCTCTCTCTCTCTCTCTCGCATTTTCCCTTATAACAGCTGATTGTTAGACGTATGATTGTTGATTTTATTTTTCTGCATGTCTAATTTAAAGTGCGATAAATGCAAAAAGGTTATTGCTAATAATAAGGTTTCGTGCACAGCTTGATCTAAATCATTACACCCAGGTTGTGGTAGAGCATATCTTTTATTTAGATTGGTAATGTGTGTTGCGTGTTAAATCTATTTAAAATGCCCAATTTAACACGTTCACCGCCGTCGTCTCTCCAAGTGTTACCTTCAATATCTTACTCTACTAGTATACGCGTCTCTCAGCAGCTGTCATGTCAGGATATACGATCAAACGCTGATTTATTAGCTACCGAATCTCCTACTACAATGCAACTGCCTACAGCTCAACAACAAAATTCCTATGCGTCGGAGAAAGATTTATTAATTACTTTAAAAAACAATTTAAGTGCGTTTATTGCCCAACAAACTGCTATCAGTGCTTAACATACGGCAAAACTTAATTGTATTGAGAAGGATACGAGTCTACTTAAGGCTCATGATGAAAGATTTACGCACCTTGAAGCAAATTACGTGCAATTATTGCAGCAAAATATAGATCTGTCACGTGAGCTTCACTCTTTAAAGACTGGCACTTCAGTTTCATTGTCCACTGAAATAACCCTTTCTGGTGTACCTCTGACAATAAGTGATTCAGCAGAGCAAGCTTTCGAGAAAGTTTTTCAAGCTCTTGGTGTATCATATTTGTTAAACGATGTCCTTGAAATTCGAAGACTTGACAAAAACAAAAATCGGCCAAGTAATGAGCCAGGCGATGTCAACACATAATTTGAAACAAATTATCTCGAAATCTTTTATAATTACTCTTAAATCACGTCAAGTCAGAGAACACATTATCAACAAAAAAAGGATGCAAGAAAAGTTTGACTCTCCGAGAAGTGTTTGGCCTCGATCAACGAGGGCTCGTCTATGTCAATGAGTTTCTTCGACCTGCGCTCTATCATCTTCTAGGTATCGTAAAAACTCGTGCGTCTCAACGTGATTAAAAATATGTATGGTCTCGCTCTGGATCTATTAGGTGCGCAACTAAGTTCCCGCTGTTTTTTTTTTTTTTTATGAAAATGCAACTTTATTGTGAAAAAATGTTTACAAATGAATATTCAAAATATTGCCCATCGCTAGCGACGACTTTTTCCCATCTTTCTGGTAGAGCTCGAATACCGTCATGGTAGGAGTGTTCGTCGTTTGAGGCTATCCACGAATGAAGCCATTTTGAGATGTCTTCATATGAGCTGAACTGCTAATTAGCCAGACCATGCGCCATCGAACGGAACAAGTAATAATCGGACGGCGCAATATCTGGGGAATATGGCAGGTGGGGTAAGACTTCCCATTTGAGCGTTTCTAAGTAGGTTTTAACGGATTTGGCAACGTAAGGCCGAGTGTTCTCATGCTGTAGAATCACTTTTTCGTGCTTCTGCTCGTATTGTGGCCGCTTCTCGCGCAGTGCTCGGCTCAATCGCATCAATTGAGTTCGATACCGTTCCCCAGTGATGGTTTCATTCAGTTTCAACACCTCATAATAAATAACACCACCCTGGTCACACCAAATACACAGCAAAATCTTCGCAGCGTGAATATTCGGCCGAGCCGACTACGTAGAAGCATGACCGGGCAGTCCCCATGATTTTGTTCTCCTTAGGTTGCTGTAATGAATCCATTTTTCATCACCCGTAACGATGCGATGAAGAAAATCCTTCTTTTTTTTTGCCGCTGGAGCAGTTGTTCACAGGCAAAAAAACGACGCTCAACATCTCTTGGCTTCAAATCATAAGGAACCCAAGTTCCTTGTT
Source organism: Cylloceria caligata (assembly GCA_963942595.1). NCBI lineage: Eukaryota > Metazoa > Arthropoda > Insecta > Hymenoptera > Ichneumonidae > Cylloceria > Cylloceria caligata. The sequence goes on from OZ012703.1 coordinate 26,005,500, forward strand.
TTTGAATCATTCCCAACGCATGCAATCGCTTGGAAATGGCTTGGCGGGTAACTCCTAATGCTGAAGCAAGCTCTTTTTGCGTTTGGCACGGATCCTCATCGAGCAATGCCTCCAATTCAGCGTCTTCGAAGGTTTTTGGCCTTCCTTCACGCGAACGGTAGTCAACATCAAAATCACCGTCTTTGAAGCGACGGAACCAATCACGGCATGTTGTTACACTTAGAGCAGCATCTTCGTAAGCTTTTTGGAGTTCTCGATGCGCTTCAGCCGCCGTCTTCTTCGAATGAAAGAAGAAACACTTCCCGCAAATGACTATTATTTGGCACAAAATCAGACATTTTCACACAACCAAAAGTATTAGGTGTACAAATAAGTTTCAGCCGTTTGACAAAAGATGGCGCCACCAGTAAGTTATTGTTAAAATTGTCAGATGTAAACGTCATTATCGTAAGGTTGGACATCAGGCAACAACATTACCTTAAAATATTAGTGATTTTTTATCAGTATAATATATTCTTTTGTGTGCGAAAATGTCTAGTCTTGAGCCGAATAAGCGTCATTTGCGGGAAGTTTTGATTTACTTCTTCAATTTGAAGAAATCTGCAGCTGAGGCGTATCGATTGCTTGTAGAAGCATATGGTGAGGCTGCCTTAAGTGAGAGAAGTTGTCGTGAGTGGTTTCAAAAGTTTAAGAACGGTGAATTTGACATCGAAGACAAAGAACGTTTCGGAAGGCCGAAAGTGTAGGAAGACGCGGAATTGGAAGCACTATTGGATCAAGATTCGTGCCAAACGCAAGAAGAACTTGCACTTACATTAGGAGTGACTCAACAAGCAATTTCACATCGGTTGAAATCATTGGGAATGATTAAAAAACAAGGAAATTGCGTTCTATATGAACTGACGCCGAGAAACGTTGAACGCCGATTTTTCACATGTGAAATGCTATTTGCCAGGCATAAACGAAAGGGTTTTCTGCGCCGTATAGTCACTGGTGATGAAAAATGGATCCACTATGATAATCCAAAAAGGAAGAAATCATGGGGACCACCTGGCCATGCTTCAACATCTACAGCTAAGCCAAATATTCATGGAAAAAAACTCTTGTTGTGTATTTGGTGGGATCAGCTTGGTGTCGTGTATTATGAGTTCCTCAAACCAAACGAAACCATTACTGGAGCTGTCTACCGAACATAATTGATGAGATTGAGTCGAGCACTCAAGGAAAACCGAGCCCACTACTACTCCAGACACGACAAAGTTATTCTCCTGCATGATAATGCTCGTCCACATGTTGCGGCGCCGGTCAAAACCTATTTGGAAACACTCAATTGGGAAGTTTTACCCCATCCGCTGTATTCAGCAGACATTGCTCCTTCTGATTTCCACTTGTTTCGGTCGATAGCGCATGATCTATGTGAGCAACACTTCACATCATATGAAGATACCAAAAATTGGGTCGATTCGTGGATAACCTCAAAAGATAAAGCATTCTTCCGATGCGGTATCCGTATGCTACCAGAAAGATGGGAAAAATGACTGGCAAGCGATGGACAATACTTCGGATAAAACATTAGGTACCGTCCTTTCACAATAAATTCCCAATTTTTTATTAAAAACGGCGGAAACTTATTTGTACACCTAATATATGACGCAAAAACAAAATCACTAATGTGTCAAAGCAGTTTGTTTACCATATGTCTACGCTTGGTTCATGACGTTTTGGTTATGTCCCAATCGACCAGCCCTTACTACTGGAGCCATCTCTTGAAAAACAGCGGGAACTTAGTTGCGCACCAAATATATTTGTGCACAAAAATGATAGTCAAAAACCAATAATTGTTTTAACTGAGGCTGATCTCGATAGGTTAATCTGACTGTCTCCAAATACGGCGCACACAGATGGTGGACTGTGCGACCCAGATTGAGATCACGATGATCCTTTGTACCAGGCTTTTGAAGACGGCCGTACGGAGTCGGGAGTACGTTGTACTAGACTCGGGAGTACGTGCTGCTGGAAGAGGTCTCGGCTTGTGAAGGTGGCTGTACCAGGGTCTGGTATTCTGTACCAGGCTAAGTACGTGCCGCTGGAAAGGGTCGGGAGTACGTCAGGTGTTTCGTGATTTCTTGCCCTGGGTTCCGTCTTTTCTGTACGGAAATTGGCAACCCCGCCAAGGTGTAGGCTCGGGTGCTCACCAAGCGAGACGTTAAGTCTTCGGACTAATTAGGAGGCAGGGAGGTTGTTGCAGCCTCACGGCTATGCCGTGGACAGCCTTTAAATGGGTTGGACTCTGTCGGGCAAAAGGTTTTGTGGCTTTGATGGTAGGTCAAGATTGCATAATTGTCCGTCGACCACCGGACGTGAGTTAACACTGCTGGTGTGGGTTCGTCCCGAGGTACAGCCTTCTCGCAAGAGAGTTAACATAAATCACAAACTTCTGTCTCCAAACAGTTAAGCTTACTTAGCCCCCTCACCGCGATGTCGCATTTGAAGATAGCTCAGTTGAATGTTAATTCCTTATAAGCGCATATGGAACCAATTCAATCTACTATACTCGAGCGTAAGTTTCGTAATATCTAGTTGTGCGAAACGTGGGTATATTCGTTTGTACCCGATCACTTGTTACACGCAGAGGGATATTTCCTCATTCGTAATGATCATGAAGGAAAAGAGGGTGGAAGAATTGTTTATTCCATTCATAAGTCTCTAAAGGCAAAAGTATTAATGGCATCACTAAGTCATTATTCAAAAGCTCCAGAATATATAATTGTTTAAATTACTGGACCTAATGCTAAGAAGTTTATTCTTGCCTCAGTGTACAGAACACCAAGAGGTTCAATGCTAGGGGATATTTTTGAAGCTTCAAGTAATTTCGCTCATGTGTATGTGTTCCGTACTCCTTGCCTGATGTGTTGTACAATCTGAAAGATATTGAAAGAGAATGAGATTTCACGCATAACAGGGATGAAATAACCAGACGAAAGATGTAGATAGAGAAAATGGTCTTTATTTCCACTTTCTGCACTCAGCTACAAAAAAAAATAAATGAGAAATGATTTTAAAGGAAATTAAATAAACCGCACGTACAATTTTATTAATTGCGTGCCAAGAAATGTTTGAGTGAAAACGTGAAGTAGCCCGCGCTGCAAAGCACGCCACGAGGTGAAACTTTTGAGGATGCACAAAATGAGTTTTCTCCACTTCACCAAGATTGAATTTATGTAAATTATCAAGATGCACGCTCACCGATTAATTTGAGTCCTGTTGAGCACATTTTGAGTTAAGTAGATCCGATAAATGCAGTGGAAATTGTCCCAGTTGAGAAGAGGCTGGTGTAGTGTTCTTGGCGGTTTTCACGAGAGTAGCGTAAAATATCAAGATGGTTGAGCTGTACGAAAGCGTCGTTGCGCGACGGCGCCGTCAACCGAGAGATAGATGTTAGTCTCTTGCTTGAGTAGATTATCTACGAGGTGCTGTCTTGGCTGTATGCACGACAGCCGAGCGCAGCCCAGCACCAATAGTAACGAGCTGCCGCACGACGATCATAGTGGCCGTGCGTCAGCTGATTTCTCAACAGTATGAAAATATTATCGCGGGTGATCTTAATTGTACTTTAGCATGTAATAATTATAAATCAATTTATATACGCCAATTAGCCTTCTCCCTTTCGTTACACATTATTAAGTCCGCAACAACTCACCACACTACGAATTCTGATTACTGGATCCATGTATTCTTAATTGATAGTGAAGAGAAAAAATTGTCTTTTGTTAAATCTGAGGCTCCTTTATAGCCGGACATGATATCTTGGAACTTTATTATGTTTTTGATGTTGAACCCACTATTGAGCGTAATATTACACGGCAGCTTTACAGCAATTTTTATGAAAGAAGCTTTCTTAATTTTTTATCAAATAGATTTATTACTTCGGGACTTCGCAATTTTAACTCCAGATTTAGTTCTAATGAGAGTTGTAATTCGGATACTATACCTGTTAATATAAACACGACAGTTGAACTCTTGTCAGAGGCATTTCACAAGTCTCTAAATAAATTTGCACCATTGCGCTCATTTTGTGTTCATCGCTTTGAGACGAACTTCATAATAATTCAAGATAAGTGAAAAGTGAGTACCATCTTCAGAGATTTTTAACCATAACAGATCCTAATAAATTGTGGAAAGAATTAGCGAATCTTGGTTTAGCCAAGTCGCCTTTAGCATCACCACTTAATTTTTTTCAACCAGACGAGCTTAATGCTTTTTATTCTGAAATATCCTGCCAATTCCCGCCTTGTTCTTATGAAGAGTTTCGCACGATAAGTTTATTAATTCAACCAATTCACCCCATATTCAACTTTGCTGAAATTACGTCCACCCAAGTACGATCTATTATCTGCACAAACTCTAGTTCAAAACCACATACGGCTGGTCTAGATGGTATTTCTTTGTTCTCGATAAATCGGTCATTTGGGGCTTTGTGCTCACTGTTGACAGCCATGTTTAACCCTTCTTTATAGTCATCTCAGTTCCCTGAGTGCTGGAAAAAGGCTTTTCTTCATCCTTTATCTAAAATAAAAATACCTTTTCCCCGTCTGATACGAGGCCGATAGCTAATCTCAGTAAACTTTCGATAGTGCTTGAGAGACTGGTTCATAAGCAGATAATTTACTGGATTGAGTCAAACCAAGTATTTGATCCACGTCAATTGGGGTATCGTAGTGGCCACAGTACTCGATCAGCACCACTACGTGTGTGTGACGATGTGAGGCGTAATGTTGATGAAAGACGTATCACTATTCTCATCTTCTTTGATTTTAGTAAGGCATTTGATACTGTACCACACCTACAACTTCTTCCCAACTTAAAAAAAGTGCGACTTGCCGAACCAGTTCTTGATTGGATTTTTTCATATTTGACTGGAGGAACTCAAGCAGTTGTTGATGATCACGGGAATTGCTGCTCTTGGTTACCTACAACAGCGGATGTACCGAAAGGTTTCGTCCTGGGTCCCCTTCTTTTTTCACTTTATAATAATGATATTGGTACTACAGTACAGTACTCACAACATATGATATTTGCGGACGATACGCAGATTTACCTTAGATGCCTCCCGTCTTAAATAAATCATGGAATAAGGTTAATTGCTGAAGACGTTCAAACTATTACCAACTTTGCTATCTCAAATGGTCTAAAGCTAAACATCACCAAATCTAAAGTTCTTATTCTTGGTAGCAATGCGTACATACGTGAGCTCGACTTCTCTATGTTACCTTCGATCTCTGTAAATAAGGTCAATATTCCGTTCGTTAGTGAAGCTAGAAATTAAGGAGTAATCATGCACTGTAATTTATCCTGGAAATCCCATGTTTTGAATATTTCACAAAATTCCACTTTGCTGTGTATAGGTTAAAATTTCATCGCATGGCTCTTTCTCAAGAATTGCGATTGTTTGAGAATTCTGATATTCGGATGTGTGTGAGCTGCAATATATTAGAAAAGAATGAGTTGTCACTCGTGACAGCGAAAAATAACCAGACGAAAGATGTTGAAAGAGAAAATAAAATAAAATAAAATAAATAAAAACAGAGCACTGAATTTACTGGGTGAGCTGCACGTACGATTGTATTAATTGTGTGCCGTGTTTGATAAAGGGTGAGAGAGCGTGAAACAGTCCGTGCTGCAACGCATGCCGCGAAGTCAGACATTTGAGGATGCACAAAATGATAATTTTCCATCTCACCTTGATTTAATTTGTGTAAATTGTCAAGTCACTACCTTACCGTCGAATTTTGGAGTTCTAGAATCGTTTACACTTACATTTGTTTGAAATACGTGTTTTTGTAAGTAAGATAATCGAGTCGGTGAGAGCGGAAAACGAAGACTACAGAAGGAGGAAGGACAGGCGAGTTATTTTAATAATATAGAAAGTATTAGTGGAATATCGAAGAAATTGACATTAATCTAGATTAATAGATAGATAGGTCTTAAATGAATGGAATTAATTGTATAGGATTAATTAAATAGAAATATGCGGATAGTGCTCAGGCGATTAGAATTAAAGCGCGTAATATTTAAACCAGTAGGCTAGGAATGTATAAGCAAGTCGATTTAAAGAAGATAGTAGGGAAGTGAAACGAGTGATAGATAGAGAGATCTATAGGTATGATCGAGACCTCGGCTGTAAGAGCGAGTTCGATGCGTTTAGCTGTGTGTGTGTGCGTCGAGTGACAGGCTCACTACTAGCGCCCGGAACAATAACAGACTACCGAGCTGGGTGTACCGAGAATCTATGTGAACGCAATACCCGAAAAGAATTGTGAAAATAATCGCAGGAATTAACGAATTCAAATACATTGTACTGGTCATCGGTGCTAAGAAACCGAACACTGACATTCTTATTTTTATTGTTTTGAATAATAAACCCTATTTTCACCTACCTAGAAGTCTAAAATTAATTATTCTTGTGATCGAGCTCGAATTTTCCCTGGGAAATAAAAATTAATGCTAACGATACGAAATTATGGTTACATTTGGCGCCCAACGTGGGGCTCGACATAGATAAGAAAAACTGCGGTCGTGAGGTAGGGCGCGTAAAGCAAATAAATTCGGTGTAAAATTAAGAGCATGGCTACGGGTGGAGAGCAGAATATCTCAACTGAAGTCGAAGAGATGCGAATGATGGAGAGCATGGAGGACCGTCGTCAGCAGGAAGGGGGTACTAAGGCAGGTCAGGCATATCTCTGGGAGTCCACAACAGCTGAATACCGGTTGGAGGACCGGCGACAAAGATATGGAAGGAATATACAACGTTCATCTGAGATTACACCAGTTGAGGGAAGCGAAAACGTATTAGATGTGTTCGAAGATAACCAGATAAACGGCGAAGTCGGCAGTACACCGAAGCCCACAGATAGCACGGTAATAATTTCACCAGACCCAATTGGTGTGGGTGAGGTGATGCAGTTTTTGCAGAAGATGGAAGAGAAACGGCAGAAGATTGAGGAGAAAATCGATAAGAAGCACGACGAGGTGATCCGGACTCAGCAGGAAATAAGAGACGAGTGTTTGAGAAGGATATCAGTTTTGAAAGAAGCGACGAAGGACACATTGAAAGCAGAGATTTCGGCAGTAGAGAGCCGGACAGATCGAAAAATTAAAGAAGTCCAGGAAAGGATACAAGAGAATCAAAACATCACGAATAATTACATCCAGCAACAGGTTGTTGGTCAGAGGGTGCCCATGGAGAAACTCGAGAGGAAAACACAAAAAATGATGGCTGAGATTAGAGCGGCATGCGAAATTACCGATGACTACACAAAAAGAGTTGAAAAATTGGAAGAAACGATACAAAAGACTAGCACATCGGTAAATTTTGGGAAAACCATCGGAGGAGGGTTTGATGTGACACGGTTATATACGACGGCACAGAAGCCTCCTACGTATAATGGTGATGGGAAGGAGCGGCCCATGAGATTTTTGAAGGAATTTCGAGAATTTTGCATCGCGGAAGGTATCGAGGATACAGAGATACGACACACCATCGGGTTTGCGTTAACAGGTGTTGCTAACGACTGGTGGCTGGTGGCGGAAGGAGCTGTCCACGACTTGCAGACGTTCGAGCAAAAATTTTGTTCGAGATACTGGGCTCGCGACATGCAAGATAAGGTAAAGAAAAATTCAGAGTTCGGATCTTTTTATACGGAAGATCAGACGTTGACACGAGCTGAATATGCGACTCGCGTAATCGGAAATGCACATCATCTTACAAGGAAGGATATTTTGGTGTCCCCCTCCGATTTTGATGAAACTCACGTATGTTGTAGAGCATCGAAAACTAAAAAACATGTATGTTACGTCCTGGGTCTGCGATACCTTCCGATATACGTATAATTTTTACATTTTTATTTCATTTATGATTTATTCCATGCACGTATTTCCGGCGCAACTCAGTAGCGCTTATCGCTGCTGGGTACACGCCTTTTGCTTAGGTCAGCGTTCTCACGTTGGCCGGCGGAACGCGGAGCATCGGCGAGACGCGCGATGCTCCGCTAATCATTTGTTACATTTTGCTTAGGCTAGCGTTCACACGCTGGCCAACGGGACGCGGCGCATCGACAAGACGCGCTGCGCCCCGCTAATCTTTTGCCATTATTCTTGCGCGTGCCTTCAGCACTACTTTTCTTCATTCGTTAGTTAGTTCTTCTCCGGGGGCCGACCATGACGGTCGGTCCTCGTCATACCATATCCATATAATATTCTATCATTTAAAAGTTCTATGTTAATGTTAGATGCGCGCAATGTTTACTAACCATCTAATAAATATATTATATATGTCCAGTGAACACGGTTACATTAATATGTTCGAATATTATTTTAATATATACATATATAATACATAGTGTTGTGCGCGCCATAAATAAACAATTGTGCCGCGCCCCATTCAGAGACTTTTCAGGACAAATACTATCATACTTATCATACAGCTTCAGAATAATTAATTCGTTTGTAGTGTTACCGTTCTAATAGGCGTTTAGTTGAAATGTTCGTGCGCGCCATCTATTAAAATATATACAATTTTAAAATATATACAATGACATTTTACCGTTCTAATAGACATAGTGTTGAAATGTTCGTGCGCGCCATCTATTAACTGTTTAACTGTTTCAATATACATTCATGGATCCAATAAACATTATTTATTTAAACCCGCCCCTCACCGACCGTGCCCCAATCCCGAGACAGCACATTCTGTCTCAAAATGGGGGAAATAAAATATTATTCCGTCGTTGCGTCCATTCGTTAAAACCCAGGACGTAACAATGTATTTTTTTTGTATCGGCGGAAAAACATTCCTAAGGGGTGGAATTGGCCTTAGGATGTTGTTGTTGATAAGTTAAGCATATTGAGGGGTGATTATGCAGTTTCACCCAGAAGGCGTCAACCGATTTTAATGAAACAAAAACCAAAATACTCCTCATTGAAGATAATAAAAATTCCACGTGAAGTTAAAGAAAAAAATTCATTTGCAGGGATGAAACTGTATAATCACCCCTAACTTTGACGGGCGATTTCACCTCTTAGAAATGTTTTTCCGCCAATAAAAAAAAATACGTGTCTTTTAGTTTTCGATGCTCTACAACATACGTGAGTTTCATCAAAATCGGAGGGGAACACCAAACTATAATTCCTTGTTAGTGAGAAACTCAGTGATGAAGATATCATCCGCCGACTCGCCAAGCATTTCGATAAGGAAGTGCGCAGTGCTGTAAGAGTCCGGCAAATAGATAATATAGATGAGTTTTTGGAATTGTTAGAAAGCACTGATGTAGCGGGTCCTTTGAATTACAAGAAAGGAGCAGGTCGCACAGGTGGATACGCTTCGCAAGAGCAGCAAAGGTACGTTAGTAGAGGAGCTGTGCGTGAGCAGACAGCGCGGCCGTACTCGAGATATGAAAATCGGGAAACCTCGGTGAACAATGGCGGGAATAGATTTCCAGCGTCACCGGGACGTCAGAGTGGTAGGGGAGAGAGACCACCGTGGCAAAACAACGGACCGTGGCATCCATCAAGGCCATATTGGCAGAAAAATAGGATCGGACAATTTCAGGTGCCGGAAAATGATAGACCGGCAGGACCAGAATTACCAAGGCAGGAGCAACAACTGAGCAACCAAATAAATAATATAAGTCGTGCGTTACAAGGTCCATTCGTGGAACACACCATACCGAGGGAACAGAAGCCGGAATGCTCGAGAGTGGTGAACTTGAATCCGGGAAACGCTTAGCCGTTGCGCCCGGAGGAACGGAAAATATCGAGAAGAGAGAAGAACGGTGCGCAACGGAAAAACAGGAAGAAAGGAAAAGTACGAGACAAAGAATGAACGCAAAGAAGAGAGAGAAGAAGAACGTGAGGGATCAGCGTAGAAAGGAGGAAGAATACAGAAGTAGTGGACGGGCGGTAAGAAAGGAACGAGAGGAGAACATCGAATGGCGAGTGCATGCTGAATCAGGGGAAAACCGAGTTCAGGAAGATGATAGATGCACATTTGATAATAATAGATATATGTGCCCTGAAATCGTTGCCAGAGTTCAGGGAGTACCGGATGTCGGAGGGCCAGCACCAAGAGAGGTGGACGGAGGCGAAAAAAGGATAAAGACATGTGTAATGCTGATGGAAAATCCACGGGAATATCTATATGAGGAGGTAGAAAAAGTACCACGCAAGTGGTACGACGAGAAGCATCCGAGGTGTCCGGAAATACCGGTGGAAATAGCCGGAATATTAGAAATAAGTCTCATACTAGATAGCGGAAGTGAGGCGTCGTGTGTCTCGGAGGAGTTTTTCCGAAAAAATGAGGAAATATTGAAAAGTTGCCCAATGCTACCGGTAACGTCGACATAGGTGGTTAGAGCGTTTGGTGGGGAGACTGAACGTATAAAGAAGCAAATAATGGTAGATGCAGAGACATACAGGTCGACAGGAGCGTTACAGATGTTGGTCGTGCCAAAATTAGCCAGGCCTATATTGATTGGGATCGACGGGATGTTGGCATTAAAAATCTCGATAGATGCCCAACAGCGGATTTTAGTAGTCGCAGAGAGAATCGTCGCGGAATTAAATGAGGGGGTGTGGCGACACGTAGATCCTAAGGATTTCCGTACAAGTAAACCGAATGGAATGTGTGCTGCGGTAGAGACGGAAAGTATGCACGAGGGTGAAATAGATATCGGCCTATCGGAAGAGGAGTTCGAGGATAAGATGGCGGAATGCCAAGATCTGAGACCGGAAATAAAGCAGGAATTTAAAATAATTGTCGAAGGAAGAAGAGAGATCTTCGACAAACTACCAGAAAGAATGACAAAGTATGAGCATCGACTTTTGCTACAGGATCCGAAGCCGCATTTTCATCATTCGTATCCGGTCTCACTGACGAAACGGGAGAGAGTGCAAAGAGATATTGAGAGAATGCTCAGAATTGGGGTTATACAGAAATTCGTAAGTATCTACCAGGTGTATGCATAAGTTTTTTCCGGTTTAACTAAGAGATGGCGCCAGCGAAAAGTACGCATCCTATTAATTTGACACATACGTCATTTTGTTCGTCTGACATTAACCTACAAACACACACAAGTTGAGTCCGCCAAAAACTAGCGTCTTTGTTTTATCGTTCAGTGATCATGTCGAGTTTTGTGCCTGAAAAAGAACATTTGCGGCACGCATTGCTTTTCTTATTTAATCAAAAGAAAAAGGCTGCTGAAAGTCAACGTTTGCTGGTAGAAACATATGGTGAACACGCTCCATCGATTAGAACATGTGAGACATGGTTTCGACAATTTAAAAGTGGTGATTTCAATGTGAAAGACAGTGAGCGCTCTGGTAGACCACAAAAATGCGAAGACGAGCAATTGCAGGAGTTATTGGATGATGACCCAACTCAAACTCAACGGCAATTAGCAGAAGCATTGAATGTGTCACAAGAAACAATCAGCAGACGTTTACGAGTAATGGGGAAGATCAATAAACTCGGTAAATGGGTCCCACACGATTTGAATGAACGTCAAATAGAAAATCGCAAAGTCACTTGTGAAGTGCTGCTTCAACGCCACGAAAGGAAATCATTTTTGCATCGAATTGTGACGGGTGACGAAAAATGGATTTATTTTGAAAACCCGAAGCGGAAAAAATCGTGGCTTTCACGTGGCGAAGCCGGTCCTTCAACACCAAGGCCAAACCGCTTCGGCAAGAAGACCATGCTCTGTGTCTAGTGGGACCAGAGAGCGGTGTATTATGAACTCTTGAAGCCCGGCGAAACCGTTAATACAAAACGCTATCGCCAACAAATTATTAATTTAAACCACGCATTAATCGAAAGACGACCGGAATGGGCCAGAAGACATGGCAAAGTGATTTTGTTACACGACAATGCGCCATATCACACAGCAAAAGCAGTAAAAGACACCTTGAAATCGCTTGGATGGGACATCCTTCCGCACCCGCCGTATTCGCCAGACCTGGCGCTATCTGACTATCACCTCTTCGCATCAATGGGGCACGCGCTCCCAGAGCAGCACTTCAGCAATTTCGAGGAAGTTGGAAAATGGTTCGACGGATGGTTTGCCGCAAAAGACAAGCAGTTTTTCTGGCATGGTATTCATAAGTTACCTGAAAGATGGGCGAAATGTGTAGAAGCCGATGGCCAATATTTTAAATAAAACAAAAATTAATTTCCCTTGAAAATTACATGTGTTTTTTTACCAAAAAACCAGAAAAAACTTATGCATACACCTGGTATGTGTCCGGCTATAGCTGAAGAGTGCATCTCCTCAATAATTTTTACCTGATCTTGTACAATGGGTTGTCTAACTAGCCCGTTACAAATAATAACGTTTACTCCACGCTGTGCAAAAATTATTCGAGTTTGTGTGATAACATTTTCCCAAGGTAGTATATTCAAGATAAAATCTGATTTTGCGATACTAATAGTTTGGAGCGATAATTTGTTGATTAAATGACGAGAATTTGTCAATGTTTCTACTATGTTTCCTAACATTAATGTGGGTCCTTCACCGGAACCGTCGGTGATTGGTAGGGCTATATTGAATCTATTACTTCGTTTTGCAATTGATTGAGCTTTTTGCAACTTTAAATTTTTTTAATGTGAAAAATTGATATTATCGCGGAGTGCTAAAATAAACCAGGTTATCTTTACGAGTATGGAATAAATTTCGTGATTGTTTAATGTGGGAGGCTATAATCCTTCCTTTGAGAAGCTCACGAGTGGGAGATGCGGTTGATAATCTAGTTTTTTTTTGCTGCGAGTTCGAGTTCTTCGTCGCTCGAGGACTCGGTATCGCTTACTTCGAGAGGCTTAGGGGTACGTTTTCTCTGGACTAACACGCTCGTTTCGTTTCGTGGGTTATTAACGTCGAGTATAATTTCATCGGTCGACTCTTCGTGGCTAGAATAGGTATTGCTTGTAGATGTTTCCGGATATACTATAGGCTCAAGAGTACCTGGGTTATTTACCGAAGTATTAGGTAAATCCACCTCGTCTTCTATACTCCGGAAACGTTTCGTGGTCGCATAATATTTCAAGTGACACATGTGAAAAAATAAGTTCCGTAGGCTTCTCATTAGAGTCAACAGATTTCCGATCCCAATTACATTCTTCTATTTCATAATTGCATAATGTATGATCCTGGTTGTTTTCCATAATATCCTCATCATTGTCAGGTTGTTCTAATAATAATTGATTTATCACTGCATCCGTCAGTTGATGCTGAGGCTTCGTACGATTGTTAGTTACGGGATTTATGTCAATAATGAAAATATCGTCATTCGCGGTTGTTTCATCAACTGGATTTCTCGAAAGTGCATCAGCATTAACATTAGTTTTTCCGGCTTTATATACTACATCGTATTCGTGTTCTGCGAGTTTTAGTCTCCAACGCAAAATTTTGTAATTACCGTCCGTTGCCCGTCGAAACCATAGCAGTGGTTTATGGTCAGTTACTACTGTAAAATAATGCCCATATGAAAACGGCCGGAAATGAAGTATAGAATATACTACATAGCTAATGCTTCCTTTTCATACGTATCGTATCTTTCTTCCACCTCACTCTAAGCTCTAGAGGCGTAGGCGCATGGATGGTCGTTATTAATTTCTCCTTGTGAAATGGTGCTACCAATAGCATAACCCAACGCGTCCGTAGTTAAAATGAACGGCTTAGAAAAATCAAGATATTGCAAGACTGGAGCTGTACAAAGGTTTTCTTTCAGTATTTCAAATGACTCCTGTTGTTCAAGTCCCCATTCGAATTTATTGTCTTTATGTAAAAGAGTTGTCAGGGGTTTCGTGATCTTGGCGTATCCTTCTATAAACCGCCTATAATAACCTGTTAATCCCAAGAATTGTCGAATATTGTTGATATTTTTAAGCACAGAGTATTCACATACTGCTTCTCATTCCTTAGGGTCGGGACGAACTCCATTGTTCCTGATTATGTGTCCCAGATACGCGACTTCCCTTTTTAAAACTTCACATTTATCCGGTTGCAGTTTTAAATCCGCGGCTTCTAGTCGTTTAATGAATTCGCGATATATATTCTTATGTTCGTCGAGACTGCGAGCATAAATAACAATGTCGTCTAAATAAACAAATACGCCTTTCCCGAGGATCCCACTCAACGTGAGGTCGATGGCTCTTTGAAATGTAGGAGGGGCGTTCCGTAGCCCGAGTGGCATTCTAACGAACTCATAATGACCACGCCGTGTAGTGAAGCTCGTGTTATGACGATCTTCAGCTGAAACTTCAATTTGATGGAATCCCGACGCTAGGTAAAACACTGAAAAATACTGTGCGCCTTCTAATTGGTCTGATGTATCATTAATATTTGGTATGGGATACGCATCAGCGACTGTCTTTTCATTCAGTGATCGGTAGTCGAATACTACTCTCCATTTTTTATTACCTTAAGAGTCGGCTTTCTTAGGTACCACCCACACAGGACAATTGTATTGTGAGGTGGAGGGGATGATTACTCCCTTTTCGAGCATATCTCCAATTTTTTTCCCGTTTTCCTCTTTAGTGCACTCAGGCCACCGATAGCCTCACGTATTTATAGGAAAATCGTCTATTGTAGGAATTCGATGTTGCAATATACGAGTATTAGTACACGTTAACATATCTCCCGGTACTTGATATAGATGGGAGCTTTCTTTTAGAAGGGTTTCAATACTTTTCCTCTCTTCTTTACTTAATTCTTCGAGTCTTAGTAATTCTTTGATTCGATCAAATCGATTGTGCATTACAACTTCAAATATCGTGTAACACGATCTTTCGCGTATGAAAGGCGTAATTTTGCGAGAAATATTTGATATACTGACAAGGAAGGATAGTTTGGTGTCCCCCTCCGATTTTGATGAAACTCACGTATGTTGTAGAGCATCGAAATCTAAAACACACGTATTTTTTTTTATCGGCGGAAAAACATTTCTAAGGGCCGAAATCGCTCTTCAAAATTAGGGGTTATTCTGCAGTTTCATCCCTGCAAATGAATTTTTTTCTTCAACTTCACGTGGAATTTTTATTGTCCTCAATAAGGAGTATTTTGGTTTTTGTTTCATTAAAATCGGTTGACGCCTTCTGAGTGAAACTGCATAATCACCCCTCGACATGCCTAACTTTGAAGAGCAATTTCACCCCTTAAAAATGTTTTTCCGCCGATAAAAAAAAATACGTGTCTTTTAGTTTTCGATGCTCTACAACATACGTGAGTTTCATCAAAATCGGAGGGGGACACCAAACTATCCTTCCGTTTCTGTGACTAAAGAAACGTCCATGAATTTATACCACTTTGAATTATACTTCTGGGTTTCGAAACTTGTTTCTTTATTTTTATCATTCTTAATACTGTCTACTTTCGACGATTCAAGGGTACAGATCATTTGTACAATCTGTAATGATTCACAAATTTTAAAATTGGTGTTTTGATTTGATTCGATTTTCGTAGGTACGAAGGTTTCAACAAATTCTTGACAACAAAATTCATTACCCTTTTCATTTTTACTAATTGCGATATTTCAACATAATCTATACAATTGACTTTATTTTCTGCTGATATTTTAGTCTCTATCGAATTCGGATACACAACGCTTTCAGCAATAACACAATTATTAATTTTTTCACAAGATTGTGTCCTTTCCGTAGGCACAGTTTTCCTCAAAAATTCTGAATTTATTTCTGTCTCTATCGAATTTAAATGGACAACGTTATTCCCTTTCGTACAATTATTAAAATCTTCCAGAGGTTCTGTCCTTTCCATAGGCACAGTTTTCCTCAAAAATTCTGAATCGAGCTCCCTCAGTCCTCCATCGAGCGCTGCCCGTTTCATCGGCACAGTCACCCCTGTGAAGCGTAGGCGAGACTCACAATTACTACAATTTCGTTTCGTCGCTATAGAATTTGGATAGACAACGTTTTCTTTAGGTACAAATATCTTTACAGGTTCCATACAAGTGCTATTTTCAGTTAGTTTCGACGTGCAAATTTCCGTAAGACTTTGGGCTTCGTGTTGCAAGCTCTCAAATTCTCCTTCTATTTTTACTTTACAATCCTTCGTACACAATATTCTTTTTTCCAAACCAGTTTCACAAGTAACTTTAATCATTTCCAGGCAATTTCTTATTTCTTCTTTTACATTTTCCAAAAAATTGAAAATATTCTCTGAAGAATTTTCAGTATCTCTGCGGAGTATTGTCTCTACCGGGTGCTCAATCTTACCCGACAGAGAAAAATCCTCTTGATTCTTTCCTTTTATTGGGTCTGGGAAAACGTTCGTGGCGTTTTTTTAGTAAAAATCAACTGGTTTTCTTATAGTGTGAAAATGAATTTATTTAAACCAATTATGCTCCATTATTATCAACAATTGTTTTGTGGAGCGCGTCCTCTTTAACGAAGAGAGACCGCGTATTTAATTTCGTAAAAAAAAAGTATGTTGACCTTAAAATGAATTCTGATTCTGGAATTCGAGGATTAAAGGGGTAGGGAAAAATAAATCAAACACAACCTTTGAGCCATACAATTCTACGTTCAATTAAGGCTCAGAGAGGAACATCTCCGAGGTGTGAACCTCAGAGAAAAAACCCCTCGCAAAGAATGAATTTACAATAGATACAGTCTTTTTGTTTTATCGAATACATTTCGCGTGATAGTTATCGTGAAGATGAAATCTACAGTCGGAAAGGGGTTATCTATGTCTACGTATTGTACGTTCAATTCTGTCATGCAGTATGATTATCATGTGTATAAGTCGCTGGCGACCTCGTAAGCATTGCGCTTGTGGTTAGGTAACACCGTCTGATTCGGTGTATTTGACCGGTTGTAGCGTTGCGCTTACTTGCAGATACAATCGGGCCGTGCCGATGTACCTGGCGGGACGTACCGCACTTGTCAGTGTACTCACGGGCTAATGTTCCGCTCACCAGCATGTAGACAGTCAGAACGAATTTACAAACGAAAACACAATTAGAACGGGTTTTACAAACGAAAACATACTGGACCCGAGTAACGATCGTGGTGTACTGATTATTTCTTTTTATTCATTCGGTTCTCTGGGAAACGCACAGAAAAAACAAAAACGACTGTTTGTTTTTTCATCACACGACCGCTCGATCGACTCGGCCCGGTCTGCTCTATCCCCTTCACCTTCATGCCCGCCCAAGACACATGCAAGAAGACGATCGACTGATACCAATCGTTGGTACCTGGGCACCTTTAAACCATTCGTTTGACCGAACAACAATGTTTCGCCATTTTTCGGGTAGAGCTATGATGCCATCGGTGAAGAACTCCTGTGGTTTCTGGTTCAAAAACTGAATCAACTGGTTTTCACAGGCTTCTTTTGAAAGCAGCTAAATACCATTGAGAGCGTTCTGCAGAGATCGGAATAAGTGATAGTCAGAGGGTGCTATGTCTGGACTATACGGTGGATGCATCAAAACTTCCCAACCAAGCTTTCGCAATTTTTGACGGGTCATCAAAGAAGTGTGTGGTCGGGCGTTGTCATGATGGAAGACAACACCGTTCCTAATAATCAACTCGGACCGTTTTCTTTCAATTGCTTAGCGTAATATCTCTAGTTGTCCACAGTAGAGTTGAGAATTAATCGTCTGATAGACTGAAAGTAGCTCATGGTGGTCGATTCCCTTCCAGTCCTACCACACACACAGCATCACCTTTTTCGCCGTCAATTCTGGCTTCGCGAACGCTTCGACACTGCTGATATGCTTATCTTGCTCGACTTTTTCAAGAATTCCATCAGCTGATTCAGTGATTAGACGACCAGAGCGTGACTCATCTTTGACATAAAAATTACCAGAACGAAAGCGAGCGAACCATTTCCGCGCAGCAGATTCCGATAACGTATCTTCATTGTACACAGCATAAATTTTTTCACAAGCCTGCGCAGCGTTCTTCCCTTTGTCGTGATAATATTTTTAAACATAGCACAATTTTTCATTACTTTTCTCATTTTCAAACGCAAACAACTTTCCAACCACTGCACCAATTTCGATGTTTATTATACTCAAAGTAACGCTCGCAGTGTCACCTCTCCAACGAGCGTTTAGTGGTGTGGCTGCGATCTGTGTTTCCTGACTTATTTGCAATTGATGCGATCTATCGGGAAAAACGCAACGAACTTTTTCCCAAACCCAATAAATTGTCTTTATTATATTTTCAATGACCCAACCCCTTAGGAAACTCGGGACTCTTTTCCCGTTTACTTGAATCGTCACTAGGATCCTTTATTTTTGTACTATGTATTAGTTCCTCCGATGACACTAATTCGAGTACTGCTACTTGGTCTTGAACCATATACCTATTGTTATTATTTACGTAAATATAAGCTTTACCATTATCATTAATGACGAACCCGCTTTCTATGTTTATACCTTCACCTGCATCCAGGGGAGGCAAATAGCCTTCCCGTAAATCCAAATTTTGTACTCTCACAAAGTACAATTTGGTGGACTCTGCAGGGATAACAATAGTTTTCTGAGTTGCAAATGGTATTCTTACATTCTGCATTTTCAATTGTCTTTTTTCGTAATCAATTTTCACGCGATTGCCGTCGAGGTATTCCGAACCCAATATACCAGCTTTCTTTATGGGGAAGTTATTGTCTACAATATGGAAAGTAGCGAAACGTCCGAAAATTTGTACGGTAATATTACCCAAAGTAAAAATTGAATTTGATGTGATTCCATTAAGTTGCAGAATTTCTCCGCGATTAATAGAGATAAGTTCACTCACAAATTGTTTATTTATGATGTTCGGATCGGCTCCTGTATCAACCATAAAAGTGACAAGAGATATTATTACCGATGCCGTTACCGTAACCGTCGGGACGCTACTTTCTCGATGCAGTTGTATATTAAAGATTCGGACTACTCGCAATTGGGATTCTCGGCTGTGATAGAAATCACATGGATCGGATGCATACTCTGCGGGATCTCCTCAGGCGCACCCGTACTCGGAAGACCGCCGCCGTTTCCCGAATTTTCGTATTCATGGACAGGACACTCCCGTATAAAATGACCTGGTTGCTTGCAATAAAAATACTCCCTACTCATCTCGGGGGGTCTAACATTATTATTATCAAAATTCCTTCTATTATGAAACCGATTGTTTATGAATGGTTGCGAATTATTATTGCGAAATGGACAGATATGGGCTCCATGGCCTTCTTTTTTCCATATTTGACACCGAATGTAGCTTGAATTCTGATATTGAAGATGCTGTGGTACCTGTTCTTGTGGCAAGGACATCAATTTAGGGAGGGTTGGAGGGAAACGTGAACATCTATTAGCTAAATGACCATCATTTTTACAAAGTTGACAAAATGCAGATATATTTCCCTGTTCATTTCTTTCTGGAGGAAAAATGTTATAACAACGATCGGCAGTGTGTCCGCGTTTATTACAGACTTGGCATATAGTAAGTAAAGAGGCTTCGAACTTGGGTTTATTGTTATTTAAAGGCGGAAAGATTTTTAAACATTTGTCCGTCGAGTGTCCAGTCTTCTGACAGATCTGACACGTGCTCGATTCCTTACCGATATTTCCCGAATTTTGTGGACTGACAACCAATGCTTGGCTAGATTTCTGGGTCCAGCATTATTTAGCATTGTGCCCTTTTTATTGCACAGCTGGCAATACACTTCTTTGCTTGCTACCACGTGTACTCCCCGTTTCGCCTCAGATTTATTTACCTTTGAGCCCAAAGTTTCCAGCCCACCACTACGCAGGGCTGCCTGTGACACTAAACTTTTTTCTGTTTGAACCGCGAGTTTAATTAATTCGTCGATTATTGTTCGGACTTAAACGTTGTTTAATTTCTGGTTTTAACCCGTTTAGAAAACATGCCGGAAGACTTTCTTTAGTGTTATTAATAAATGCGGCAGTCAAAGGATTATCTTCGCTCGCTTAAATTTCCCAAGTCTCTTGCGCGATTGGAATATGCAATGACGGACTTATTTTCTCTTTGATATATGGACCCCAATTCCCCTTGGAGTTGATACACGTTTCGCGCAGGTGCATAAATATCTTTAAGAAATTTACCCAGATCCTCTATTGTTTCAAAAGTTTACCCCTGTATGGTGCGACGAGGTTTGTCGATTATTTTTATGCGAACTGCTTTTACTAAATTTGATTCGACTCCTGGCCCAATCCTAGCCAAGGCCTCTTTGCATCCTTGAATAAACATACCAAGTGATAAAGAATGACCGTCATAATTCGGTATGACAGCCAGGGCATCTCGAAGAGACAATGTTTGATTATTATGAACCATTGCGTGAGGTGTATTTGGTGATGAGTCGTTAGACTTAAGTAGGTTTTTAGTAGGAGTTTTTATTAACGATATTCTATTCGATGTCTTGTCTGGGCTTGAGTGTTTGCCCGTGGGATAGGTGGAGCAACCGGGGGTGGACAAATTGTATTCCGGCAAAAGGTGTAATTTTTTCAGCAAATTTTTAGGTTTTGTATGTGAGTATTTGATAATTTAGTTTAATGTGGATTTTTCACGATTCTCAATTATTCCCTTTGGAGTTGATAATGATTATTTGCGGACGAGGGAAGGTGATCTAGGAATAGTTTAGTTGAAAGGGGTAGATCCGCCTAATGACGCGTAAAATATATCTCTGTCAGCTGAAGGAATTATACTAGGCGTAGCACTAGCAACGGTCGAGGGGGTCTGTAAATGTGTATTGGTGTTTTCGGGTTCGCTTAGAGACTTAAAATTCTCCACGGTACTTTCGAGGGATTTCAATGACCGACTAAGACGCTAGGTCTTCGCGGGGGGGGGGGGGGGGTAGTCCAACGCTGAAAGATATTCGTTGATCTCGTCGTCAGGCCTTATGACAAACCCGACTAATGACAAAGGGTTATTTGGGGACTTTGCTTTTAACGTTTCCTTCAATTGATTCGTAAATTGGTTTAAACGTTCGTCATCAGAAAATTCCTGATTTGTAAAGGACTATATTCCGGACTATAATATTTTCCAAAATTGCTTTCTATAATTTCAACTGTATCGGATGAACTTGTTTCGTCTTCTTTATTCTCTTGGGATCTAGTGATGATAATATTGTCAGAAGTTAACTGGAGCGATTGTATGTTACTGTCTTGATCAAACTTTATTACTTTTGCTTTATGGGTGGCAATTTCGGTTAACTTCTTGAAGTCTGAGTCTACAGTGGACAAAACAGAATTCCTATTTGAACGGGTGGAGGAGGAAATGTTTGGGAAATTGGAGTTCGTATCTCGGGAGGTGAATTACTGGGACTATTATATGGGGATTCGGTTATAGTTTCAAGTGTAAGGTTATCAGGATTATCCTTTGGGAGCCTTTTTCTTCTTTCCTCAGGATACTCGTGGATTATAGACTCATCAATTCTCACCTTTGAACGAGTTGACCTCATTTATGATGTATTTTATACAAGTAGAATTTTTGGTATACCGCATCAAAGAGACATGCCACAATAATTAAGAATATTATTAGGGTAGAAATTGGGCAGGAGAAGAGAATAAGAATATGTTACAAAGAAGGACTATAAACCTTTATTCTTTTTATTTCGTTTCAAATTTTCCTTGTGGTGAAATCAAATGTGGTTTTTCCTTGAGGAGAATGATTTGGTGGTGATTCAACGATTCGATCTTAGTAATTTGAGGTTCGAGGGACGTTACAAAGGGATGATATCGTATCCCAAGTCTCGAATGATCTTTGTAATCAGCAACAAGTTCGTCTACGATTTTTGTTTCGCTCAGCTGTTCGAATTTTTTTAAGATGATATATTTGATCGTTATCAGGTATTTCGGTGCCGGCAATTTAGAAGTCCCGTCTGCTGTCTGCTTTGTATGCAGTCGCACTTACTTCATGTGATGTTCCAATTTCCGAGTGATTTTCACACTCCGCTAATTGTTTACCTGAAGGTCCCTGAAAACGTATTATTTTTTCTTTGTTAAGGAAAATAACTTCGTTATCTTTTGTAGATTTGATGCTAGAGACTCCAACATTTTGCTTGCTAGACGACTCGCTCGCTGTTACCGTTAAAGGGCAATTCGTTTTATTAGAATTTAAATTTCTATTTCTTTCTTGCCTTGAGTCGCCGTTATGTTCTGCAATTATTTTCCTCAATTGATTTTTACGTCCTTCCGAAGGGTAATTGAGCGATATGGGTAATTGTGAAATTAAGTGATATGGGTCTTGTTTGTATAGTGTGTTTTGTGAGTAAACTTTGTCAGCCTCAACCTCACTTATGCGAGGGTTTAAAACAGGATTTCTCTCACTAGTGTAATGTGCTCCGTGAGCGAGTCTTGCTAGCGTTTAGTCTCACTTACGCGAGCGGCTAAAACAGGATTTCTCTCACTAGTGTAATGTGGTTCGTAAGCGAGCCTTGCTAGCCTTTAGCCTCACTAACGCGAGGGGCTAAGACATAGGATTTCTCTCACTAGTGTAATGTGTTTCGTATGTATTTATATGTTTTTAGGTTAGGATTAAAATAAGGAGGAGAATTTTGCAGTGGGTTAGAATGCGAACAAGGAAAAGAATTCGCGGACGGCCGGGCAACTTCTCCTTTTTTGTTAGGATAGGAAGGTTGGATTCGAGGAGTGATAGAGATTATTTGAATTATTAATATTTTCAAAATTGCAATCCCACGAAATTAGCACATGGTAAATTGACATAACATATATAAAAGACAAGTACAAGTGAGTTAATTGTACAGAAGGAATCGTATAGAAACAACACAGGAAGTTTGATGACTGTTAGTTAAAACAGATATAGTATCATTCTTTATAGTTAATATTCGAGGAAGCTATTTTCCTTGCAGTTCTTACGTATGTTTTAGCGATTATCCTTTCTTGCTGTTTTATTCGTTCTAAACCGAGTTGACTTAAGAACATTTCTTGCGTGACTTGTTCAATGAGTTCTTGCGCGAGAACCTCAAGTTCCTTTATACGCACTTGAAGTTCCACCAATTTTTCCAGTGATCCCATGCAACTGAGTATAATTTATAATCATATATATATTGTGACGGAGTCACCTATCATAAGAAAATAATTAAATAATTAAATAAAAAGAAGAACATTTTATTAAAAACTTCATTTCTTTCATAAAAATAAGAAAACTTCAATACAGAAAAATAAGAACAGTAAAATATCATAAAGAAGCAGAAAATCGGTAGAATAAAACCCAGGGCTTTTGAGAATTAGAGATGCGGTGAGTCAGAGCGAGACGTCACATCTCCGGAATGTTCCCTCACAGCCGAAAAACAGCGGGTCAGCGGCCAGCTGACCTCACTCGAGCAGTGAGGGGAACGGCAGGGCACGGTGGCGGGGAATCTGAAACAGACGAAATCATATAAGATATTGTAATGAGAGGAGTTAGAATAAGAGAGTGGGACAGGAGTGTGGAGGATATATAAGGCGACTGCGAAAAGAGAGAGCTCTCTTCACCAGTCAAACCGTCTATCGAGAAAAAACTCTCTTGTACACGACAGTAAAACTTTGAAATTTTGACATAAAAGCAAGGATTTGGATGTAAAAGGGTGTGAGTTAGCTCATTAATATTTTGGAAATTTTAGAAAGAAAAAGAAATACAATTAAAGTGAGTGGAGAGACTAACGAAAAACAAAGAGTAGAATACAGCAGAATCGAACCGCAGAGAGTAAGAGAATAATTCTGAAAAACTAAACAAAGAACAGAAAGTCGGAATCATTAAACCATAGGAATAGAGTTAGCTTAAGAATATTAAGAAAAATATCATAAGGAAGATTGAGTAAAATAATTAGAAATAAGTAGAATAATAGTTTGTAAGAGGAATTGTTAGTGCGGCGCATCAGTCAAAGCAAAAGACCTTTTATAAGCACCAAGAGGGTTCTAAAACAGAATCTGGTGAAAGAAAATAGTAGTGCAACACAGAAAAAGAAGGAATAGAAATAAACAACATCTAAGAAAATTGTAACATAAATTCAGGGTACGGTAGACTGAGAATACTGTAATAAGTCTCCGCACCAAGAAGAGAGAGACGCTTGGAGTAAAATTTTGGAAAAGAGCTAGGAAAATGAATTAGTAAGAAGAATTAGGGGCCTACTACCCAACCGGACCCAGGAAAAATAAAGTAAGAATTTAAAAGCTGGTAGAACAATAATTAGGAGGGAAACAATTCTACTAGCCTGGTCAAGCGCGTCGGATGGGAACGACACCACTCAAGAAGACACTAAGGATAACGAAGAGAAAATCATAGAACAACTCACCTATTCCGAAGTCAAACAGGAACCCTCCAGGGTATCAAACCGTGTCAGCCACCAAGACTTATTTATACAAATAAATAAATAAATAAAATCACAGGAAAATAAAAATTTTAGAGATGTCATATCACGCAAAAGAAAGAACATCACTCGCGATCTAAGGACAATATTACCGCGGAAAAACACAGTCAACGGAGACGGCAGAGAACACCACAAACAGACGACCCGGACGAGCAACCAGTGATGCTAGAAGAGGGATTTTTCGTCCCTTTTGGGTACCCTCTCCACTGGGTCTGTTTTAGCGCCCACTGCGCGCGCACCTGGCGCACTGACCAATCAGCAGTCAGGCAGCGTGTGACGTCACACACTACACAGACCCGGCTATTAAATTAAATTGTAATGAACCTTTCGTGTAAAGGACAACAATTTGGTGTTGGATATTGTAATGCACTATTCATTTGCTGATTGCTGCAAAATTAGTGAGCGTTTTATATATTTCTTCACTTTCATCATTTATTTATTTATATATATAATATTTATATATATTCATTAAGAAATCTTCCATAACTCATTTCATAAAAGCCCGCGCAGTGGCTGTTGTGAAGTGGGTGGGGCGAGACAACGTAAAGCGCAATCGAGACGAGATTTGTTACGAGCGGCGCAAGCCTTCCCCTGACGCGCCTAGCACGGGCAGCGTGGTGAGGGCAGCGAGATAGAGGCAAAAATCCCGCTTCCGGTACCACTGCGAGTAACAACACCAAAATCGAAAGATTTCAACTATTTTAAAAACAACACGGACACGAACACAGACCCAGTGTCTATATCAGCTGACCGACGCGCCAGCAACAGGTTTTCGAGCCAAGCAGACCGCACATCTCGGCAGCCAGGAGGGCGTAGATCAAGACGGACGAACTCGATCCCGCCTAGTTGGAACGTTCGCCGCCGATCCTGAAAGCGCACGAGTCGAAATCCAATATCGCCAAGGATAAAGAAGAGCCAAGAGCCTTAGCATCTACTTTTTCGTTGCCAACTAATTGTACGGCCAACAAGCCGAATACTCCATATTTCATATTTATTTGTTAAATAAACCCTACTCATACCTCATTCAGAAGTCTATTACTAACTCGCAGTGTTCGAGCCCGAATTCTTCCCCTCGGAAGATAAAAATTAATGATAACGTAAAAATACCGTTACAATATATATCCACGTATATGTCCTTCAATACAAATTCTATCTCTTTTTATTCACCAGTCATTATTGAAAATTAGCTTCCACATTTGATTTCTACAAGGTCAATTTACTTATGAAAAAGGCTTACCAAATAACTTGAATAATAGCGGGTACTCTCTAAAACGAATCAATTTTTGCAACGATGTCGATCAATGGACTTGAACCACATCAACGAACGTTCTCTATTTGTAATTATTCGAAGGAAAATCCGATCTTCCAACTCGAATAAAAGTGTCACTTTCAACTAAATCAATTTTAATGAATAAAATCGATGTATTAAAACTCGATAATAATTTAAAAAATGGAAAAAATTCATTTTTACACATTAAATTCACACTCGGTAAAAAAGGGGAAAGTTAAATTTTATGAATTAAAATGTTTTATTACAACGCGGTCGAAAGGAAATAGTAATTTTTTTTCGAGTTGGTTTGATTTACTAAAACTCAATAAAAAGAAAAAAAACAATTTCCACGAATTAAATCAAGATATTAAAACGCGGTAAAGGGAAAAGTTCGATTTTATGCTTTTAAACGATTCACAACATACGCGGTTGAGAGGAAATCACGAATTGGGTTGATTCACTAAAACTCGATAAAAATGAAAAAATCGATTTTCACGAATTAAATCAACATATTAAAGCGCGGTAAAATGGGAAAAGTTAGATTTTATGGATTAAATCAGTTTACAAAAACTGACAAGAAAGCAGTGATAAATTTTCATGAAATAAGTTGAATCACTAAATAAAAACTCAATAAAAAGTAAAAAATCAATTTTCACGCATACAATCATTTCTGGAAAACGCGGTAAAAAGGTAAAAGTTGGGTTTTATGAATTAAATCGAATTACAAATGCGGGTCGATTAACACGAAACAAAGTGACACTTTCTTAAGAAATCAATTTTCACAATTTAATTGATCCACGAAAGAACCGACGAACAATTTTCTTTATAAAATCACACCTTCTCTTTTTTTCGAATTTAATTTACTCGCGCCAAAAATAACTAATTAACTTGACACTTTTTTTTTTTCTTAAATCCAATTTTCATTAATTGAATTTATTCGCGACAAAGATGACTGATTAATTTTAACAAAATGAACACTCTTTTAGGATCCCGGACGAGCCCCCAATTTTTGTTACATCAAACCCGCGCGGTCTTTTTACATAAGCCGACAAATTCAAAACGTGTGAGGCGTTTCGGCGTTAGTTTTCCGTACTCTGGTCAAAGAGAATGACTTCTCCCTTTACCACACCTGACAAGAAACACCGAAGGCGCAAGCCCCCTTTTGAGTCTAACCTTTCGGAAAATTACTCGGGACAGAGCTTTCGTGTTTGTGGGTATAATAAAATTTATTGTTTTGCGAATACAATAGTTGCTTCTTGTACGAAGGGCGAAGTGTCTCTGGCGCTAACGCTCGCTAGCTAACATACCCGCGCCGACTGCGCCACTCTACCTAACATACGGTACGAGTTCATGTCGTTAATACAGAGCATATCCTACATTTCCTCCCTCTCTTTCGCGATTATTCTACTTATCAAATATAAACCTCCGTGGCGGTCGTTTTGAACGCGGTGTTCTTCTAAGAGCTAACGCTGGTGAAGTCGCCCGAGATTCCTGAGGGGGACTACCAAGAGGTGATGACGGTTCTGATGAGATTGCGATAAATGACTGAGATGGATTGCTCGATGATGATTCATCTTGTGTTCGTTGTGGTGAGGCAGCAGGTGATGCTTCCAAGTTTTCGGGGTAATGAATCTTGCGAGGATTCATAATGGCTCTGTCTGAAGTTGACGACTTGTATCGAAGATCACTGTTTCCTTCAATCCATCGGTTCCTGATTTGATCTACGTGATGTTTAACTTTTCTTCCTTGGTATTCGATCTCATAGTGTAAGCTTTCTAGGCGGGTGACAACTTTTCCTGGTAACCTTTTAATGTTAGGTTATCTATGCGAGGATTTCCTGACAAAAAGTAGATTAATTGTGTTGGTTGAAATTCGCGAACTGTAGACTTTACTGACGCTTGTTGTTTCTGAGTAATTTTGACGTTGATTTCATTCGGTCTTATGAGATCTAGTTTCTTCCGTATTGTACGACCCAAAAATAATTGCGATGGTGATTGACCTGTCGTAGCATGAGGTGCTTTCCTGTATTGGCGAAGAAATTCGTGTAAGTTTTGATGTAGTGATCCTGGTATCGTTGATATATTTTTTAGAGCGTCCTTTACCGTTTGGACATAACCCTCCGCTTGCCCGTTAGTTGATGGCTTTAAATTCTGCTGATGTAAACTGCGGTCCGTTGTCCGAGACGATACTAGTTGGAGTTCCATATGAAGAGAATAACTTTTCGAGCATGGAAATTGTCGCTTGTGTTGTCGTAGAGTTTGCAATTTTTACCTCAAGCCATTTGCTATAGGCGTCTATAATGATGAGTAGCATTTCACCTGCGACTAGCCCTGCGTAATCAATGAGGATCCTCTCCTAGGGTTTCTTCGGATATTCCCAATGATGGTCGCGTGCCTTCGGTGGCTCGTGAGCATTTCTAGCACAATCAACGCAAGTTTTTGCTACATGCTTAATCTCAGAGTCGATGCCTGGCCAGTAAATGAACGATCTTGCCATTCCTTTCATTTTGACTATGCCCAAGTGTGCCGTATGCAGTTCGTCTAAGACAGCTTTTCTGAAAACTGGTGGAATGATGACTCAATGCTCAAATACTAGACAGCCGCTTCCTAGTCAATAATTTGCTTCTGGTGCTTTGTAGCCTAGACGAGAAAGGTCCTGACCTGCCTCAAGCTGCTGAATTATCCTTCCAAGATGAGGATCTTTGCGTGTTTCTTGTGCGATGTTTTCAACAGTAATTGGAAGTTGCTTGATCTGATGCAGAACGAAATGATCGAATCCATCGTACTCTTCCTTCTTTTTCAGTGAAATTCTCCGCACGGTGAGCGTTGACGCTGGTAATGGTGCGCGTGGATAGTAGTCTGCGTTTTTATTCTCGTTCGTAGGTCTGAATACGACGTCGAAATTGAAATGAGATAGATAGTCTGAGTAATTGGCCATACGACTGATGCAAAGTGTAGGCAATGACTTCTCTGGATGCAGGATTTGAGTCAGCGGCTTATGATCCATTATGAGCGTGAAGTGTCGAGCATACATATATTAAAAATATTTATTGACAGCCCAAATGATTGCTAACGTCTCTTTATCGATTTGAGGATAGCGTTGCTCCGTTCCGCTCATTGTTCGACTTGCGTATGCGATTAGACGTTCTTGCCCGTCGCTCAACTTATGTGAAAGCACAGCACCCAGACCTGTTTTGCTGGCATCCGTTGCGAGTATCAGAGGTCGCGTTGGATCGTATGGCATTAATACTTCAGGTGAGATCAGGATATTCTTGCATTCTCTGCCTCTGGTGACCATTTAAATGGTTTGCAATGTAACTTGTTGCGAAGTGGACGATCTTTTGTAGATAAATCAGGAATAAACGCACTGTAATAAGCTGCCTTCCACAGGAATGGCTGTAACTCTTCTGGAGTGGTTGGCTTTGGCGCATCACTAATCGCTGTAATGTGTTTATCCGATTTATGAACTCCTTGTGCATCAATTTTGTGTCCTAGGAGCTCGGAGTGGGTGTAGCAAATACACACTTGTCTCGGTTAAGACGCAAACCGTGTTCCTCAGCCTTACAATTGTTTGATCAAGAACCTGTAGTAGACTCTCAAAGTCTTCTGCGAACAATAGTAAATAGTCATAAAAATTCTTGACATTCGGAAGATCTTGTAGAATTGCTTCCATTCTACATTGCCATATGGCTGGAATATTAGCGGCACCATATACTGCCCGAGTAGGTCGGATAAGCCCATGCGTTGGCGTATTTAACGTTAGATCATGACTAAATTCTTCGTCGAGGACAAGATGTGAAAACGCGTCTCTAATATCAAGATGACAAAAAAGTTTTGCTCCGTGAAGCTTACTAAAAATATGCTCTGCCCTCGGAATGGGATGCTCGTCTATAATTATACGAGGATTGACCGTAGGTTTATAGTTACCGGTGATACGCAATTGACCATTTTTCGTAACGACAACATACCATATGTAGTAGATGCCCATTCAGAATAATCTACTCGTTTATAAAATCCAGACTTGATTTTTGTATCTATTTCTTTGGCGTATTTGTCTCGGAATGCAACTGGTATTTCTCTAGCTCGTGCAAATATTGGCGTCGCACCTGGCTTGAAATGTAACGATACAGGTGGACCAGTTAAAGTACTTGCGATAGGACCAAAATTATTTTCATATTTAGCTAAAAGCTGATTAAGTTGTGTTTCCTGACTTTGCGAAAGACGTGGCGCAGACGTGTTAATCGTATGAATTGTCTCTGACGCAGAAATCAGTTTTACAAAGTTTATCTCGTGTACGAAGTGTGAGATCCACTCCCGACCTAGTAACGAGTCGAAACGTCCTTTGACGACGTATATGTAAAGTTTTCGCGTAGTTTGTCCAATAGTGACACTTACTACGATACGACAGATGCATGGAATTCGATGCCCGGTATAACTAATGAGTTGTCTGTCCGTTTTTTCTAGTGAGAATTTCGATTTAATTGAGCGCAACGTGTAAGTACTAACAATACCGCACGGTGCTCCTGAATCCATTTCCATTTGTAAGGAACTATGTTTTAATTTTAAGTTCTATCATCGATCTATATTCTACCTGATGTAAATCGATGTCGACGCCCCCCACCGACTACGATTGCTCGCGGGGTTTAGAGTAAGATATTGAATTGCGCATGATCAAGAATCGCGAAGCCGAGGAGACTCCGATAGTCACAGTCTCTTCCTCTTTCTTTCTGTGGACGTCGAGTGTGAAGGACGCTTCCTCATCCAGTCAATATTTATTTGGACGAGACACGACGAATCTGTCATTTTGGAAATGACCCGGCCAGTCAATACTCTGAAGTCTCGCCTTTTCTACCCGGTCTTTAACCCAGCCTGCCCCGGAGTTTAAAGGAAAGAGCCACCGACCCGTCAACAACGAGCGCAAATTTACAGATAAGTCCAATATTTCTGCGACACCTAATATTTTTGTATTTTCAATTGACGAACGAGGCCAAAGCCATCGAATTATCAAATTTCAATAAGCGCTTACCATTGAGTATTCGATAAAAGAGTATGATTGCAATTATGATGATGAATGCGAGTGAATCCGAGACGAAGTGAAAATTGATAGACAAAAAAGAAAATTAATGAACCGGAAGAAAAATTTATAATCGATGTATATGTTCATGATAATGAGAGTTGACGTCGTATATGTATCATTTGGATAATTCTGGTCGCTTTTCTTGCGTGCTATCGATCCGAGCCATCTCTTGTATTCCAACAACTCCGTGGTACTTAAGAATAATAAAAAACTATCTCACACATTGATAACAGCTTATCGACTGTGCGAACGTCGATTATATGTTTTCTAGAAGAGTTCACGGTATTGACTTTATCGATAGTGCCGATCCATTCGGTCGGTTGCAAAGATGCTATTACTCGCGGTTCGGAATCCTCGGTCGATAACTCGGTCGTGCTACAGACCCGCGCTAAATGGCCTTTTTTACCGCACGCGTTGCATACCGTGTCACGAAAACGACACTTATACAGATTGTGCTACCCTCCACAGCCATTACACGACCTTACATATTTCTGCTCGTTTGGTTCTCGTTGACTCGACTTAGCCCGATGATCCCTTCGCTGCCTCGCTCCACAGGATGACGATCGGTAATGCGCTTCCTTGTTGCATTTAGTCTTCGGTGGAACATACCCTAGCTTGTTGGTGGCTTCTTCTGCCGACGAACCGGGAATTTTGACCGCATCCGTGGTTTTATGCGTCACTTCGAGTGCATTCTCAATGTCGTATGCCTCTGCGAATATACTCGGTTTCTTGGCGATGATCTCGTCGCACATCTTACGAGATTCCAGACCGTGTAGAAGTTGCTCGATCAACATCCTGTCGAGAAATTCTCTGTACTCACAGTGTGCTGCACCTCGTCGTAGTCTCAGAGTAAAAATGGCGACGGTTTCCTCCTTTTGCCGGGCGATTTGCCGGAATCGGATACTCTCCGCATACTTGCTCCTTGCCCGATCGAAGTGAGAGATTAGCGTCGTCCGTAGTTCTTCATACAGGACGTCTTCAGGTAGTCGAGGACTGGTTAGAAATTTGAGAGCATTGTTCAACTCTGAAGCCATGTGTACTCGTGCGTAGCTGGCGTACTGACTTGCTGGAATCTTGCTCAGTTCGAGAGCCCATTGGAACCTCTTGAAATAATCTTCTACTAACGTGCCTTCAGACGAATGAAATTCGTTCATTACGAATGGTGGTGGACGATGTGGCCTCGTTGTTGAGGCTCCGTTGCTGCTCGTTTCCGCGCCCATGTTCGCGATTGTTGCTTGGATCGCATTGGCCATCATAGCGGACATCGCTTGTAGTAGCTCGGGTGAAACCTCCGTTATCGGTCGGCTTATGTTTGATTTCAGGATTTCTTCGAGCACTGTCTTGATCACTTACGATATACCAGGTGTATGCATAAGTTTTTTTCCGGTTTAACTAAGAGATGGCGCCAGCGAAAAGTACGCAGCGTATTAATTTGACACATACGTCATTTTGTTTGTCTGACATTAATCTACAAACACACACAAGTTGAGTCCGCCAAAAACTAGCGTCTTTGTTTTATCGTTCAGTGATCATGTCGAGTTTTGTGCCTGAAGAAGAACATTTGCGGCACGCATTGCTTTTCTTATTTAATCAAAAGAAAAAGGCTGCTGAAAGTCAACGTTTGCTGGTAGAAACATATGGTGAACACGCTCCATCGATTAGAACATGTGAGACATGGTTTCGACAATTTAAAAGTGGTAATTTCAATGTGAAAGACAGTGAGCGCTCTGGTAGACCACAAAAATGCGAAGACGAGCAATTGCAGGAGTTATTGGATGATGACCCAACTCAAACTCAACGGCAATTAGCAGAAGCATTACATGTGTCACAAGAAACAATCAGCAGACGTTTACGAGTAATGGGGAAGATCAATAAACTCGGTAAATGGGTCCCACACGATTTGAATGAACGTCAATTAGAAAATCGCAAAGTCACTTGTGAAGTGCTGCTTCAACGCCACGAAAGGGAATCATGGATTTATTTTGAAAACCCGAAGCGGAAAAAATTGTGGCTTTCACCTGGCGAAGCCGGTCCTTTAACACCAAGGCCAAATCGCTTCGGCAAGAAGACCATGCTCTGTGTCTGGTGGGACCAAAGCGGTATTGTGTATTATGAACTCTTGAAGCCCGGCCAAACCGTTAATACACAACGCTATCGCCAACAAATTATTAATTTAAACCACGCATTAGTCAAAAGACGACCGGAATGGGCCAGAAGACATGGCAAAGTGATTTTGTTACACGACAATGCGCCGTCTCACTCAGCAAAAGCAGTAAAAGACACCTTGAAATCGCTTGGATGGTACATCCTTCCGCACCCGCCGTATTCGCCAGACCTGGCGCCATCTGACTATCACCTCTTCGCATCAATGGGGCACGCGCTCCCAGAGCAGCACTTCAGCAATTTCGAGGAAGTTGGAAAATGGCTCGACGAATGGTTTGCCGCAAAAGACGAGCAGTTTTTCTGGCATGGTATTCATAAGTCACCTGAAAGATGGGCGAAATGTGTAGAAGCCGATGACCAATATTTTGAATAAAACAAAAATTAATTTCCCTTGAAAATTACGTGTTTTTTTTTACCAAAAAACCGGAAAAAACTTATGCATACACCTGGTATGTGATCCCACTTCTGACAACACTTTTGTGTTTGTGGGTATAATAAACTTTATTGTTTTGCGAATACAATAATTGCTCCTTGTACGAAGGGCGAAGTGTCTCTGGCGCTAACGCTTGCTAGCTAACATAACCGCGCCGACTGCGCCACTCTACCTAACATACGGTACGAGTTCATGTCGGTAATACAAAGCATATCCTACAAGGGCTGAGAATGCTCGTTGACTGTTCGCGTTAACCGTCACTCGACTCGATACACTAGATCGATAAATTAACCTGCGGACAGTGTGGACTTGTACATAAACGGCAGAAAACAATTGAATTAAATTTCTTCTAGATTCCTTCTTTAAACTTGAGATAAATTCCGTTTGATAGATATTAAAACCGAGAAAAAGCAAATTCGAACTGAATTTAGACTGTTCAACCGTTTTTTTTTTCTAAGTACTCACTCTGAATTTTAGCTGACTCTACAGGATAGGGTTCATCCGCGGTGGGAGCCTGTTTAGCTCGCCAGTTTGGATCGCGACTCGCCTAACGCTCGACACTCACCGGGCTCTAACATAGAAGACTCTGATCTGCCCTAGGAAGCCTTCGACTCTACTCTCCGACTAACTAACTTTTTTGGGCATTTTCCCGTCCTTATATAGGTCCTGGATGGTTTTATTTTCTATGCGGGGGATTCTTAGAATCACAATAGCGCTCGGACTTTGGGGCTCATCGCGATGACTAATTGTTCTTCTAGCCGTGACGTCGTTTGATTCTCTTTTCGAGTTGTTTGCAATGCGATACCACGTATCGCGAGGTAGTTAAACGATTATTCCTTGCTTCGGTGGTACGCGCCGAGATAGAGAGAGAGAGAGAGAGAGAGAGAGAGAGAGAGAGAGAGAGAGAGAGAGAGAGAGAGAGAGAGAGAGAGAGAGAGAGAGAGAGAGAGAGAGAGAGAGAGAGAGAGAGAGAGAGAGAGAGAGATTGATTGATTGATTGATTGATTGATTGATTGATATTTATTAGCTTTCTCAGCTATTTTTTATCTTACATAAAGTATTTTATAAACTAGTTAACTAATATATTATAATCTTATAATATATTCTTTTAACATAGGCTTAAATGTTGTAAGTCTATCACACTGCTTCAGTTCCAACGGCAACGCATTATACATTTTTATCCCTTTGTAAAATATACTTTTTTGCGCACTACTTATTATTCGAAATTGTATCACAATATTTCCCGCTGGTCTTGTACTCCTTTCATTCTCATCCCCTAAAAACACTATCTTATTTCCTAGTTGCTCAGGCAACATACCTTTTACAAGTTTAAACACAAATATACAAACATTATAATATAGTCTCTCCCTCATGGACTTAAACTGTAGTGCGTGCAGCATTCTTTCAACCTTGGTATACCTATCACATAGCAAAATGACTCGCATGGCCCGGTTCTGCGCAACTTGCAGTTTCGTCAGCTGAATCTCACCTACAACTGCTAATATCGTAGCACAATACTCAAAGTGTGGTGCTATAATTGATTTATAAACCATGCATCTAGTATAACCCGATATGTCGTTATCAATTCTATTTAAAAAAACTGATTTTTCCCCTATTTTCTTTAACATACGAGGGTCGATCAATAATTAGTCGGTTTGGTAAAGAAAATCGCGTTTTTTTGGACAAAAATCTTTTTATTTCTCAACATAATCTCCTTTTAGCTCGATACACTTATTCCAATGATTTTACAATTTTTTGATGCCCTCCGAATAATAAGATTTCGGACGGTCCTTAAAATAGGTCTCTCTTTCGGCGATGAGGTCATCTCTGGAACCAAATCGCTTTCCGCCAAGCCATTTTTTCAAGTTTGGAAACAGAAAGTAGTCGGAGGGGGCCAAATCTGGAGAATACGGTGGATGCGAAAGCAATTCGTATTTAAATTCATGAATTTTGGCCATCAGCTACACGTTCTCTTTTATGGTCGACAGTGAGCAAACGCGGCACCCATCTTGCGGATAACTTTTTCATACCCAACTGATCACTCAGGATTGAAATCACTGAGCCATATGATATGCCTGTGGCCTCAGCAATCTCACGCACTTTTATTCTCCGATCATTTAACACCATATCGAGGACTTGTTTAATTGTTTCTGGTATGACGACCTCATTTGGACGACCTGGACGTTCATCGTGAACAATGCTCGTACGACCGCGTTTAAATTCAGCTGTCCAATATTTAATGGTCGATAACGAAGGTGCAAGGTCCATATAAACTTCGTCTAGCTCCGCTTTGATTTCATTGTTGGTTTTCTTTTTCAAAAACAAAAATCGAATCACTACACGATACTCAATTTTTTCCATTTTTGTAAAAACACAAAAGTTGTTTGTCTTTCGACGCTGTCAAATACAAACTAAACATCGCAGCGAGCTGAAACTTTGACAACAGTCATGTAAAGGATGGCACTACTAAACGTCGCTATTGATTTCTTTCCTCGACCAACAGATGACGAAAGGCCGACTATTTATTGATCGACCCTCGTATAATCACAGTGTTCCTCAAATCGGAGCTTACTATCGATAATTACTCCAAGGTATTTGGTATTTTCCACACGTTCTAACATACTGCCATCTAAACATTTTAATGTAATATTTTTTCTCAATTCTTTTCTTATACTTCTAATTACCATGAACTTAGTTTTTGCAGCATTCCTTTTTAACTTATTTCTATTCATCCAATTTTCTACTATAGGTAATACCCTGTTTAATTTATTTTCTACCTCTTCGCTGTTTCCTTCTTTCACATATATTATTGCGTCGTCCGCAAACATTTTAATGTTACACTATTCTGGACAGATTTGCACAATATCATTTATGTATATCGTAAATAGCAAAGGTCCTAATACTGATCCTTGTGGAACCCCATACTTTGTTATAATTCGTTTTGACCACTGATCGTTAAATCTAACTTGTTGTGTTACCTAAGTATGACCTTAACCATTCTGGTACCATTCCTCTTATTCCGTATTGATATAATTTATCCAATAGTCTATCCCTATTTACTGTTTCGAATGCCCTCTTTAAATCCAAAAATATTACTCCTACAATGTTTCCTTCGCTGACTATCATCTTCCATTCATCAATGACAGTTTGAATTGCTGTCTCACAGGAATGATTTTTCCTAAAACCTGATTGGTGTTCTGTAATAATGTAATTATTTTGTAAATACATTTCAATTTGCTCTTTCACTACTAACTCTAATACTTTCTCATATGTTGGCAATATATTTATTGGTCTATATTTACTTGCTTTCTTTGGTTATTCTATTTTGGGAATCGGTATTATTGTGGATGTTTACCATCCCTTCCGATATGTACCTTTTTAATGCATCATTTATTACCTTCTATAATTCTTCCCTTATTACATAAAAGCATGCTTTCAATAGATCACTAGTTATTCCTTCATCTATTCCTTTTTTACATGGCAAACCCATAACGATTCGTTCTAATTTATACATATATATTGATTCAAAATTCTCTATTGTATCCCTATTTTTTATAATATGAATAGTTTTCTTACCTGTATTGATCTCCACACATATGGATTCAATTATATCATCAATACACTGTATATAATACAAATTAAACTTGTCTGCAAAATTACATTCACCTGTATTTCGTAATATCTCAAAATCTACATTATTTATTTCTTTTACCCCCGAGTTTTCTCCCCTTAATACTTCTTTTAAAGTTTCCCATAACATTATAGGGTCATCTTTATTATTGTCTATCATAATTTTATAATATTCTTTCTTTTTGTTCCTAATCAATTTAACAACCATATTTCTTTCAAGTTTAAATTGCAGCCAATCTTGTTCAATGTCCGTATGCACCGTCCCTTTTCTTTGTAGCTACCCTTATATCATCCGAATACCATTTTTTTCCTTCCCACATCTTTGGATTTTTAAATTTCCTCTAAGGTGCAACGATATCTAATGCATCTACTATACTTTGAACGAATTTTTCTGCTCCTACGTTCACATCTAAGTCATCGCTATACTCTTTTATTTCTCCTATTGTTTAAAAAAATTCACCTATATGAAATGTAGTATAATCTCTACTAATAAATTCTCTGTGTTTTTCACTCTGGTTGCTTATAATAAGTTTAATATTTATCCAAGAACGATCTGTTATCTTCGGTTTATCATGCACTTTACAATTCACCTTACTATTCGCAAAAAACCAAATCTATCAATTTTTTACTACCTTTCGTAACTCGCGGTGGCTTACTAATATATTGTTTCATACCTAAATATGACATTTCTGTTGTTAATTTTTTTGCATAAAACGAATTTTTTATTACATCTATATTAAAATCTTCTATCAGGGGTACAAATTGAAAATGCGGGTTTGATAACAGATGGCGTTACTAACGCTATACGCATCAGGCAGTACTGTGACTATGTTCATGTCAAAGCTACGTCTTATAGCTTTAATTTTCAGTATGTGTCAATTTGTCGCAGTGTCAAATTCATAGTTTTTTTGAGCTCTCAATATGTCGAGTTTCGTGCCAACAAAACAGCATTTGCGGGAAGTTTTAATTTACTTCTTTAATTTGAAGAAAAGTGCTGCTGAAGCACATCGATTGGTCTCCGAGGCTTATCCGAGTCATGTTCCATCGGTTTCAACGTGCGAGAGATGGTTTGTGCGGTTTAGAAGTGGTGATTTTGACGTTGAGGACAAAGAGCGGCCGGGCCAAGTGAAAAAGTTTGAGAATGCTGAATTGGAGGCAATACTCAATGAAGACTCGTGTCAAACTCAACAAGAGCTCGCAGATTCATTGGGAGTGACACAACAAGCCATTTCCCATCGTATAAAAGCCCTCGGAATGATCCAAAAGCAAGGACATTGGGTGCCGTATGAGCTGAAGCCGAGAGACGTCGAGCGCCGTTTTTTTGCATGCGAACTGCTGCTCGAACGGCAAAAACGGAAGGGTTTTTTGCATCGCATTGTCACTGGTGATGAAAAGTGGATCCATTACGATAACCCGAAGCGCAAAAAATCATATGGTTACCCCGGCCATGCATCATCATCGACGGCCAAACCAAATATTCACGGCGCCAAGCTCATGCTCTGTATTTGGTAGGACCAGCTGGGTGTGATGTATTATGAGCTATTGAAATCGAACGAAACCATCACAGGAGCACTATACCGAACTCAATTGATGCGTTTGAGCCGCGCACTCAAAGAAAAACGGCCACAATACGAGCAAAGACACGACAAAGTAATTTTGCAACATGACAACGCTCGGCCACATGTTGCAGCGCCGGTCAAAACATACCTACAAACGCTGAAATGGGAAGTCTTACCCCACCCGCCGTATAGCCCAGATATTGCTCCTTCCGATTACCACCTTTTCCGATCGATGACACATGGCCTAGCTGACCAGCGCTTCCATTCTTACGAAGAAGCCCAAAAATGGGTCGATGACTGGATAGCAGCCAAGCCGGCCGAATTTTTTCGCGACGGTATCCGTAAATTGCCAGAAAGATGGGAAAAAGTTGTGGCTAGCGATGGACAATACTTTGAATAATTCATTTGTTACCATTTTTTCAGAATAAACGTTCAAAAATAGAAAAAAATCCCGCATTTTCAATTTGTACTCCTGATACCATTATACATTGTCCCTTCACTACCAATAAGTCCACTATATCCTCCAAAAATCGTATAAAGTCACCATCTGACGCACTTGGAGCGTGGTACACAACGGCGATCATACCTCTGAACATACTGACTTTCACTTCTACCACTACTCAACTGTTAGATATTAATTTGTTCTTTAATATTACTTCATATTTGATATCGTTTCTTACGTATAATATAACTCCCCCTGTGTTCCTGCTTTCGGAATCACATCTAACGATACAATAACCTGGCACATTAACCTCACTATCTTCGATATCTGGTATCAATCTTGTCTCCGATAGCGCCAACATTGCCGGGTTCATCCTCTTCATAACCTGATGTTGGATTTCTTCCCTGTATGCCATGAGACTTTGAGCGTTTGTGTATACAATTGCTTCTTTCCGTGATTGCTACTTGCCAGAATCCCAGCCAATTATTTTCTTCTCTTCTTCTAATACTCTGATGTAAGTTGGACACTTCACACTCAGAGCATCATGTTCATAATTTATCTTCAAATTGTACGTCTTATTTTTATACATACACTTTATACATCTCTGTCTTGTTGCAGTACATTCACTTGTTTTGTGATCTCCTGCACACTTATAGCATGTTTTTGCCGTGTACAATTTTTACAAAAGCATCTTCTCAAACTGTAGTGGTTGAATACCATACATTTCCTCCGTCCTATATTTATTTTTCCTCTTTTTAGAATTAATTCGTGTGTTACTTCATCTACCTTAAGTTATAACGAGCCTTTTCTGCTTTCTCTTGTGGTTCTTGTAATCCTTCCTCTTCTTTCGTTGCTAATCCTGTTCACCACTCTTATGCAAAATTCTCCTTCTTTACCATCGATATCATTCTGCTTCTTGATCTTATTTATGAAGTCTTCGTTTTCTAGTTTCATTACTTCTTCATCAACATTTATAATTTTTAACTTTGGCTTTATCTTCTTTGGTTCCATTATCTCGAATTCGTCGCCTAGCTTCTCACTCACCGTGTCACTCAGCTCTTTTCTTTCTCTCTCACTCTCGCATCCAAGTATAACAGATCCTTATTTATTTGTTATTTGTTATTATTATTTTTAGAAAAAATGTTTTCTTTTAATGGGGGAGGGATGTTGTGCCGCAAATTAATCGAGTATATTATTTCGCGATTGTTCTTTCTTCGCGTGAGGCCACTCACCCGAAGTAGAAAGAATGTGCAAACGTAAGCAACGAGCTGCGAGCAATGACCGCTCGAGCTACGACTTGCAGCAACTTGCAATCGACATTCTTGCAAATTCATCGATTTCGCCACAGGAAGTGAATAACTTCTTTGCCGA
The DNA here is from genome assembly GCA_963942595.1 of Cylloceria caligata. Lineage (NCBI taxonomy): Eukaryota > Metazoa > Arthropoda > Insecta > Hymenoptera > Ichneumonidae > Cylloceria > Cylloceria caligata. Next base: position 26,045,830 of record OZ012703.1, read on the forward strand.
AGTCAGTCTAAAGTTTAACATCAACCTGAACGGTTGATCGCGGGTCGGACTCGCCCAAAATATTTAATTCGATCCGTAGATTCAAACCAGAGAGGTGGTGTCTCATAACAGGCTCTGAACAACGAATTATTGTAACATTCTTTTTATTGTCTTTTCAATAGTGAACGGAAAGTTGCCATTGTCTATAATAAATACTATCATTATTTCCGTAATTTCACGTTTACACTATTTACTCGAAATCTATCTTCTTATTGGCAAACGATCCCAAAAATAATAACTTTTTAATATTATAACGTGTTGGAAAATCAGCTGACGCATTATCAATCGCCGTGGGTCGACCTGTTGCTACAAGGTAATGTGCTACGCTCGGCTGTCGCGAAGATAACCGAGGCAGCGCTTCACAGGCATGCTACTCAAGCGAAAGGTCGTCTCTCTCACTTGACTTCAGCATCACACAACGACGTGTTTATACTCCTCAGCCATCTTGAAGATTTTGACACTTCTTATGAAAACCGCTTGGACAGCTCCAACACACTGCTCTCACCTCGGACAATTTTCACCGATTTCTCAGGATCTACTCAACCCAGAAGTGCTCAACTGAACGCAAAATACACGGTAACAGTGCACCGTCACAATTTACATGAATTTAATAACGGTAAGATGGGGAAATCTCAATTCTGCATCCTCATAAGTCACTTTTCACCTCACAAATTTCGGCATACAATTAATATAATTGTAAGTACTTCTCGTCAAAATTCACTCAAAATTTACTTGTGCATTTTTTTATATGTATATTTTTGTAAGTTAAGCGAGTCGACCGGAGAATAAAACCACTTTCTCTACCTACATCTTTGGTCTGGTTATTTCACACCTGTCATGAGTGAAAACTCATTCTTTTTCAATATCTTGCAGACTCGATAACAACAGGAATTCTGAACATTTTGGTCCTTCGAGCCGGATTTCCACTCACGCGCAAGAGAAGACCAGGGTTTATCTACCTTCGGCACGCATCTCGGCTCATCTCCACATGGGACTCTGCGGATATTCCTTGACACCTCATCAGCTCATCCTGGTACTCGTCAACAAAGCAGATTTAGTAAAATGCACCTCTGCGGAGTATCTTCGTTCTTTTATATCATTTCTGTGTCACATTATCATCCTTGCGCATCATGTCTAAGCGTAACCCGCCAGATGGAACGACACCGGACGCTCTCACCAAACGAATGAGTTCCACCAGCTCACCTCGTCGGAGGACGATCCGACAGCTCAACCAGCTCTAGCACTCACAGCGGAGCCCGCCAGCCTAGCTCCGCAGTATTAATGCTGCACATTGATGGACTCGTCACCGTATTACATCGGCATCGTGGGGTATCGTACAGCTCTGTGGAGTTTTATTTTGGTTTGTTTGAGAATTCCGTCCGATGTAGTTTGACAGATCTGAGAATATATTGGAAATAATGAAACTTCACTCGAGACAGGGTGATAAATAAACCAGACACATAGTTGTTCTATTGAGGAAGTGGTTTATTTTGCCTTCCGTCAGCTCGCATACAAAATACAGTTTTGTGTATAATTTGAAAAAAAATGCCAAAGTGAAAAATAAATACAAAATAGGTTAAAATTTAGGAAAATACAAAATTGATATAAAATAAATGCACCAAAAAACTGAGAATGAAAACTGCATATAAATAACTGAATTGAATTAATTTTGGCTTCAAGATTTGAGCAGCACACAATCAATATAATTAATATAGAGAGTGCACCAATTAATATGTGCAAACTCTACATCTTTGCAAATAGTCGATACACGTTTGAGCACTGTTAATGCAAAAATATCGAAAGCAGCACACAATTATATTAATTGTGTGCTGTATGGACTGAGAGCGGTGTGCGTGCTGCAGCCAGTGCTGCGGAGCACGCCACGCTAAGAAACAAATGAGTGCGTGAAATGCGTCAATTATTCACTGCAAACTCTCAGCAGATTTATCTGAGAGAAGTTGCAGTGAATAGGTGAGAGCACTTGCAATTAAATTGCTTGAGTGCTGTGAGTGAATGTGAGAACAGCTACTCAGTCAGCACTGCGTAGCACAATACAACAGTAGACTGAGGATGCACAATTGAGCAGAGAATAGTCACAGTATTTTCCCAGCAGATTTTCTGGGGGAAAATACAGTGAATATAAAGCACATCCGTAATTATATTAATTAAGCCGGCAAGACAGTGTGAGGAAAACGTGGTGCAGCCCGTGCTGCAGCGCACGCCACAAAGTGAGACAATAATGTTGATGTACCGTTAATTCTTTACTCTTCACTGACAATGAATTACTCTGAATTATGTCAGTGTACGCTTACCTGAGTGCTGAGTCCTGGTGAGCAAGAAATGCTGAGAGAGTCCGGTGAATTGCAACAAAAGAGGTCCGAGAGTCCTTAGATGCGAGCCATGTTCCGTGGATGTGTAGCCAAAAGTGTCAAATTTCTCAATATTGCTGCGGGATACGGAAGCGTCGTTGGGCGCTGAAGTCAATTGAGAGAGATAATCGGTGACCGAAGCCGAATTCAAGCGAGAGAGACATCCTCTCGCTCAACGCGGCATGCCTTCGAGGCACAGCCTCGGCTCCGCGAAGCCCTGCCTCGGCTATCTCCGGCCCAACCGAACGCAGCGTGCTAGAGCACAACAACAGGTCGACGCACAGCGAATATCGATATTCGCCGTGCGCCAGCTGATTATCCAACATGGTTACTTCTCTATTTTCGCATTAACAGTGCTCAAACGTGTATCGCCTATTTGCAGAGATGTAGAGTTTCCACATATTTCGCATATCTGCTCATTGATCCATGGTGGGAATTGTCTTCTATTACGGAAAAGCTATTCCGTAAACTCAATTCCCCACGCAAGGACTGATCAATTTCGATCATGGGGATTGGTGGAAGACATTCATCGCAGACACGTGGGTCAGTTCAACTTACCATATGCTTCACTCACACCAAGGAGAAAGTCACGGTACTGGCTCACATACTCAACACATTCACAACTCATTTACCATCATTTGAATCACCAGCACGGACATGCTCTCACATAGTGAAACTAAAGCTGGCGGATCCGGACTTTCTCAAACGACGGTGAATTGATATCATAATTGGTGCAGATATTAATGGACAGGTTATCAAGCCTAACATCATCAAGGGCACTCCATCATCGTCTATCGCGCAATTATCAATATTTGGATGGACATTGGACCAATCAACTCATGCCAACCTGAAGCACTTACTGTTCAACATGCTGCTGTGCAGGACGATGATCAGGCATTACAGGAAGGGCTCACAAAAGGGTTCAAAAAGAGCCACCAAAGGACAAGATCGATCAACTCACACCAAAAGAGCAGGCTAGCGAGTATCATTTTCGCGACACGCATCAGCGTGATACTACTGGCCGGTATATTGTTCGGTTTCCTCTCACTTTTTCGCTTGCAAATCTGGGACTCATATTCAAAAGCGCATTGGTGTCTGCAGCACATTATACGTAAAATCTCAAAGGATGCTGAATACGGTCAGCTCTACTCTCAATTCATGGACGAATACGAACAACTTGGTCACATGGTGAAGGCTTCATCATCATCTGCAAGAGAAACACAATATTATCGGCCTCATCATGGTGTTCTCAGGCCAAACAGAGCACCGCCAATTACGTGTGGTATTTAATGGTTCCAGCTCCACATCTGGAAAGTCTATCAATGACATCATGCACACTGGCCCTAATCTATTGCTCAATATTTAGGACGTGCTCATTTGGATCTGTCACCATGGACACATCTTGCCACTGACGTTACGAAAATGTATCGACAAATTCGAATTCATCAAGAAGACTAGAATCTTCAACGAATTTTATGGAAGGAAGCTCAACTCAATCCAGTGCGTAATTCCACTAACGGAATTAACCCACAGAGGGATTAAATTCGAGTGGACGGCAGTAAGGGATGCCGCCTTCGAGGAACTAAAGATGGCACTTATAATGGCACCAGTATTGCAGTACCCGGACTTCGAAAAGCCTTTCGTAATTACAACAGACGCATCGGATGAGGCACTCGGCGCAATCTTATCGCAACGTAAGATCAGGGACGATTTGCCCATATGTTACGCCAACCGCACCGTGGCAAAGGACGAGCTGAATTATACCACCACGGAGAAAGAGCTACTCGCGATAGTTTGGGCCCTCGCTCAGTTCCGGCCATATATTTATGGTACTCGTTTCACGGTTCTGACGGACCACCAACCGCTTACATGGCTGTACGGGGTAAAGGACCCAGGTTCGAGATTGATGCGATGGAAAATAAAATTGGCAGACCATAAGTTCAACGTTGAATATAAGGCAGGAAGGCGCAACACAAATTCCGATGCGCTAAGCCGTATATTCGCTACTACGAGGGCCGAAGAGAGAGCCAAGATCGAAGTCTATTGATCAGAAGAGGACAGCACGACGGGGCAAATCAGCACAGCGAATGACCGCACAAAGCCGAAGGCCGAGAATACCCCGAGCCAGCTTAGCAACGCGGCAGAGCGAGAAGTAGCGCCTGCCAATGCGTCGGTGAAGGATGGAAACATTCGCAGCGTGCATGCAAGTCGCTCTACTGATCCCCCAAGCCCCGCCGCGAAGTCGTGCAGTCGGGGAAGGGGCCGACCATGCACGCGAGCAGCGCAAGGCGCAAGTACGACTGCGAGCATCACTGAAAAGGACAGAGTGAGCGCAGCACAGCATGGCCGACCCGCGAGGCAAGGAAGGCCACGAAAGGAAAACGTTGCAAGGCTGCCCGCGAAAGAGAGCGACGCAACGGCGCAGCTTCTGGAAAAGAATACATACTTACATTCCGGGACGCGCGTACAAAATACAGTGTGGCGATACCACTGCCGAATCAGGAGGCTTCGACAGTAGCAAGGGCGCTGGTTGAAGAATTGATTTGCCGGCACGGGACATCGGAAACAATATTTTCAGACCAGCGTACGAAATTCCTCAGCACGACCTTCAAGGAGATGTGTTGATTACTGAGAATCAAAAAAATCCAGACAACAGCTTATCATCCAGAGTCGTACGGTGCCCTGGAAAGATCGCATCGCACTCTCGCAGAATACCTGAAAAACTTCATAAATGAAGACCAAGGTAACGAGTGGTTGCCGTATGCGATGTTTACATACAACACCACTCCACATACGGGGACCGGACTGTCTCCCCACGTGCTGGTCTATGGACGCGAGGCTCAGCTGCCCGCCGCCGTGAAACTGGAGCCCCGCAGCACATATGCCTGCGATAATTACGTGCACGAGCTACGCGAGCGATCACGCGCCGCGTGGACGTGACAATCTTTAAGCCAAGAAAAGAAGGTTGATGCATGCGTACGACCACGACGCACAGGTATAGGAGTACCGCGTCGGCGAACGCGTGCTCCTGCGTGACGCGACGGTGCAAAGTGCAGGTAGGCCAAGCTGACCCTGAAGTAGACGGGACCTCACAAGATAATAGCGACGAGCCCCCCCCCCCCCCCCCCGTTAACTACGTAGTATTAAAGGAAACTTCAATAAACCAAGCAGAGTTGGTAATAACGCTATATAATTGAGACAAACAAAAAACATTTTTCGATTGAGCATATAATGGTCGACGGCCTTGGAAGCATCAAAGCCATCATAGGAAATATGGACGCTGCCGACGCCGAAAAGCTCCACGAACAGATTGCCAGAATAAAGACCTCACAGCAGACCCTGCGGGAAGGGTTGAAAAACCGAATACAAGTGGTAAGGACCACCCTCAGCCTAGTATATAATTAACAGACCAACGAACAGGCCCTGCTGGCCCAGATACAGCGTATCAATCACACGCTCAACGACAACCTACATTGCGTAACGAGACGCCAACACTGAGACGAGAAGCTCAACGCGATAAGTATTGCAGTCGAGGCGTTGTTAATTAGTGTGGCTGTAAAATGACATAGCTAGTGGTACGGCAGGAGCCACGTGCCTGCCGCTACTGACACGTCACCTCATCAACGCACTACCACACCTACCGCCGGGCAGTAGCTTCCCAGTCGCTATAGCGCACGACCAAGTGTCAGCACTTATGCGACTGATAGACATAAAGACTTAAAGCGAAGGCAACGCGGTAGTGCTCATGCTAGACATATCGCTGATCGGGCAGCAACAGTACAGTATACAAAGAGTATACCTCATACCCACGCGAGCACGCAACGGTGGGTATTACATGAATGCAACAGGGAACCCCGTAGTAATCGACACAGAAAATTGGAATTCCCTGCGACTAACGAACGATGATCTAAAAAAAATCGCAGGGTACTAAGCAAATCATACATTTGCCTGCCGAGACATTCTACAATTTCGTTTACGAACGACGCCCCCTGCGAAGTCCGAATATACTCGATAATGATATTGCGTTCACATAGATTCTCGGTACACCCAGCTCGGTAGTCTGTTATTGTTCCAGGCGTTAGTAGTGAGCCTCTCACTCCACGCGCACACATACATCTAAATGCGGCGAACTTGCTCTTACAGCCGAGGTCTCAATCATACCTATAGATCTCTCTATCTATCACTCGTTTCACTTCCCTACTATCCTCTTTAAATCGACTCGCTTATACATTCCTAGCGTATTCTACTAGTTTAAATGTTACGCGCTTTAATTCTAATCGCTTAAACACTATCCTCCTATTTCTATTTAATTAATCCTATACAATTTATTCTATTCACTTAGGTAAGACCTATCTAAATCTAGATTAATGTCAATTTCTTCGATATTCCACTAATAATTTCTATATTATTTAAGTAACTCGCCTGTCCTTCTTACTTCTGTAGTCTTCGTTTTCCGCTCTCACCGACTCGATTTTCTTACTTACAAAAACACGTATTTCAAACAAATGTAAGTGTAAACGATTCTAAAACTTCAAAATGCACGTATTATGAAAGCGTCTTTGATTAAAAATGCCTTGGGCTAAGAGAAAATGCACGTATCGCGGAACAAATTCGTTTTTTAATCGCCTTCAACTAAGAGAGCTTTTCATTTCGCGCGGGCTCTTTTATACCCTGCCCCGCTGCCTCATTCCCCTCTTCCTCATTTTCGAATCCAATGTTTAAATTTAACGAATCTTAATAATCTCTCGACTTGCCGTTACCGCGCTACCCGTCTTCCCTTCGCCACAAACGAGACCAGCTGGTCGCTGACCTGCTGTTTACGGCAACGAGGGAATTCCTGAGCGGTGACGTAGCTATTTTTTCATCGGTCCGAGTTCGGTGGCCTAGTGCCCGCAAACCTTGGTACGCTATTTAGCACAGCGAGCTGGTCACTGACCCGTTTTTTTTTTCTATAACGAAGAAATTCTTTTGAGCTTGTCGTCGGCTGTCTTTTCCTGTTCTCTCGACTCCTTCTTGATTATAATTTATTATATTTCATTCTCTTTGTTCCCATGAAATTTACTACCGCGGGTTCGTGGATGTGATCACTTCACATTATCCCCCGAGATCTTTGAGAGAGTTGTATTCACAACCCACTCAAAGATCTCCCACATGGTAATATCTTAATTAAATGTTTTAAATTATTTTTCATTCTCTTATCCAGTTTCTTCTCTTTCTTTTCCTTTTTTTCTGTTTTCTTTTCTTTCTTTTCTTTTTTTTCTTTATTCTTTTTTTTTTTTTTTTTCAGTATATTTTCTTTATAGTTACCAATTTAGTGAATCTGCTGCCTGCTGCTAGGTCCGCGCTTCCCTGATTTCCACTTTTCTTAACCTACTTTGTGTCTAAATTATAACTGTTTCTTATTTCTACAGACCAATGCCGCAAATAAATAAAACACGAGTAGGCTTTTAGTTTTTTTTTTTTTTTAATTTAATTTTATCTTTCTATTGTCCGTCGCTGTCGATTCCCCGGTCATCTTCGCTGTCGATTCCCCGGTCATCTTCGCTGTCAGTCTCGTCCCTTTCTGTCTGTGCAATTAACCCCCCCCCGAGTGTATCAGTCTTTCTCTGGTTTCCACATCCACTCATCCTGCGTTAAAATACTATTTTGGAGCTCGATGCTGTTGGTGGCTCGTTCAGTTGCTGATGACATCTCTCCTGCTGTTCTCACGGCTCTGCTCCTTTCCTCTGCTCTTTCTCGACGGAAATGTTTGCCGAGAAATCCCCCGTCGGACCCATATTTGAAAGCGGGATTATTTGTTCGCTTTCTCGCTATCTTTTTCTGCAATAGCTCTTCCGCCATATCAATGCCCCTGTTGTCGTAGGTCGCGTGTATGTCCACCCACATCGCTTCCGCGACCGGGTTCAGTTCATTTATGTAAATGTCAATTGTCCCTACTGTGGTGAATTCAATAAATACATCCCTGTCTGCATCCGTCCATTTGGCGCCTGCGGGGCAGAGCCAATCCATTTAACAAGCAATTGCAAAAAAGGCTCCCCCAGATACATTCTTGGTGTCGTAAAGAGGTCCTCCAGACCGACCGAAACTTTCCTGGCCAGATCGCCTAACCACACGTAAATTTTCCCGCTTGTCCTTTTCCTCATGATTGCGCCCCGGAAAAACGTGTACTTTTCCGTTTCTCCCTCGTCCACTAACATGAAAAGCACCGCTTTTCCGTGGTGGACCTCTTCTTCTAATAGCCTATGTAGTTGTTGATGGTCCCGGGGTGTCTCCGCCACCAGTTTAAACGTCCGCCACTAGTTTAAACTAGTGAAACGTCTCCCTCCGCTCCTCATCCTTGTTCGCCCAGAACTTGGTTGGGTCCTCTATTCCAATTAGTTCCGCGGTATATGGTTGCCCGGGAATTATATATTCAACGGCGTGCTCAATGAAACGATGTATCTTCCCGTTTCCAATCATCTGAAATGAAAAAAACAAAAAATTTAGTTTTTGTATAGCATTATCTAGTCTTTAATTGAAGGATTTGATAAAATATTAATTTTTGAAAAAATGGTCGCCGATCGAAAGTGATGCTCCAAATTTCGGTAAAAAAATCACTCCATTTTTCTTCGATATCAAAAAAAGTACGCATCGAAAAAAAAATCCTTCGATTAAAGACTGGATAATACTATACAAAAACTAAATTTATTTGGTTTTTTTATTTTAGATCATTGGTTGGGCTGTTACAGTGGTCACCGCGGAAGGCCTTTTTTGAACAGCGGTCCGGACGGATACACTATATCATTTACATTTAGGAATTTTTTCCAATAAAAAAATTATGAAACATACTCAAAGATATTCCCCTTACTGTGAAAAAAAAAAGTTCGAAACCTGCAACCATTTTCAAAAAAAAAAATCACAAAAACACGGCTTTTTTTCGACCGCTGAGTAAATGTGACCCCTTAAAGCAAAAAACGCTCAAGCATTTAACGAATTCCAGTCGAAGAGGCGTGGGTCATATCATAACCAGTTTTTATATAACCTGTTCGAGACATTTTTATTGCCTTGCTCGGTGAAAAATGTGTTGTCTTACAATTGAGGTATCGAAATCTGTCAATACCGAGAATATTATCTCTTAACGTATTACCAAACAAATGTAGGTAACTGTGTTTAATGCAAACTGTACTATTATTCTTATATGTTGTCGAACATTTCGACGAGGTTTTGTAATAAAAACTCAAAACTATCTAAAGCTGTCAATACAGAGATTATTGTTTCTTAAAGTATCACAAAGCGAATGTATGCAACTATATTTAATGCAAATTGTCCTGTTATTGATAAATGTAGTCGAGCATTTCGACGAATTTATAACATTGAATATTAAACTATCACAATCAGTCAATGCGGAGATTATTGTCGCGTAACGTATTTCAAAGTGAATGGATTTAATTATGTATAATGCGAACTTTCCTATTATTCTTATATGGGATCGAGCATTTCGACGAGTTTATCGAATAGAATATAAAAAGCTATCAAGATCTGTCAATACATACAGTATTGCCTTGTAACGTGTTTCAATGTGAATGCATATAATTATAATATCAGGGGTACAAATTGAAAATGCGGGTTTGATAACAGATGGCGTTACTAACGCTATACGCATCAGGCAGTACTGTGACTATGTTCATGTCAAAGCTACGTCTTATAGCTTTAATTTTCAGTATGTGTCAATTTGTCGCAGTGTCAAATTCATAGTTTTTTTGAGCTCTCAATATGTCGAGTTTCGTGCCAACAAAACAGCATTTGCGGGAAGTTTTAATTTACTTCTTTAATTTGAAGAAAAGTGCTGCTGAAGCACATCGATTGGTCTCCGAGGCTTATCCGAGTCATGTTCCATCGGTTTCAACGTGCGAGAGATAGTTTGTTCGATTTAGAAGTGGTGATTTTGACGTTGAGGACAAAGAGCGGCCGGGCCAAGTGAAAAAGTTTGAGAATGCTGAATTGGAGGCAATACTCAATGAAGACTCGTGTCAAACTCAACAAGAGCTCGCAGATTCATTGGGAGTGACACAACAAGCCATTTCCCATCGTATAAAAGCCCTCGGAATGATCCAAAAGCAAGGACATTGGGTGCCGTATGAGCTGAAGCCGAGAGACGTCGAGCGCCGTTTTTTTGCATGCGAACTGCTGCTCGAACGGCAAAAACGGAAGGGTTTTTTGCATCGCATTGTCACTGGTGATGAAAAGTGGATCCATTACGATAACCCGAAGCGCAAAAAATCATATGGTTACCCCGGCCATGCATCATCATCGACGGCCAAACCAAATATTCACGGCGCCAAGCTCATGCTCTGTATTTGGTGGGACCAGCTGGGTGTGGTGTATTATGAGCTATTGAAATCGAACGAAACCATCACAGGAGCACTATACCGAACTCAATTGATGCGTTTGAGCCGCGCACTCAAAGAAAAACGGCCACAATACGAGCAAAGACACGACAAAGTAATTTTGCAACATGACAACGCTCGGCCACATGTTGCAGCGCCGGTCAAAACATACCTACAAACGCTGAAATGGGAAGTCTTACCCCACCCGCCGTATAGCCCAGATATTGCTCCTTCCGATTACCACCTTTTCCGATCGATGACACATGGCCTAGCTGACCAGCGCTTCCATTCTTACGAAGAAGCCCAAAAATGGGTCGATGACTGGATAGCAGCCAAGCCGGCCGAATTTTTTCGCGACGGTATCCGTAAATTGCCAGAAAGATGGGAAAAAGTTGTGGCTAGCGATGGACAATACTTTGAATAATTCATTTGTTACCATTTTTTCAGAATAAACGTTCAAAAATAGAAAAAAATCCCGCATTTTCAATTTGTACTCCTGATATAATTAAGGCAAACTTTTCTATTGTAGTCGAATATTTCGATGAGTTTAGAGAATTGAACCAAACTATCAAAATCTGTCAATTAAGAGATTGACGTCTCTTAGCGTCATTCAATGAGCGTATGTGGAGTGATATTTTTGTAAGAACTAATATGTCAAATTGAAGACGGGATCCGTCTAGTTCGGGTCGAACATCTCTCAAGAGAGAACCAGCCAGTGGCCAGTCGTCTTTCGTGGACTCGTACAATAAATATTGATTTTCTGGTGAAATACTGATTCAGTGTTTTTTTTTCTACAGTTTGAATAATGTTTTTTGGCGTTTTCCTGGTATTCAAAAAATAAACGCGGGAATAAGTAAAAAACGTTACAACAAGAAATTGGTCAACAGAATTTGATTAAATCTAAAGAAAAATCGAAACAATATTAAGATCGCGACATAAATCCATTTGAATTTAAAATCAGCGAACCAGTATTTTTGTTGAAAGGACCTAAACCTGGAAAACTTGGTGACCACTACACTGGTCCACATGAAATAACAGCTATATTAACAAAAGGTAATGTGCATATTAAACTTTCAAAAAGAGAAGTGATAGTACATTCAAATAGATTAAGGAAATCAAAAATTCGATTGTAGATTCTATATTTTGTGATTGTTCCTATAGAAATAAACAATAAAATTAAATTCGATCCAGGAATAATAAAAGTTCATTAACGAATACTTAATTAATTTGTAAAGTATTAACGCCATATGAACAAAACTAAGAATAATACAGATTTGCACTGCTATGTTACTTTATAAAATTAATCAATCACATCTATATGATAGTATTAAATTGCACTCAAAAGATTAATAAATTGATAAATGAAATAGTAAATATATATATGTATATACCATACACACATATTTTAATTAATAATCCATATATGCTTCCCTAATAAGTAACGATAAGAATATTAATAACAAGAATCATGTATAATTTTGGGTAATATGCTATTTCACTTGGACCAACCGTGTGGAAGTATTGGGTCTGGGAAAATGTTCGTGGCGTTTTTTCCGATAGATGGCATCAATTGCAAATAAGTCAGGAAACACAGATCGCAGCGACACCACTAAACGCTCGTTGAAAAGGTGACACTTCGAGCGTTACTTTGAGTGTATAAACATCGAAATTAGTGCAGTGGTTGGAAAGTTGTTTGCGTTTGAAAATGGAGAAAGGTAATGAAAAATTGCGCTATATTTTGCAATATTATTACGACAAAGGGAAGATCGCTACGCAGGATTGTGAAAAAATTTGTGCTGTGTACGGTGAAGGTACTTTATCAAAATCTGCTGCGGGGAAGTGGTTCGCTCGCTTTCATTCTGGCAATTTTGATGTGAAAGATGAGTTACACTCTGGTCGTCCAATCACTGAAAAAGCTGATGATATTCTTGACAAAGTCCAGCAAGATAAGTATATCAGCAGTGTCGATATTGTTATGGAGCTAGGCATTGACCACAAAACTGTTCCGAACCATTTACACAAAGCTGGCTACAAAAAGAAGCTCGATGTATGGGTTCCTCATGAGTTAAGCGCGGGAAACATGATAGACTGAATTAACATCTGCAATGCGCTGCTGAAACGTAATGAAATCGAGCCATTTCTGAAACGTGTCATAACCGGTGATGAAAAAGGGATCACGTACGACAATCGGAAGCGTCAAAGATCGTGGACAGGGGATGGTGAGCCGTTACAAGCGTGCGCGAAGCCAGGATTGACAGCGAAAAAGGTGATGCTGTGTGTGTGGTGGGACTTGAAGGGAATCGTCCACCATGAGCTACTTCCAGCTAGTCAGACGATTGATTCTCAACTCTACTGTGGACAACTAGAGAGATTACTCCAAACAATTAGAAGAAAACGGCCCGAATTGATTAATAGGAAAGGTGTTGTCTTCCATCATGACAACGCCCGACCACACCCTTTTTGATGACCCGTCAAAAATTGCGAGAGCTTGGTTGGGAAGTTTTGATGCATCTACCTTATAGTTCAGACATAACACCCTCTGACTATCACTTATTCCGATCTCTGCAGAATTCTCTCAATGGAATTAAGCTGCATTCAAAAGAAGCATGTGAAAACTACTTGATTCAGTTTTTCAACCACAAACCACAGAAGTTCTTCACCGATGGCACCATGGCTCTACCCGAAAAATGGTGAAACATTGTCGATAATAATGAAGCATATTTGGTTTAAATGAATTCATTTTCACACTATAAGAAATGTTCAGTGTATATTCCCGGAGCGTAGTTACGTAGTTTCCGCATAGCCTCTATAGCGCTACCTGTACTCTGCCGGGGAGATTGCCGGCTGACCGTCGCCACTGCGCCTTTAGAAAAAGCAAGATATCTGCCAAGGCATGCAACACGCGCACACGACGCTCAACAATTATAAAAGAATAAAGAAACGCTTGTGATAAATAAAAGTCTCATTAGTGTCCTCTTCTTCGAATCGACTCATCGCCCACGCACAACATAATTTTGGTCCTTCCAGTATGCCGGGCATCAGCGCTGGATTGGAAAAAAAAGTCCAGTAGAAAATTCGAGAAAGTAACGACACGCAAGCGGACAATACAACGACAGAAATCTCAGCTTCATCACGTGCTTCGAGAAAATCGTGCAGGATTTCGAGTGCCACATAAGAAAATTATTCTCTCGATCTCCTTACAACATCGACGTGATCCACGAGTCGAAATATTTTTCGCATTCAAGAGTGGATCGTCAATTCATTGGAAACAAAGGCTCCGCGATCAACCTCCAATGGACGCATCGGGTTTCGTGCAAGAGAGCGCCACTACAACGATACGATTCCGAGAAACGTTCTCACCGACAACGATTCTCGGTATAGAAATTCGACGAAAAAGAGTTGTTCGAGTCGAAAAAACGAGCAAAATACGATTCGTTCGAGAAATACGATTCGTTCGACAAATTACGATTCGTTCGACAAATTACGATTCGTTCAACAAAACCCGATTCGTTCAATAAAATACGATTCGTTCGAAAAATTCACGTCGTGAACATTTTCGAGGTTACACATACACACACGAATATTCGTGGATCACGTCAATCGACATCGTCTTGGAGGGGGCTGGTACAATCCAGCATTGACGCCAGGATCGTCGAACCGGATAGTACAACGGTGTATACATGACCGTATCAGACTCACCTCCGAGAAAAGATATAACCGAATCATCGCAGTCTACGTCTCGTCCTCCGCCGCATCCAGAGTCTCGTCCTACGTCTCGTCCAGGATCTCGTCCTACGTCTCAACCAGGGTCTCGAGTATCGTCACGCATATCATCGCCAGATATACAAGGTAGTAGAATAAATATGGGAGATCTAGCTCAGTTTAAAACCGACAGAAAGGTCATGAAAGGTCAGTTAACGCGTATTACGAGGGCAATTACAGCATTTACAGAGGGCGACAGCCTTCCGGAGGTTGAAGCGAGGGTACAAAACCTCCATGATTTATGGGATAAATTCGATATAGCTCAGACGGGGATTGAACTAATTGAGGACACTGACGCTCATGCCGAGGAACGTGCTAGCTTTGAAGTTGCGTATTACAGAACTGCAGCATTGGCAAAACAGTTACTAGCTCCGCTTCCAGCTTTGCAAGCCAGTGGTCAAGCTCGTATCAATAGAACGCAGTTTGTACAACACACGGTCAAGAGTTAGTTGTTGGTTCAAGCATCAAATTGCCAACACTCAACCTTCCCAAATTCGACGTTTATTATGCGCAATGGCTACCGTTTCGTGACACGTTCGAAGCGTTGATCGACAAAAACGAAAGTCTATCAGATATACAAAAATTCTACTACTTGCGATCTTCTCTTCAAGGAGTCGCAGGTCAAGTAATTCATTCGCTAGAGACCAGTGCAGCAAATTATATAGAAGCATGGAATCTCTTGAAAGCACGATTCGAGAACAAACGACTATCGATTCATCATCACGTTCAAGGGCTCTTTGAAGTAGCTACGATTCCCAAGGAATCAGCCTCACAACTACGGAAACTACTCGACGATACGTTGAAACATTTAAGAGCACTCAAGACACTCGGTCAACCTACAGAACCGCGGGATAGTTTGATAAATCATATGATGGCGTCAAAGCTCGATCCTGTCACGAGACGGAAGTGGGAAACAAATAACACGGCTCAAAACATTCCAACGTTTAACGAACTGATCGAATTCTTGACTCAATATTACGCGATGCTAGAAACCTTGAACCCGTCGAAACAAGCGTCGAGCAAGAACACGAAAAATTACATTTTTAACGCTGAGAAAGCGGTAGAATAGATCTCGTGCATAAGTAGCAAAAACGAAAGCGACACAAAAACCAGTGAAACCAAAACTTGTCCTACGTGTCAGGGTAATCATTCGATTTATCATTGCTCCACGTTCAAAGGATACACGGCACAAGAAAACTGAAACGAAGTAAAGCGCATAAGAGTCTGCTTTAATTGCTTACGCTCTGATCACACGTCGGACAAATGTAGCTCAAGTAGTTGTAAGAAATGTAACAAAAAACACAACACGCTACTACACATAGACGAGTTTTATCCAAAAAACAATTCCGAGAACACGTCGAGTCAAAATCAAGCTCACGGGTCTGCCGAACAACTACCGAGTGTTCTGTCGAGCGTACAGCGAAACAAGCCTCATGTGATGTTGTCCACCGCGTTAATTACGATTTACGAAAAATTCGGAAACGCACACGTGTGCCGAGCAGTTCTTGACTGCGGGTCACAATCTAACTTGCTAGCCGAAGCGTTGTACGAGAAATTGCAGTTGAAAAAATGCGACGAGAACGTCTTGCTCACAGGCATACATTCGAGTCAATCTCAAGTAAGTGGATCTATTAATGCCACGATCAAATCGCGGATAAACGAGTACAAAGTAAAACTTCCGTTCCTCGTTATCGACGAGATTACACAGCCTTTACTGAGCGCGAAAATTGATTTGCAAAATTACAAAATTCCCGAGAACATTAATCTCGCCGATCCAACTTTCAATTTCCTAGGTAGAGGCGACGTATTGCTGGGTGCTGGAGTATTCTGGCATCTTCTGTGCGTAGGTCAACACGTCGTCAGCCGCAATCAAACGCTTCTGCACAAGACAAAATTGGGATGGATCGTCAGCGGGAATATCGCGCCAACATCGCAAAACGAACACACGCAAACTACACTGTGTTTTGTCACGACGGACACAAATCTACAAGATCAGGTCGAAAGATTTTGGAAACGAGAGGAGTACAGTCCGTCGAGAAAATTCTCCGACGAAGAAAAACGTTGCGAAGAGGATTTTCAAGCGAACTATCGACAAGATGAAAACGGACGATTTATAGTAGCGCTCTCGTTTCGTGACAGCACTGATCAGCTGGGTGAATCTCGGGATATAGCTATTCGCCATTTACAAGCAATCAATCGGAAAGTGGAGAAACAGCCGCAATTGAAAACCCAATATTAGGAATTCATGAATGAATATTTAACGTTCGGCCACATGTCCAAGATCCGCAATAGCGACAAATACAACAAATCTCCTCGATACGACATTCCGCATCATGCCGTGATGAAAAAATCGAGCCTCACGACGAAACTACGTGTCGTCTTCGACGCCTCATGTAAGACCTCTTCTGGAAAATCGTTAAATGATATCCTCAGAGTCGGTCCAACAATTCAACAAGAACTCTTTGCCATCGTTACACGTTTTCGGCAGCATCAGCATTTCGTGACCGCCGATATAACCAAAATGTATAGGCAGGTGAACGT
Source organism: Cylloceria caligata (assembly GCA_963942595.1). Lineage (NCBI taxonomy): Eukaryota > Metazoa > Arthropoda > Insecta > Hymenoptera > Ichneumonidae > Cylloceria > Cylloceria caligata. The sequence goes on from OZ012703.1 coordinate 26,062,907, forward strand.
ACGTAACGATCATCAAGATTTGCAATGGATTCTGTGGAGACCCAACGTCGAGGAACCCGTCAAAGAGTACAGACTCAATACTGTGACGTACGGCACCGCAACAGCTCCGTTCCTCGCGATAAGAAGTTTTTAACAATTAGCGTACGACAACGAACAGGAGTATCCCGAATTCAGCGAAATTATTTTACGCGATTTCTACGTAGACGATTTGCTCACCGGGGGTGACGATATCAACGAGGTCAAGGCAGTAAAAGACGGAGTAAATAAAATATTACTCTCGGGAGGATTCTCGCTTTGACAGTGGACGTCCAACACACCAAACGTAATCAACACGACCGACGAAGGATGTCAGCGCATCGACCGTCCCATCGGCGATGAAGTCAAAACTCTCGGATTATTTTGGAATCACACTGTAATGAAATGATATTTCTTCTTATGTTTGTTTTTATTTTATCTGGGGCTCGAGCGGAAAATACTAACTTCGGACAGAGTCGAACCTTGGGCTGGAGATGGTATTTAATTGTTGAACTATAATAAGTAACAATTTAATCGATCTCGAATTGAGCTTCACAAAATATCCAATCAAGATTATAAATCATACATGAGTAAAACAACCATATTGTCGATCGAATTCAATTTCACACAATATTAAATCAATATTACACACCATTCATTAGTATCGCAACAATATGATCGGTTGAATTTAACTTCAAACGATATTCAATCAATATTATAAATCATTAATTAGTAGAGCAACAATTATTATCGGTTGAATTTAACTTCAAACGATATTCAATCAATATTATAAATCATTAATTAGTAGAGCAACAATTATTATCGGTTGAATTTAACTTCAGACGATATTCAATCAATATTATAAATCATTAATTAGTAAAGCAACAATTATTAGCGGTTGAATTTAACTTCAAACGATATCCAATCAATATTATAAATCAGACATTAGAAGAGCAACAAATATTATCGATCGAATTCCACAAAACCTTGTACTCGTAGTACACGAAAATTATTTACAGCAATAAGTATACATGTAATATAATAGAGCGTCGAAACTTATCTTCTTAATTCCTGTATGTTGTGTATGTGAGCGCGGTAGCTCAATTGTACTGGGGCGGGGTGGGAAAGTCTCCAACGATTACTCTGCTGTTGCTGTGGGCCAACCGCTCGCTTCCTTCGGGCTTTGCCCATACTCAAGTCCTTGAAATGATGATAGTTGAATTCCCGGGGCATTAAGGTGTTATGTTGAATTTGAGATGACCCAGTACCGATGCAATTCTTTTACAAGATGGAATTGATACTGATTCCAGGAAAGGATTCAAATAAATTTGAATAATACAGTTTAGTATAAAGATGATCCTTCTACCACTGAATCGATGATGTTTTGTTCGATGTAATTGTAGGAGACGTTTTCCAGGATGCACACCAGCAAGTGATATAGATGTGTATATATATAATTTTGATAAACATTGAAAATAAAACATTGGTAGGTGACGATTTTTATTTAGAGTATGTGCGACTATGATTATGAAATATTGGAGCAGGTGGTATGCTCGGCTGCTCCGCAGCGACTGCATAAATTGCGATCTTCACACAAGTACCTACCCTGTACTCATAGTTCGCCTACCGGTGCGCACTGTGTACATTACCCACACATATTCCACACCTACTCGTTACTATATGCTTACTATGTACTTCAACGCGGTTAAACGTTAGGAAGCCGGGGACCACATAGGCGAATCCACGGTACGCAGAAAGTTAAATAATTTATTATACTAATATTATCGACCCGGTAGCATACTGGGCCGATTCGTTACAACACGAACGGACACATTTCGATACAAGGTCAACACGATGGATACGAAAATGAAGGTCAACAAGCGAAGCATACTATCGCTGATCTCACAGATATATGATCCGCTTGGTCTCGTTGGTCCTGCGTGCATCAAGGCAAAAATCATTCTACAACAGCTGTGGAGATTAAAGATTGGCTGGGACGAGTCGTTACCGAGTGATTTGCACACTATTTGGAGGTCGTATTACGATCACCTCTCACGAATCAACGATATCTCTATTCGTCGCGTCGTCGTCTGCGCGAATCCTGTGAGAGTCGAATTGCATGGATTCTGCGATGCATCAGAGAGCGCGTATGAATCATGTGTATACGTCAGATTGTCAACAAGCGATAATGAATACGTCGTCAAGTTACTTTGCGCAAAATCAAAAGTAACTCCTCTCAAAACAGTAACTCTTCCAAAACTCGAGCTTTGTGGCGCAGTATTGCTCGTTCGGCTTGTACAAAAGGTCACCGAAGCACTTACAGTCCCAATCACCGACAAATAAAGGGTGGTTAAATTTTAAGGGCCGATGTTGATTTTAAATAAAACACAAATTATGTAGGAAATTATTGTCAATTCTTTTTATTATGATAATATGGTATGGTTCAATTATGTATGGAACAAAATATCGGCCAAATGGCCGCCGCGACCTCGGCGGCAGACCTCCATCCGATGGTCCAAATTTTCGATGACGCTTAGGCATAATTGAGGTTCTATGCCGTTAATGTGCCGAATTATCTCATCCTTTAGCTCTTGAATTGTTGCTGGCTTATCGACGTACACCTTTTCTTTCAAATAACCCCAAAGAAAGAAGTCCAACGGTGTCAAATCACATGATCTTGGCGGCCAATTGACATCGCCACCACGTGAGATAACACGGCCATTGAATTTGTCGCGCAAAAGAGCCATTGTTTCGTTAGCTGGTGGCAAGTGGCACGGTCCTGTTGAAACCACATATCGCCCACATCCATATCTTCCAATTCGGGCCATAAAAAGTTCGTTATCATCTCACGATAGCGAACACCATTCACAGTAACTGCCTGACCGGCCTCATTTTGGAAAAAATACGGCCCGACGATGCCGTCAGCCCATAAACCACACCAAACAGTCACTCTTGGTTTTTCGACAATCACTCTTGGATTATGATTCGCCCAAATGCGGCAATTCTGCTTATTGACGAATCCACTGAGGTGAAAATGTGCCTCATCACTGAAGATGATTTTCTTCTAAAATTGATCATCCACTGTTGCCATTTCTTGCCACCATTCTGACCATTGACGACGTTCGGAATGGTCAAGAGGCTTTAGTTCTTGAGTCAATTGCACCTTATAAACGTGTAAATGCAAGTCTTTATGCATAATGTTCATCAACGACGAGCGTGAGAGGTGCAATTGTTGGGCACGACGACGAGTTGAGGTGGACGGCTCTTCAGCCACACTATCGCGAACAGCAGCAATATTTTCTGCAGTACGAGCTGTACGAGCATGCACTGGTGTTTTAATATCTCCTACAGACCTGGTTTGCTCAAATTTTTGCACGATTTTTCTGATTGTACGCACATTTGGACGATTAAATTGACCGAAAAAATCACGAAGTGGACGATATGCATTTTGATTTGAACGCCCATTTTCATAATAACCCTGAATAACTTCAACGCGTTGCTCGATTGTGTATCTTTCCGTGGTTCAAATTGAGTTAGTCTGAAATTGAGAAATGTCAAATGAAATGCAGAAAAAAACTTGGCGTTTAGGTGTGGTTCACATTCAACATCGGCCCTTACAATTTAACCACCCTTTACTCTTGGTGCGATTCACAAGTCATGCTAGGTTGGATTGCGCATGAAGCGTGCAATTGGAAAACGTTTGTCGCCAACAGAGTGGCCAAAATTCAGGAACGTTCCGGCAAAGGTCGTTGGTGTAATGTAACTGTAACATTAGGTGGAATGGTCCTCAATGGCTATCTCAGCCGACAGATACTCACGTAAACGACGATGAAGAAGATTTAGACGACAAAATCATCAAGACAATCGCGAATGAATCGAAACCAACGATGACGAGTTTAACCACAGTAATTCAAGACGTTGAAATCATCGAGCGATACTCGTCACTGCGGAAAGGCACCAGAGTCGTCGCATATTGCAGACGCTTCCTATATAACGCAACGCACAGTGCCGATCGAAAAAACGGCCCACTATCGGTTCAAGAACTACGCGCCACCACGACAACACCGTTGAAAATCAGTCAAGCTCTTTCGTTCAAGAACTTCAAACACTCAGCAAGAAATCACCGGTCCATCATGACAGTAAGCTCGCATCACTCAACCAGTTCATCGACGAAGACGGCTTGATCAGAGTAGGAGGCAGACTCCAGAACGCCCGTCTTCCCTACGCACAGAAGTTTCCGGACTTCCTCGCGCTCAGCAGCGTTCTTACGAGACTTATCATTCGAGATATGCATTTAAAAAATTTGCATGCCGGTCCGCAGGCTCTTTTGAGTTCTCTCAACGAAACATATTGGAGTCTTTCAGCGAGATCTACCGTATGCAGTGTCCTACATAAATGTACGACTTGTTTTCGACTACGTCCATAAAATTTGCATCAAATCATAGGGAATTTACCCTCGGTCCGCGTAAACCCCGGTCGAGCCTTTCTCAACGTCAGCGTTGATTATGGGGGGCCGTTCAATATCAAACTTTCTCGGAATAAATCCACGAAAGCATATTTTGTAACGGTAATTTTTATCGTTGACATATATTTTTATTATTCTTGGGACTCCGGGCTCGATCACAGGACTAATTAATTTAGGCTTCAAGGCGAGTGAGACTAGGGTTTATTAACAGAGAAAAGATAGTTATATAACAAGTTTTTTACAGATTTAAGTCTCTAATATCTCATGGTGCATTTAGATTCTGAAATTATGGCGATTATCTTATCATGATTTCGCCTGATTTGCGTGCGACTTCTTGGTATGTCGGGCGCGAATATCTGTCACGTAATCTGAGTTGGCGTTGACCCAGTCTCTTTCAATGCACACTCACAGTCACTCGCAACAGACTCGCTCCTTTACAGAGTGTATGAACTCTGTGTACAATGCTTTGCCTCTCTTTCTCTCTTGTTTCTCTTATCGAGTCGCGGTTCCCTGTTAAGCTGATTTATAATCCACTCTATTTACTGTTATTTTCCTATATGCTACTTGCTTATGCGTATTGATTAATCCTATGCACTTAATTTTACCTCTATCTACTCTCTAGCTCCTACGACTTCGATACTCCGTTCTGCATCGAAAATAGGGAATTCCCTCGATTATTTTATTATTATTTCTACTTATTCGCACATCAATTCTAGGTATTCTCGGCTCGTGCTTCGGTTACGGGCCTACGCATCGGTCTTGACTCGTGAGCCCCACACACACAACCACACGCATCAGATTCTCTTTGGACAGAGTGTATAAACTCTGTTTATAATTCTTTCTCTTTCACTCCTGTTCTGCTTCCACGCTCTCTCTCTTCCACTCTCACGATTTTGCGATTCTCGTCTATACCACAGGTTTAAAGACCACACTATTTAATTTTATTCCTTAAATATTACTCGCGTATTCGGATGCACTTAATTCTTGGCTTATATTTCTTCACTTAATCCTACAACTATTATTCCTAACTATCTCTAGAAATATCCCACTTTAATTCTATCGACCAATCGTTTCTTCCTGGTCTCTTAATTATCTCGCCTGTCTAACTCACTGCATCTATCACTCTGGAACGAAACTTGTGTAACGGTACTTGTTAAAAAGAAGACTGTTCCAATCGAAAAGAGACCCTTCCTTGCGGTGCAGGCTCTTTTATAGACTCTTCCCCCACACTGGTGCCTCCTACGTCATCCGTGGCTTCGGTTTTTGAATTTCGCCAAAGTCGCTCGATTATGCGATACCGTCGTCATGCCCCCCCCCCCCTGGCTCTCCCTCGTTGCTGAGCAAGGCCAGCTGGTCGCTGACCTGCTGTTTTCGGCGACGAGCGAATTCCAGAGGCGTGACGACACTAGTTTTTGCGCTAGGTCCGGGTTCGTCGGCCTAGCGTCCGCTGTACTTGCTGCTCTAAATATATAATATCGGCTCCTCTAGCCGATCAGAAATATAAATTCGCGTTAGCGCATGTAACTATGTTACAATTTATGCCTCTTCGTTTGTCTTGTTACTCACGCGACCCATCTCGAGTTAGCTTCGGATTTGACAACAAACGCTTTTTTAAACGCATTAAAGAGATTTCTTGCTCGTAGAGGAAAACCGTCCAATATTTACTCTGATAATGGCATGAACTTTACAGGAGCACACAATGAATTAAAAGCACTCACCACGATACTTCAAGATAAGGCCCATCAACAAAAAATCATAAATTTCTCCGCGGAAATTCAAATTCAATGGCATTCCATACCCTCATACTCGCCCCATATGGGAGGAATGTGGGAGGCAGGTATAAAATCGGCTAAAGCGCATTTAGAACGTATTCTCGGAAATGCACTACTGAAGTTCGAAGAATTTTATACAATAATCTCTGAAATCGAAGCATGCTTGAACTCGAGACCACTCACGCGAATTTCTAGCGATCCTTGTGATCTAACCGCATTTTCTCCGGGACATTTTTTAATTGGAGTCCCTTTGACGGCTATTCCGCATCCAGATCTATAAGATCTCGCGACTAATCACCTGACCCGGTATCAATTATTGACACAAATTCAACAAAATTTTTGGTCTCGTTGGAGTCGCGAGTTATCGATACAACTTCAAGCACGAACGAAGTGGCGGGATGAAAACGTGAACGAATTACTCAAACCCGACACACTTGTAATTTTAAAAGACGATAAGTTACCGCCATTGCAATGGAAACTAGGTCGTATAACTGAGACTCACGGAGGTAAAGATAGCCATTAACGCGTCGTCAGTATAAAAACGAGCAATGGAATTGTTCAACGCAGTTTGCCAAAGATTTGTATTCTGCCTATCGAGACGTAAGGAGTTGAACACTTCATATAAAAGGAGAAAACGTCTAACATTGTATATCAATCTATCATTTATTCGCACATCAATCTGTCATTGATTCGTACTATTGAGATATTTTGTACTAACATTTCTCGTAACATGTATCATTTATATTGTTTTATCATTGGAAACCATGAGTTCCAAGGCCGGCGGGATGTTCAGTGTATATTCCCTGGAGCGTAGTTACGTAGTTTCCGCGTAGCCTCTATGGCGCTACCTGTACTCTGACCGACGCCACAACGCCTTTAGAAAAAAGCAAGATGTTCGCCAAGGCATGTAACACGCGCACACGACGCTCAACAATTATAAAAGAATGAAGAAACGCTTGTGATAAATAAAAGTCTCATCAGTGTCTACTTCTTCGAATCGACCCATCACCCACGCACAACAAGAAAACCAGTTGAATTTTACTAAAAAAATGCCACGAACTTTTTCCCAGACCCAATATCACTATTGAGGAAAGGTCTGGCTTTTCAGTAGATCAAACATAAACCCTAGAACACAGTAGTATTCCAAAGTGAACAAACTGGACTTTTTACTTTAAGGACGGACTGGGAAACTCTGGGAATTACCACGACCGGATTCGAAACCTTGCAACAAAATTATTAACGGGGTAACGTTCAAAAGAAAAACAGAAGAAGAGTTAATAAAAAGTACGTAATAGTAATACTAATAATGCTTCGATAATACGATAATGATATGATGATAATATTGATAGTCTTATAAAAATAATTTTTGATAGATAGTGCTATAATATGATGACAGTGATGATAATCCTGTCATAATAATAGTTGCAACATACATATGAGATACCCTAGTCTCTTGGGAATCAATAGATAATTCGATACTCATAGTTGAACATTGAAAAAAAAAAATTATTATACACTAATGATAACAGCGACAGTTGCAAAATAATAATAATAATAATAATAATAATAATAATAATAATAATACGTTTCCTACTCTTAAACTATAAATTGCGAATTTTGTGAATATTGGTACCTTAATCATGTCAAGAAAAAGGCCACGTGGGAAAATTTTGTTTGAACAAATCCGTTTAGACAGCTATCACAACTAGCGAGTTACATTTTTAGACCCCGGAGAACTAGCTGCGGCAGGATTTTATTATACTGGAATAGATGACGAAGTTAGTTGCTTTGACTGTAGGGTGATTATTAAAAATTGGGAAGCAGGTGATATCCCTATGAAGGAACGGTGTAGATGGCAAGAACAATGCCGATTTGTACGAGGTATTCCCTGCGAAAACGTACCCATCGGGACAGACCCACGAAAGATTTCCTTTCCTTGCGACAAGGAACATTTCGACTCTCGATTGGAAGTAAGAGTCAACGCGACCCCCGACTGTCACGATGACAGTCCTCCGATAAGAAGTTCATTGACCCCATCGTATCCAGCTCTTGAAAATTATAGGAAACGATTAAAAAGTTTTGCCTTTTGGCGCGAAATCTACGCGTTAAATCATATACGATTAGCTCCCACCGGATTTTTCTTTTCGGGAAAAGAAGACGAAGTAACGTGTTTTCATTGTGGATTAGTGATGGGAAATTGGGAAAATAAAGACGATCCTTGGGAACAACACGTTTTTTGGTACCCAAGTTGTCGCTACCTGCACATGACTCTGGGGATCTCTTCACCCACTTAATACCCAGGTAGGTCTCTGGCCAAGTCTAATCCGCTGTCTCGTAGTCCTACCACCCCACCATCATCTCCCGTTGAGAAAAATGATCTCTCTAGACCCCCAACTCCCTGGCCGAGAACATCAAATCTATCCGCCTTATCCATAACTGTACTCGTCTCTAAATTAAATAAATAAAAAAAAAAAGAAAGAAACGAAAACATACATATATATTTTTGCATCTATCAGTATAATTAATAAAACCTGCATACCCACGCATGCAAATAGTATACTTTTCGCAGGAAAAATAATACTGTATCACATATTAATCCAAATTTCATGTTCTCTAGAAAAATGGTGAGCTATTAACTGGAAATAAGATTCTGCAAGTTATTAACGCAAATATGCACCAATCAGTACTAGTTATTCCAACAAGTTGTCTACGTGCCTCCTGAGTGGAAGGATGTGGCCGCTGTCATCTTGGACGGGCAAAGAGTCTTCCTCCGTTAACTATGAGGAAGCAACCATCCACGTGAAAAGATGACACCCTTCAATACCAAATGGGCAAGATCCATACTGTTCATCATCAAGATCATCATACGTGCTTAAAATATTGAGAACCCCATCACCTCCAAGATCTTCAAAAACTTCGAGATCATCGAAATTTCGAAAAAAATTCAAGAACTTCAATATTTTCCGACATTTAATAACTTCGAGAATTTCAAAACTTCAAGACCTTCGAGGATTTCAAAGCTGTAATAACTTTAAAGGGCTTTAAGAACTTCTAGAACTGCAAACAATTCAGCACTTACTTCGGATCGTATACATAATACCATACACACCCAAACCACTGAGACCATCGAGACTTTCAAGAACTCCAAAAACTTCATAAAAAAATTAATAAAAAAAAATTCAACAACTTCACGAACTTCAGAACTTCGATATCGCAAAGAACTTCAACAAATTTCAAAACTTCAAGAACTTCGAGAATTCATGAGCTCCAATAACCTAAAAGAATTTCAAGAACTACTAGAACTTCAAACATTCTAATAACTCTACGAACTTCAGAACTTCAACAACTTCAAGGACTTCAGGACTTTCTTCGTTAACAACGATGCACCAAAAACGTATGATAAAAATTATATATGTACATTAATCAATACATCGGCACCATTAGAACCCAGTTAACCACATCAAGTGTCTGAGAAAGCAAAAAATTATATCGAGTAACTTAAAAATATAATCGCACTACCACTAAAAGAAGTAAGTAAATTGAGGAAAGGACGTATAACACGAAAGTATCTTAGTAACAAATAAGTAAGCAAATAAGAAATCTGAAACAGAACCAAGTAGTCTAGTAATGGAAATAATCCATTAATTTAACATAAAAGAAAAATAATCCGGGAAATAGATCCCTACGAGTGGGTAATCAAGTGGTAATTGTACTCAAGGCAAGTTACGCATATGAGTATTAAGAAAATTATATACATACCTATCATCTCTTTGCTACAAGTAAATTCAATCAAATCTTTGATAAAAAAAGAGAGACAACGAAATCTGTCACCAATCATAGATTCCAATTGAGTACATTGAAAAACATAATAATATTTACTGATTGCAGAAACAAAAGGAAGTAATTGCATGTGCGTTATTTCGATTATTAGGTTTCTCCGAATAATCTTTTTAAGAGTGTTACGTCCTGACGTAACCATGCTTCGATATCTTTCTTTCTTTTAAAGAAGACCATAAAGCTGCACTGTGGCCGGGTCCTATAGTTACCAGAGATTACTATATAAAGGTATAATGACGGCGGGAGGGGTGAGACCTGCAGCCACACCGAGGCAGAGCAGTGGGAACACACGGTGCGTGCCAGGAGGAGACGGCCAGGTTCACCACTGTACCTAATAATGAAAAACTAAGAGTTGATAGGGCACTGCCCCTCTCTAACGGTCTGTGTGGAGGGGCCTGAATCTCGTATCCAGAGTTTTCTCTCTATGGTCTGTGGATATCATTGGCGGCGCGTGTCACCGAAGTCTTTAATTGATTCGTACCCGCGTGCTCTGTTGACGACTGTTGGGTGCTCGCTTCCTTCCCTCTGTCATGTACCGTATCTGGGTAACGAAAGTAGACCAACAGCCCAGGCAATGTCTTCATTGCTTTGGAAGTTTTTATATGCTACGACGAATGTTGCAATGAACGAAAGATTCATATTCAATATTGGACGAAGACATATGTTTTATTAATGGTATTGATAGAAAACTGGAATTTGTTTTTGACGTCAGAACACCAAAAGCTTAAAAGGCAGCTCTTCAAAATTTCTGAATAGTTAAATAACAATTGAAACACAACTGTAGCAGAGATTTGTACTCTTTACGAAGTAAATATTTAGGCGACGGAATAGACTCTCTCTCTCTCTCTCTCTCTCTCTCTCTCTCTCTCTCTCTCTCTCTCTCTCTCTCTCTCTTTGAATCTCTCTCTAGAATCAAACTGTTGGTGTGCTGGAATAGAGGTCAAGGACGAACATTATAAAGGAGTGATAGTAATTATGTATCATTCGCCAAGTGCGTCGGATGCTGAATTTATAAGACACATAGAAAACATAACTGAGGAACTAACAATAAAAGGAGACTGTTTGATAATAGGTGATTTTAATATAGATGTCACGGTAGAAACGTTCTACAAAAAGAGGTTGATAACAGGAATGCTGAGTCTAGGAATGAAGCAATACGTTAATAAGCTAACAAGAATAACGCAAGACAGTCGAACTACTATCGATTTATTATTTGCTAATAGGTGTGCACAAGTGCAGGTGGAACATGAGCCAAAGATAACGGATCATGCATGGATAAAAGTCATATTAGGTAACAGGAAGGAAAGGAATGAGTATAGAGAATATAAAACAAGAAACTATAGTAAAATTGATGTGAAGGAATTTACACGGATGTTAAGCATTACCACAAGACAAGTTCAAGAGGTAGAAGTAAGGCAAAGAGCAAGAATGCTCGTTGATAACATAGTGGGTGCTCTAGATAGATTTGCACCCAGAAAGATAGTGAAGATTCCAAGCGTATGGGAAAGAAAAAAATGGTATTCAGAAGACATAATAGTAGCTGCAAGAAGAAGAGATAAGGCATACGGAGTAGCAATTACTACTGGTTTGGAGGAGCATTGGCAGCAATTTAAAGTAGAAAGGAATGCGGTAGTTAAATTAATAAGACAAAAGAAGAAGGAATATTATGAAAAGATGATAGACGATAATAAGAAGGATCCGACAAAAATGTGGAAAACGTTAAAAGAAGTAATTAAAGGAGAATCAATGGGTACTAGAGAAGTAGAGAATATAGATTTTGAGATATTGAATGACATGATGGGAGGTAGTATAGCTGATAAATTTAATGTGTTCTATGTGCAAAGTGTAAAGAATATAGTTAACTCAATACAACGGGATATGTCTGGAAGTCCAAACCGAAGAAGAATTATAACAGGGATAAGGATGATCAATAAAAGTATAATGGAAAACTTCAAACATATTGAAATAAAGGATCTGGAGAAGATAGTGATGGGACTCCCGAAAAAGAAGGGAACGGAAGAAGGAATATCAAGTCATATACTAAAAATGGCATTCAGTGCAATAAAAGAGGAATTTGTGGAAATAATAAATGGATCCCTACGGGAGGGATGTTGCCCGGACAGCTGGAAAACTTCTACAATTATACCGATCCTAAAAATAAACAAAGCCATAAAAGCAAGTCATTACAGACCAATTAATATGTTGCCATTATAGGAAAAAGTGCTCGAATTAGTAGTAAAAAATCAAATTGAAAAATATTTAGAAACCAATGACATCATAACGGAGCATCAGTCAGGATTTAGAAAGCAATATTCGTGTGAAACGGCGATTCAAACTGTTGTAGATGAATGGAAAGTGTACATTAGTGAAGGAAAAATGGTAGGAGTAATATTCATGGATTTAAAAAGAGCGTTTGAGACAATCGACAGGGATATATTATTAGACAAATTATACCAATATGGAATTAGAGACAGGGTATTAGAGTGGTTCAGAACGTACTTAAGAAATAGAACACAGCAAGTTCGATTCGATGATAAATGGTCTGAAGTTATTCCCAACGAATATGGGGTACCGCAGGGTTCAGTACTAGGGCCGTTGCTGTTTATTATATATATAAATGATATAGTTAATTTGTGTCCAGAGGAATGTGCAATAAAAATGTTTGCTGATGACACAGTGATATATGTACCTGGAAAAAGCAGCGCGGAAGTGGAGAGAAAGATGAATATGTTATTGAGTATAGTAGAAAAGTGGATGGAAAGAAATAAATTAAAAATGAATGTAGAGAAAACAAAATATATGGTTGTCTGCAGTGTAAGGAAAGTCGCGAGTAGGAATATTGTACTGAAGTGTTCGGATGGAACGAAACTTGAGAAAGTAGAGTCGATAAAATATTTGGGTATCATTATTGATGACAAGCTACGATTCAAAGACCACATCCAGTGTCCATGAGTATATGTTAAAAAAAATAGGGAAAAAAACGAGCTTTCTAAACAGAATGGGGAATTATGTATCTGCGTATACGCGATGTGTGATATATAAAGCAATCATAGCACCTCACTTTGAGTATTGTGCAACCCTGTTAGTAGCTATGGGTGAAACAGAGTTGAAGAAACTGCAGATCGCGCAGAACAGAGCAATGAGGGTTATATTACAATGCAACCGCTATACGAAGGTAGAAGATATGCTGAACGCGGTACAATTTATGTCCATAAGGCAAAGATTGTACTATAACGTTTGTACATTTATCTTTAAAGCCGTGAAGAATCTGCTGCCAAAAGAATTTAAAAATCGGCTACAAATAGTAGGAACGAAGAGTGGTAGGGAAACAAGGCAATCTAAAGATAAATGATGAACATGATGCTCTGAGTGTGGAATGTCCAACTTACATCAGAGCATTAGAAGAAGAGAAGAAAAGAATTGGCTGGGATTCTGGCAAGTAGCAATCACGGAAAGAGGTAATTGTATACACAAACGCTCAAAGTATGATGGCACACAAGGAAGAAATCCAACACCAAGTTATGAAGAGGATGAACCCGGCAATAGTGGCGTTATCGGAGACAAGATTGATACCAGATATCGAAGACAGTGAGGTGAATGTCCCAGGTTATTGTATCGTTGGATGTGATTCTGAAAGCAGGAACACAGGGGGAGTTATATTATACGTAAGAAACGATATCAAGTATGAAGTAATATTAAGGAAAAAATTCTAACTGTTGGTGTGTAGCGGTAGAAGTGAAAGACAGTATTTTCAAAGGTACGATCGCCGTTGTGTACCATTCACCGAGTGCGTCAGATAGTGACTTTATACGATTTTTGGCGGATATAGTGGACTTATTGGTAGTGAAGGGACAATGTATAATGGTGGGAGATTTTAATATAGATGTAATGAAAGATTCGTTTTATACAAAGAAATTAAGAACAGAAATGTTATATTTAGACATGAAACAATACATTGATAAGCCAACGCGAGTTACGAAAGATAGTAAAACATTGATAGATTTGGTTTTTGCGAATAATAAGGTGAATTGTAAAGTGCATGATAAACCGAAAATAACAGATCATTCTTGGATAAATATTGAACTTATTATAAGCAATGAGGGTGAAAAATACAGAGAATTTATTAGTAGAAATTATACTAAATTTCATATAGGGGAATTTTTTAAAGCAATAGAAGAAAGAAGAGAGTATAGAGATGAATTAGATGTGAACGTAAGAGCAGAAAATTTCGTTCAAAGTATAGTAGATGCATTAGATATAGTTGCACCAAAGAGGAAGTTTAAAATTCCACGAAATCACGAAACGAGTAAATGTACAGCGACGAAAAACAAGTGCATAAACTGTATGTTTAAAAACCAAGCATACAACTTAAAGATAAACATAGAACATGATGCATTAGATCGGGAATGCCTAACGTACAAAAGAGCAATCCAAGAAGAGAAGAGGAGAGCAGGATGGGACGATTAGCAATTACTGAAGGAGGAAATGCTATGGTATACAAATGCACAAAGTCTGATAGCACATAAGGATGAAATACGACACCAAATAGTGGATAAAATGAAACCCGCATTCATAGCGTTATCAGAGACCAGAGTGACAGCTGAAATTGGTGACAGAGAAGTGTATATGCCGGGCTATAGTGCAGTCAGATGTGATGCGGAGAATAGAAATACAGGTGGTGCAATCTTATACATAAGAGATGATATTAAATATGATATGATACCAATAAATAAAATAGAATCAAACTTTTGGTGTGCTGGAATAGAGGTCAAGGACAAACATTATAAAGGAGTGATAGTAATTGTGTATCATTCGCCAAGTGCGTCGGATGCTGAATTTATAAGACACATAGAAAACATAACTGAGGAACTAACAATAAAAGGAGACTGTTTGATAATAGGTGATTTTAATATAGATGTCACGGTAGAAACGTTCTACAAAAAGAGGTTGATAACAGGAATGCTGAGTCTAGGAATGAAGCAATACGTTAATAAACCAACAAGAATAACGCAAGACAGTCGAACTACTATCGATTTATTATTTGCTAATAGGTGTGCACAAGTGCAGGTGGAACATGAGCCAAAGATAACGGATCATGCATGGATAAAAGTCATATTAGGTAACAGGAAGAAAAGGAATGAGTATGGAGAATATAAAACAAGAAACTATAGTAAAATTGATGTGAAGGAATTTACACGGATGTTAAGCATTACCACAAGACAAGTTCAAGAGGTAGAAGTAAGGCAAAGAGCAAGAATGCTCGTTGATAACATAGTGGGTGCTCTAGATAGATTTGCACCCAGAAAGATAGTGAAGATTCCAAGCGTATGGGAAAGAAAAAAATGGTATTCAGAAGACATAATAGTAGCTGCAAGAAGAAGAGATAAGGCATACGGAGTAGCAATTACTACTGGTTTGGAGGAGCATTGGCAGCAATTTAAAGTAGAAAGGAATGCGGTAGTTAAATTAATAAGAGAAAAGAAGAAGGAATATTATGAAAAGATGATAGACGATAATAAGAAGGATCCGACAAAAATGTGGAAAACGTTAAAAGAAGTAATTAAAGGAGAATCAATGGGTACTAGAGAAGTAGAGAATATAGATTTTGAGATATTGAATGACATGATGGGAGGTAGTATAGCTGATAAATTTAATGTGTTCTATGTGCAAAGTGTAAAGGATATAGTTAATTCAATACAACGGGATACGTCTGGAAGTCCAAACCGAAGAAGAATTATAACAGGGATAAGGATGAACAATAAAAGTATAATGGAAAACTTCAATCATATGGAAATAAAGGATCTGGAGAAGATAGTGATGGGACTCCCGAAAAAGAAGGGAACGGAAGAAGGAATATCAAGTGATATACTAAAAATGGCATTCAGTGCAATAAAAGAGGAATTTGTGGAAATAATAAATGGATCCCTATGGGAGGGATGTTGCCCGGACAGCTGGAAAACTTCTACAATTATACCGATCCCAAAAATAAACAAAGCCATAAAAGCAAGTCATTACAGACCAATTAATATGTTGCCATTATACGAAAAAGTGCTCGAATTAGTAGTAAAAAATCAAATTGAAAAATATTTAGAAACCAATCATAACGGAGCATCAGTCAGGATTTAGAAAGCAATATTCGTGTGAAACGGCGATTCAAACTGTTGTAGATGAATGGAAAGTGTACATTAGTGAAGGAAAAATGGTAGGAGTCTGATACATTATAATATATACTGTGGTGTATGTAGATGCGCAAGGCGGTAAGAATAAATGTGAGAGAATGGAGCGTGGGGAGAGCGTTAACATAGGACGTGAAAAGGACGACAGTCGAATAAATGCGCATGCCGAAACCGGGTATTTGTTATTTCTCACCTATGTCCTCAGCTGATTGCCGCTGTTTCGAAATACAACCATACATATATGTCATACAACCACTCAACCCCAGCAACATTCCCCAGTATTCTGTATTTGAACAAGCTATTTTTTTCAGTAAATAACGCGAAACTCGTGAATGGACCATTCTACTTGTAAGTACCAGCCGGTCACCCCCTTAATAATAAATAAAGCACCATGCGAAGTTCCCCCCCTTGACTTCGGCTAACAGGAATGTTTTGAATCAATTCGGACACTTAAATAACGAGAAACAAAAATGTATGCACAAATATACGTACTAATGGATAAGGGGTAGTTTACCCCCGTAAATTCATTTTCCTGTGAATGTGCAAAAATACGTCAACTTTATTTTAACTTGCCCTTCCAAATGGTACATGTTCTGTTTAATTTGGTTGATTAGTTTTTTGTGTAGGGTGGAAATTTGAAAAATCAGGGGGTTGTTCACCCCTGCAAATGAATTTTTTTCTTCAACTTAGCGTGGAATTTTGATTGTCTTCAATGAGGAGTATTTTGGTTTTTGTTTTATTAAAATCGGTTGACGCCTTCTGGGTGAAACTGCAAAATCACCCCTCGACATGCTATTTTTGAAGGGCGATTTCACCCCTTAAAAATGTTTTTCCGCCGATAAAAAAAAATACGTGTCTTTTAGTTTTTGATGCTCTACAACAGGGGTCTCCAAACTTTCCAGCCTCAGGGCCATACTGATTACTCCAGTAAGTTCCGAGGGCCAAAACCATATTATCATTGTTGCCGGTGGTAAAAAGTGAAATAGTCCAAAATCTGTCCGCGGGCCGAATGTGGCCCTCGGGCCGTAGTTTGGAGACCCCTGCTCTACAACATACGTGAGTTGCATTAAAATCGGAGGGGGACACCAAAGTACCTTTCCTTGTCAGTCGGGATGCCACTCCCTTGACCTTGCGTCGCTCGTGCTGCTTCACACTCCAAGAGACGGATAGCCACGACGCCGTGCGTGGGGACCCGTTAGTGGAGTGTGCCCTGACGCTGTGAGTAGGGGCGGCCAAGCGCAGTGCAGGGGAGCCTTACTCCTTACAGAGTATCCTAATGAGTTCGTTTACTCAACTGACGGCCAAGCGCAATGCAGGGGAATCAGTTGAGAAAAAAGAACACTCGTTCTGACATGGTATTTCCCAAACGGTTAGTATGTTGTTCTTCTTATCGGTTCGTTCGATCAAACGACGGCCAAGCGCAATGCAGGGGAATCGATTTAATCGAAAGAACACGACTTTATTACTTCGAGATTTTACGGGTAATTTTATGTGTTGGGTGTGCTGTCGAGCAGCACTTCGTCTTGACTTATTAGAGTTGACAAGAGCCCTGAGGCTTGTTCTGTCGCGGTTTATATAGCTTGGCGGATGGACCCCGGGAGGGTGTTTTGGGGTAGGTCACGTGATGTTTGTCGCACTTCAATCACTAGGTGAGCGAGGTGCGGGGTGACGTGTAGGAGTACCGTTATTTCTTGATTTTCTATTCTTAGCCGATCTTTGTCCTTCTAGGGTTTGAAACGAGGTTTCAGCGAGGTTGAATTTCGCAGGACAATGTTATCTTTCTACCTGTTGTAGGTTCAAACTTTTTATCGGTGTTTTCTTTGGTTTGATCCTGGTTTTTCTACATTTCAGGCCCATATGGGTCTTCCCCTGTTTCGTATGCCGCTGTCTTGCTGTTTTATTGACCAATAGTTGCCCGGGATAATTAATTGTTGTTAATTATCTTTTTCCTTGTGTGTTTTTGACAGATTTCTCGTGGATTTTTATGTTTTTGTTGTTTTCAGGTGTTCTCCTACGTGAGGATCGTCTTCTTCTATGTGTGTTTCTTGGGTTTTGTTCGAGATAAGTTTGTTTTACGTGTTTTTATTAATATTAATGTTTTATTCATGAGTGGGGGTACGTAGCGACGTTTCATGAGAAGTTACCCTGTTGATCTTTCTCTGTGTTTCATGGGATCTCGAGAGTTCCATGAATTCTTTTCTACTTTTGCCGTGCTGTGGCGTTCTCGATGTTCTCGCTTTTTGGATTGTGTGGCCTATTTGGGGTTGTGCTGTCTGTGTTAAGGCTTGGCCCGGTGACCGTGTAGGGCGGAAGCTATTGCGCTGGTCTAGTAGGCCGGCGTGTGTTTGTTGTTACGCCTCCTGTTCTGTTTACATCGCGATCTTCAGGCTAGGCAGGCCTCCTATTTACGCCATTACGTTTAAGGTGTGTACTTATAATTCTGCGTGTGTACCTATTAGTCCTTTCTATTCTCCTTATCCGGTGGGTGCTTCTTTGGATGTCGTGGAGTATTTTGTCTACCGATAACTGTTTTGTTGGCTTTGTCTGATTTTGGTATGCTATGTGTCCTGTTTTTCTTTGTGTGGGTTGGTCTGTTAGATGGACTTAAGGTTGTCAGTTGTGGTAGCGGATCGCCTTAACTGCGTTCCGTTACAGTATATATGCCGGGTTATAGTGCAATTAGGTGCGATGCAGAAAATAGAAACACAGGAGGGGCCATAGTATACGTAAGAGATGGTATTAAATATGAATTAGTAAGGAAGAATAAAATTGAGTCAAACTGCTGGAGTGTAGCAATAGAGGTCAATGATAAGAAATATAAAGGAGTTATAATAGTGGTGTACCATTCACCGAGTGCGGCAGATGCGGAATTTATAAGATTCATAGAGGATATAACTGAAGAGTTAACAATAAAAGGTTGTTTAATAATAGGAGATTTTAACATAGATGTCAAGGGAAACTCGTTCTATAAAAAACAACTAATATTCGGAATGTTAAGCTTAGGGATGAAACAGTATGTAAACGAGCCAACGAGAATAACGCAGGATAGTCGAACAATTATTGATCTTGTATTTGCAAATACAGGTGTGCAAGTGCATGTGGAACACGAACCAAAAATAACAGTCCATGCGTGAGTAAAAGTAGTATTAGGAACGAGCAATACAGAGAGGAAACAGAGAGAGGATAATACTAGGAACTATAGTAAAATTGACGTGAAAGAGTTTACAACAGTGTTGAAAAACTCCGTGCGACAATGGACAGATGGAGATATAAATCGAAAGGCAAAGATGCTTGTCGATAGTATAGTAGATACTTTGGACATAGTAGCACCAAAAAAGGTAGTTAGGATTCCAAACGTATGGGAAGGTAAAAAATGGTACTCTGATAAGATAAGAAGGGCGGCAGGTAAAAGGGATAATGCTTATAGGAAAGCAATTCATGAGGGAAAGGATGATAACTGGGAACAGTTCAAAGTAGAAAGAAATGCAGTAGTTAAATTGATAAGGAAAGAGAAAAAAAAAAATTACGAGAATATGATAGACTGCAAAAAGAACGACCCTAAAAAAATGTGGAAAACCTTGAAAGAACTTATTAGAGGGGGACCAGCCAAAGAGAGAGAAATTGGAAATATAAATTTTGAAATATCGGGCGATATGGCGGAGAGAAGGACGGTTGACAAATTTAATGTGTTTTACGTTGAAAGTATTAATAACATAGTAAGTTCAATAGAGAGAGATGCATCTGGAAGGCCAGGTAGCAGAAGAATCTTGATGGGTGGTGGCGTGGGAAATGAAAGAAGCATAGAAAATTTCGAGAATATCGGAATAGAGGAACTCGATGAAATAGTTAAGAGACTCCCGAAGAAGAAAGGTACAGAAGAAGGAATATCAAGCGAAATATTGCAGTTGGCGTTCAGTGCAATTGAACAGGAGTTTGTTGATGTAATCAATGAATCCCTAAAGGAGGGCTGTTGTCCTAATAGTTGGAAAACGTCCACGATCATACCGATACCAAAGATAGAGAAAGCCAATAGCGCGAAGGATTTCCGGCCAATTAATATGTTGCCACTGTACGAGAAGGTCCTAGAGTTGGTAGTAAAGAGTCAAATCGAAAAGTATTTGGAATCAAATGAGGTTATAACAGAGCATCAGTCGGCTTTCAGAAAACAATTTTCGTGTGAAACGGCGATTCAAACCGTGATAGACGAATGGAAATTAAACATTAGCGAAGGAAAAATAGTAGGAGTAATGTTCATGGACTTAAAACGAGCATTTGAGACAGTGGATAGAGAATTGTTAATAGAAAAAATGTCTCAATATGGAATTAGAGGTAAAGTGTTAGATTGGTTTAGGTCATACTTAAACAATAGAACGCAAAGAGTAAGGTTTAATGAGGAATTTTCTGAAATTATTACAACGAAATACGGGGTACCACAAGGATCCGTATTAGGGCCTCTGCTGTTCATTATATATAAAAATGATATAATTGAAATATGTCCAAAAGACTGTGAAATAAAAATGTTTGCTGATGATACACTAGTATATGTTACTGGAGACAGTAGTGCGGAGGTGGAAAGAAAGATGAATGGGGCATTAAACATAGTGGAAAGATAGATGAATAGGAACAAACTGAAAATGAATGCGGAAAAAACCAAATATATGATTGTGAAGAGTGTAAGAAAAGAATTGAGAGGGAATATTGTATTGAAATGCAGGGATGGAACCGAGTTAGAGCGAGTGGAGGTAATTAAATATTTAGGTGTAATGATAGATGATAAGCTACGATTTTAAGACCACTGTGAGTATATGTTGAAAAAAATAGATAAAAAAACGAGTTTTCTGAACAGAATAGGACAATATATATCGGCATACACCAGATGTGTCGTATATAAGGCAATCATAGCACCGCACTTTGAGTATTACGCAACACTGCTAGTGGATATGGGTGAGACAGAGTTGAATAAACTGCAGATAGCGCAGAGCAGAGCGATGCGAGTCATATTGCAATGCAGCCGGTATACGAAGGTAGACGATATGTTACAAGCGGTTCAGTTTATGAGTGTGAGACAGAGACTGTATTATAATGTGTGTATATTTATTTTCAAGGCTGTTAAGAAATTATTGCCGAAAGAACTGACGAGTAAATTCCAAGTTGTTAAATCTAGAACGAGTCGGGAAACGCGTCAAGCGGAAAATATTATAATTCAATTTAGAAGAACGAGAAGTGCGCAAAAGAGTATGTTTTACGAAGGAGTGAAAATGTATAATGCGTTGCCAGTAGAGGTTAAAGGCTGTGTAAAACTAGTTCAATACAAGAGTATCCTAAAAGCATTTATTATAAGCGAAATTAAATAAGTTCAATAGAAATGTAAGATAAACATGTAAATTATGTACATCAAATAGTTGAGAAAGCTAGTAAACATCAATCAATCTCTCTCTCTCTCTCTCTCTCTCTCTCTCTCTCTCCCCTCTCTCTCTCTCTCTCCCCCCTCTCTCTCAACTACCACGCGACACGTGGTTTCGCATCGCATACAACTCGGAAAGAGAATCGAATGACGTCACGGCTAGAAGGAAAATTAGTCATCGCGATGAGCCCGAAAGTCCGAGCACTATTGTAATTCTAAGAATCCCCCGCATAAAAAATTAGACCATCCAAGACCTATATAAGGAGAAAATGCCCGAAAAAGTTAGTTAGTCGGAAAGTAGAGTCGAGGAGTTCCTAGGACAGATCAGAGTCTCCTAGGTTAGAGCCCGCCGAGTGTCGAGCGCTCGATGAGTCGCGATCAAAACTGACGAGATAAACAGGCTCCCACCGCGGAGGAACCTCACCCTGTAGAGTCAGCTAAAATTCAGAGTGAGTACTTAGACGAAAAACGGTTGAACAGTCTAAATTCATTTCGAATTTACTTTTTCTCGGTTTTAATGTCAATCATACGGAATTTATCTCAAGTTTAAAGAAGGAATCTAGAAGAAATTGAATTCAATTGTTTTCTGCCGTTTTTGTACAAGTCCACACTGTTTATTTCGTTTTACTGTTTTATCGAATCATAAGTATCACGTTGAGAGTATTGCGTCGAAAAGTAACGATTGCTTGCGCACGTTAATAGCGAACGTATTGTAACAGAATTGAACCCATGAGCGTAGGGATAAGTGCAATATTAATTGATGCCGTAAAATAGAGGCACACTTTCGATCATCGATTATTATTGCGAACGGCTGGAAAGCCCGAAGAGAATTATAACACGTTAGGAAAAGATACGAGGAGACCGTGAAACGTGAGTGACACGAGTCGACGGCTGTCCGATTCCGAGCAGAGAGGAAGGACAAAGATAGAATGTTTCGATACACCTGAGCGTTCGAACGAGTACAGATGTACCGAGGTTCGCGGGCGATAGGCCATCGCCCCGGATAGAAAAACTAGAGCTGTCGCCGCTCCGAAATTCCCTCGCTGACGTAAACAGCGGGTCAGCGACCAGCTGGCCTTGCTGGGCGGCGAGGGGAAGGCGGTGAGCGCGGCAGCGGCAAACCGCAAAAGTCTAAAGATGCGTTACATTTAAAATTTCGATGGGAAAATAGGCAGAGGGGACTGTGGCGAGGGGAGGCCTATAAAAGGTCGGTGCGGGGAGAGAGTAGCTCTCTTGGCTCAAAAGGCTGGAATCAGAAAGGATAAAAGAAAAAGAACAGTAAAAAGTACAATTAGAAAGTGGAATTACTAAAAGCGAAAGAAAGATACGAAAAGTAGAGTCTGTGTGCATTTCGAACAGTAAAGCAAGTGAGTGACACTCCGAGATCCGTGGAAAAAGAGGACACAAACAGGCGAGAGATAGAAATCTAATTAGAAATAGACAGTTAGGTCGTATATAACGTATGCGATCACAGAAATCTAGCTAGTACATAAGTTGAATGGTATAAGATCAGAGAAATAGATTCAGGTGAATAAGCAGGTAGTATTTAAAGGAATAGGATTAAGAGGATAAATTTAGGCATATAGTGTAAGTGCATCGAATTAAGCGAACAATTTTTGAGGAATAAAATCAGTCGTGTGGATTTTAAGCCTGCGACACAGACAAGAATCGCCAAATCGTGTGAGTGGAAGAGAGAAAGAACGAGAGCAGAACAGGAGTGAAAGAGAAAGGATTATAAACAGAGTTTATACACTCTGTCCACAGAGAGTCTGATGCGTGCGGCTGTGTGTGTGCGGGTAACGAGTCAATACCAAGGCGTAGGTACGTCACTGAAGCTCGAGCCCAAGAATACCCAGAATTGATGCGCGGATAAGAGGAAATAATAATAAAATAATCGAGGGAATTCCCGATTTCAGATGCAGAATGGAGTGTCGCATTCGTAGTAGTGAGCGAATAGAGCTAGGTAGAATTAAGTGCATAGATTAAGTAGTACGTACAAGCGGATAGCATATAAGGCGTAGAATTAAATCGAGTAATTAAAAATCACAGTCCAGATGGGAATCGCCCGACTGGATGAGTATGGAAGAGAAAGAATTGTAAATAGAGTTAATACACTCTATAAAAGGAGCGAATGCGAGACAATATAACTAGTGGAGTGGAATATTTATGCACCAAGTATACCATAATACCGCTGGACGAAGAGGAGAGAAAGAAACAAGAGAGTAAGAGAAAGAATTGTAAATAGAGTTGATACACTCTATCGAAGGAGTGAGTGCGAAGCAAAATAGCTAGTGGTATGATATATCTGTGCACCGAGTATACAGTAATACCGTTGTACAGAACAATAACAGACTTACGAAGAATACCGAGAATCTGGGCACCCGAAATGATATAATAATTGTAGAAATAATCGCTAAAATTACGAAGTTAAAATAGTCATTATGCAGAATTCGAGTGACCGTAATTAAAAAGTGACGTTTTTTTTTATGAAACTATTTTCTTGGAATAAAGCCTTACTGTCAACCACTACGAAGTCAAAATTAATTAATTCTGTGATCGAGACCGAATTTCCACGAAAAATAAAAATATATGTTAACGATAAAAATTACCGTTACAGTATGTGTATCACTTACTCGGTTATTTGAATAAATTTTAACAGTTTCAGAAACATCGAGTTTAGCACTTTCATTTCAATAAGTGTTTGCCATTTTCCCCTTCAACGCATCGGTTACCGGCGAAACAACTTCACCAGAAAACCAAACGTAAGTACAAACGCAATTCTTCACATCTATATTATCTGATATCTCCGTAAATTTTTTCCCAAGTGAAAGTAACCTGCCATTTTTCTTCCCCCTAAAACCCCTTCCTCCGCGGGTTAATTTATCGATCTAGTGTATCGAGTCGAGTGACGGTTAACGCGAACAATCAACGAGCATTCTCAGCCGTGTCCCGAGTAATTTTCCGAAAGGTTAGACTCAAAAGGGGCTTGCGTCTTCGGTGTTTCTTGTCAGGTGTGGTAAAGGGAGAAGTCATTCTCCTTGCCTATAGTACGGAAAACTCACGCCGAAAGGCCCCACACATCTTAAATTTGTCGGTTTTTTGTAAAAACACCGCGCGGGTTTGACGTAACAGTTTCCACGTTGTTTTTCGTCCGCGTCCTCAATCAAAAGTGTTTTTGCCGTCTTAGTTGACTGTTTGTGCGTTTCTTTATGGTGGTGGGACTTTTAAACATGAGTTATGCGCTTTTTATGTGGTGATGTTATCCCGGTTAATAATGTTTAACAGGTCTTCTTTTATTTATTTTTTGGCCAGATGGATTTGCCGTAATTGTATCGTAGTAATTGGTCACCAATCGCCCCCGTGGACTGCTTCGAACTGATCTTCCTAACTCGGGTGAGCAATTGATTACTTTGCAGCTACTTGTATATCTCCACGACTATCTTCATCTCTCGCTCATTTTTTTCCCTCTTATTTAACATTTTGATGTAAATTCTGATGTAAAATGGCTGGTCGCTGACCCGCTGTTTTAGCTGACAATGCAAATGTTGTAAAACGTTATAAAATTAGACAGTGATTATCGTGTACGGCCTCAACAAACCCTAAAAGTTCGCATTTTTCGATAAGTGTATCACGGTAACATCGACTATTCGGTCAATGTGGCAACTAAACGAAACGACGGATTAGCGAGGACATTTCCGTCATTAATGTATTTTCACGAGTCAACTATGTTTGAGAATCTGCGAGCATTCTGCTGCACGTAGCTGGACTGCTCACTGCAGACTAGCTTGGGCAAACGCTCGCTGCTACTGCATGGCGGCAGCACCTCATTTGCGCATGAAAACCGCACTGAGTCAGTGGACCAGGCAACAGCTCACCGTGCGCACGCACTCTACAACAGCGTTGGCGACAACAGCTGTTTCAAATTAGTAGCCATCTTGCTAATTACTCGGGTCAGCTCGGTCTCACGTCGTGAAGTGTGTAACTCTGTTCAGTGTTTTTTCTTGGTGCTCATTAGTGTAAAATAGTCTCAAGAAATAATGAACTTTCAGTAAACATCCGACGTTAAGTTCACTGTGAAAATTATAAGGTCTAATCATCGGTGCATCAACATTTATCGGTCTCGTATAGTCTCGTCCTCCCGTCGTTAGCGGCAATGCGCGATGTTCTGCACTCAGAGCTTCTCAAACAGTATGCATCGATTACTATATTCGTGTGCAGCATCGGTACTGTTCCGATGCAATTCTCTCCTTTATTGTGTTTAAAACTGTTATGTTTCTGTATTATATATCAAACTTACGCTCAAACTATTGAATGAAATAATGTACAGGAGAATAAGATCAGGTATGATTCATCATGCAAATTAATGTATAACTTCATGGCAACACTTTCATTATAAATTATTACAGCATTTGTAAACTTTGTATTAAAAACATTCTAGAATAAATTGATCCTGATGAGGACGCTCACCATGAGTCAAAGTCGACAAACCAACAATATCATTTGTTCATACACCTGATATTTTTCATTATTTGTGCACTTTCACGTTATGATCGACGTTTTTTACAGGTGCTATTATGCTAATATTTTGGAGCGCTATCCAGTAATGAAGGAAATTGAGTCCACAGGAACTGTGTCGGAATGGTTTCGATTTGCAAAACAGCGTGCAAATCGAGAAAGTGAGGAGAAGAGGAAAGATCCAAGGAATTGAAAAAGACGAGAGCATAAAGGACTAGAACGATGCGTTTTACCATTGTGTAATGTATTCTTACAGATTCAGTTTTTTTTTCGTTGATAATGTTTTCATTTCTCGATATAGCGATTCATTTTTTTTCACGAGCAATTACTTTTTCGCCTGCGTCATCGTTTTGCTTATTTTCAAGATTTAAAAAAAATTATTGGTCTTGTGAGTAACTAAAAAAATTCAAATTTCGCGATCAGTCCTTCCGAATTATTCCGACGATTTCCAAAGTAGTTCATCGTGCGTCACGATAAGGTTGGTCTGAGAAATAGACATAGAAATGTAAATGATACACTAAGACATGTATAAATTGCAACTAATCGCTTACAAAAATTTGCAGCAAGTATTGCAATATAGCAATATAGCAATACAAGTAAGCAATATAAGAATACTGACAATCTTAATAATGCGGAGAAAGACGCATACATCAGCGCAGGCGATGAGGAGATTGCGACCGAAAGCCACGGCCACCCCTCAAAGATACTATAGGGTTTTTAGCCCGCTGGCATCAAACCCAAACCTCTATTCCGGTATTTATAATAGTTACGCAACTATTGATATTGTATTTTTTATGTTAATTAATCAAACAATTACAAAGTTCTAAGATGCGAATTATCGTAAAGTCACATTTTAAAACTTTCGCGTCGGATTTTCATGGTTCAAGGATCGATAGTCGATTTCTCCGCATCTCCAACATATTGTATCCCTGAACGCGCATGAGCATGCTGGTGCAATAGGCGTACTCGGTTGGCAGTGTCAGGAGCTCATCCTAATTCTTCCTGAAAACGCCGACATAGCTGGACGTGATTCGACTCTCTCTCAGGACTCTATCCTTAATTACGAGGTCCTCATTATCGACTTCGGAAATTTACAACAACGGACGCATTTTCCCTAGCTGTGGTCACCCAGAGAAACATTCTTCATGCGAACAAAGCGTTATTTCTGGCGTAAAATCCTTTCCGTATACGAGGTGTGTTAAAAAAGAACGGAAATATTCGTTTTTTGGAAAGAATTTTATTTATTCGTCTACAACAATGTTATTCTCTTCAAAGTAATCCCCATTACATATTATACACTTATACCAGCACTTTTTTTAATCCCCAAAACACTTCTGGAACTCGTTCTTTGGGATAGCTTTTTGCTCTCTCAACGATGCGTTTTTATTTCTTCTATGCTTGCAAAACGACGGCCCTTTAAGGTTCTCTTTATATTTGGGCATAGAAAAAAGTCAAACGGAGCCATGTCTGGTGAATATGGTGGCTGGGGCATCATTACAGTGTTGTTTTTGGCCAAAAAATCCCGAACAAGCATTCAAGTGTGAGCAGGTGCATTGTCGTGGTGCAAAAGCCATGAATTGTTTCGCCTCAAATCTGAGCGTTTTTTTCGGATTACTTCATGCAAACGGCGTTGAACTTGTAAGTAGTACTCTTTATTGACCTTGTGGCAAGAACTCATGGTGCACTATGCTGTTTACATTGAAGAACACATTGAGCATAATCTTCATATTCGACCGCACTTGTCGAGCTTCTTCGTTCTTGGCGATGCAGAGTGCCTCCACTGGGACGGTTAAGCCTTAATTTCGGCGTTATATCCATAAACCCATGTTTCATCGACTGTTATGACGCGTTTCAGTAGTTCTGCATCGTCATTGACTTCATTTAGCGACTGCTGAGCAACTTTCATTCGCCGCTGTTTTTGTTCGATATTAAACAATTTTTTAACAAATTTTGCGGCCACACGTTTCATACCCAAAACCTTCGAAAAATGTTCATGGCCTGAGCCAATTGATATGCTAATATCATCAGCTACTTCTCTGATTGTTATTCCGCAATCACTCATAGTCATTTCTTTCACTTTTTCCACGTTTTCATCGGTTTGTGATGTGCTGGGGCGTCCAGGGCGCTCGTCATCTTCAACGTGTTCACGGCCATTTTGGAAACGCTTATATCACTCGTAAACCCTTGTTTTGCTCATAGAAGATTTGCCGAAAGTGATACTTATCACTTCTAAAACTTTGCTGCACTATATTCCATTTTTATAGCAAAATTAAATACAAATTCTCTGATCCATTTTCAAAATCGCCGATCCTACCAAAACACATATGACCCTTTTGATAGCTGACAATAAACTAAATATCCAATATGGCCAATATGGTATAGCTACTTTTCAGACAAGTTTACCAACACAACAACGAAAAAATCGCGTGAATCGGACTAATGCAACACATGAAATTACAAAATTCTCATTATTTTTTTAACACACCTCGTATATCTTCTTGGGCGGATTATATTTACTCTCAATATATAAATGTCAAGATTATTGAATTTGCTACGTAAACGAGTTATTAAAAATATGAGTGTACTCAGAACATTTTTACTCGCAGTTCGAAGGCAGGATGGGGGCTAGACCGAGAAAAGTGTAACATTTGGACTATAGCAAATCGTCACGACAGTTTTGCTATAGTACGTTAGCACTCTCTCTCTCTCTCTTTCTCTCTCTCTCTCTCTCTCTCTCTCTCTCTCTCTCTCTCTCTCTCTCTCTCTCTCTCTCTCTCTCTCTCTCTCTCTCTCTCTCTCTCTATCCACCGCTTGGAGAGGGGCGGGCTGCAGTAGCGTATACGGCTATACTATGCCTCTTTCTCTCTCCCACTCTCTCTCTCTTTCTCTCAGCGCTCGGAGTGGGGACAGGCAGCTGCGTACGGGCCGTACGGCCCCGGCGTCAGTTAGCAACGAGCAGCAGTGGAGGTATCCTTGCCGTTGTCGAGACTGGAACACAAAAGTACGGCGTCGGTCGTGTTGAGTACCGAGCCGTGAGAAATACCGCTGTGTGCTAAAGAATTAACGTAGAGTCCAATGCTACGTGCTTGGTGGACTGAGTTTACAAAGACTATTGCTGCGGGCATGAATTATCATATTTAGATTTGTACTGAGAATCGTCGCGCGCATTACAAAGTATGCGCCAGTAGCGTGTGCGTGTCATAGTAGACCGCGTGTACTATAAAATACCGTTGGCGTTGATTAATGCACCGAACCTCAAAATATTAGTCGCATACGTAACATCGTATGTAACATCGATTATATTTACTTGTTCTTATTCATATCCTTTAACCTGTTTAATAAATAAATCATATTCTTGTGCATACGTGATTCGCTATCTCTCTCCCTCGTTCGCGAGAAACAGGCTCTCGGCCAACGCCACGAGGCGTCCGTTCGATCCGTCCAGACAACGATCGTCGAGGTTAGTTTCGCGTACTTACACAGTAATCCATGGGAAGAGCAGGGTTACAACACAGTGATGATAGTTGAGGATAGTGATGATGGCGTCAGGTAAGTACCAGTGTTATACTGCAGGCATTATACTTTGTTCTTCAATAATGAGAAATACTACATGTACAAATCTAGTTAAAATCAGCTTCAATGTGTTATGTTTTTTGTCAACAAAATTTAATATTACCAGTCTTGTTAAAACACAAGTTATTGCTCGGTTATCTGTATTCGTATATACGTATGTGTTTACAAAGCCGTGCGCGTCCTAATCTATCTCCACTATTCAAAGTTTAACAAGCCGTGCGCGTCATAACCTCTATATGAGGTATTCTTAGTGAAAATGACCTGTTTTTTGCCTCGTATTTTTTTTCTTTTTAGTATGTTGTAGGGCAATATAAAAAAACACTGTACACTAATTTTTTAATTTTTTTTGTCATTAGTTTGGTCACAGATAGCAAAATAGTGATTTTTCGAAAAGGACGTTTTTTTTTCGGTTTTAGATTTTACAGTAAATTCTTGGATGAAAAACAAAATTTTTCCATATTTTTCCATGATGGGCAAGCCCATAGGTAAAGACCTAAAAAAATAATTAGATCTACGGTAATTATGCCGTTTCGTGGCTTTTCCCAAATTTTAACTTTTTTATTTACCAAACGCTATATTTAGTCATAAATGTGAGTAAATAGTAGAAAAAAGTTGGAAAAATGTTAATTTAAAGTCAATTTACTAGAAAATTCGAAAAATTGAAGAAAAATCGTTGGAAAAAAAATGTTTATATATCAGGGGTACAAATTATAAATGCGGGTTTGATAACAGATAGCGTTACTAACGCTATACGCATCAGGCAGTACTGTGACTATGTTCATGTCAAAGCTACGTCTTATAGCTTTAATTTTCAGTATGTGTCAATTTGTCGCAGTGTCAAATTCATAGTTTTTTTGAGCTCTCAATATGTCGAGTTTCGTGCCAACAAAACAGCATTTGCGGGAAGTTTTAATTTACTTCTTTAATTTGAAGAAAAGTGCTGCTGAAGCACATCGATTGGTCTCCGAGGCTTATCCGAGTCATGTTCCATCGGTTTCAACGTGCGAGAGATGGTTTGTGCGGTTTAGAAGTGGTGATTTTGACGTTGAGGACAAAGAGCGGCCGGGCCAAGTGAAAAAGTTTGAGAATGCTGAATTGGAGGCAATACTCAATGAAGACTCGTGTCAAACTCAACAAGAGCTCGCAGATTCATTGGGAGTGACACAACAAGCCATTTCCCATCGTATAAAAGCCCTCGGAATGATCCAAAAGCAAGGACATTGGGTGCCGTATGAGCTGAAGCCGAGAGACGTCGAGCGCCGTTTTTTTGCATGCGAACTGCTGCTCGAACGGCAAAAACGGAAGGGTTTTTTGCATCGCATTGTCACTGGTGATGAAAAGTGGATCCATTACGATAACCCGAAGCGCAAAAAATCATATGGTTACCCCGGCCATGCATCATCATCGACGGCCAAACCAAATATTCACGGCGCCAAGCTCATGCTCTGTATTTGGTGGGACCAGCTGGGTGTGGTGTATTATGAGCTATTGAAATCGAACGAAACCATCACAGGAGCACTATACCGAACTCAATTGATGCGTTTGAGCCGCGCACTCAAAGAAAAACGGCCACAATACGAGCAAAGACACGACAAAGTAATTTTGCAACATGACAACGCTCGGCCACATGTTGCAGCGCCGGTCAAAACATACCTACAAACGCTGAAATGGGAAGTCTTACCCCACCCGCCGTATAGCCCAGATATTGCTCCTTCCGATTACCACCTTTTCCGATCGATGACACATGGCCTAGCTGACCAGCGCTTCCATTCTTACGAAGAAGCCCAAAAATGGGTCGATGACTGGATAGCAGCCAAGCCGGCCGAATTTTTTCGCGACGGTATCCGTAAATTGCCAGAAAGATGGGAAAAAGTTGTGGCTAGCGATGGACAATACTTTGAATAATTCATTTGTTACCATTTTTTCAGAATAAACGTTCAAAAATAGAAAAAAATCCCGCATTTTCAATTTGTACTCCTGATAGTTTTTCTACTTTTTCCATAATATTCTTCAAATTAAAGACAAAACGCATTTGTGTGCAATAAAAATTCAGTGAATTATAGTTAAAAAGCTGAAATTAGGCAATAATCACTAAATTCGATATTTAATTAAATGAATAATCAATACATTAACTATACATTTTCCACAAACAGACAACAAAATACACATATACATATACATTGTAACGGTATTAAACGTTAACATTGCCTGTATGTTAATGAGTATGAGTATATTATAAATATTTGATAATGCTCCAACAAACTTATTAAGACCTCTACGATGGACACTAACTGAGGCGACAACGCACTATGACACAAAATGACAAGTGCGCAAAGTCAGCGCCTAGTCAGACTGAGTAAAAACATAATGAATAATAATAAATATAGTGCTTTGCACAGTGAACCTGTATCATTTGAGTATTACTACGCTGTTGGTGGATAGCGGGTTTATGCATTCGCACGTAGCGTGCCATGTGACAGGTGCGAATAGTAAGATTAAGGATCCTGGTGACAAGTATAACTAATTAAATGAACTCAGTAATTTAACAATAATAAGTTCAACGTTTATTGACAGTATTTAACATTCGATGCATGAAGAAATACCTGGTGAGGGTGATTAATATATAACTGTGATTGGTCTAGCCTGCGTGATGATGCACTGTTGGTGATTGGGTCTCAGGCCTGTGAGTTGCCTTGGTGATTCCGTGTGGTTGATCCTGATGATAAGGTCTGACTGTAGAGCTTGAAAAATGCCACACGGCAGTCTGATGAGGGTCCTGACGCCGATGATCAGTGCTGAGCAGAATGGCGTCTGTGCAGCCAACGCGCGAACCACGCCGTTGACGTTTATGTGATTGGCTCTGTGGATCTGATGATCTGCTATGAGTTTCACTAACACTGAGTTTAAACACGGGTGATTTGACCAAGAATGTATTACACTACAGAAATGAATCCGCACTAAGGTGATCAGAACAAGTGAATATCTCCGTGAGTTTTACGCGGGAACGTGTACTGCGAGCGACTTGAGTGAGAACAATGGCCACATCCGTCGACCACGCGGCAGAGTATCAAGAAGACGGACGTGCGTCACAGCTTGCTTGTGATTTGCTGTCAGCGATGGAAGGCGAGACTTGTGAGTGGTCTTGCCGATGGGGCCACGCTAACAGCGTTGGCCGCTTGAGTGAGCTTCGATCGAGGATGTGAGCAGATGGACAATATGCATGAGTGCGCGGTCGATAAATCGATATAGCATACCTGCGAGCTATACCATATGACGCGAGGCGTCAGATGATTGTGACTGTAGCGTGTGCATGAGTTGAGTGTGTACTTGGTAAGCGTGAAAACTGAACATTGCCCTTAATGGGCTTGTTCGGACTCGAGCAGGAAGGAAAGTAATTTTAGGCTTTTGTAATAGGTAGAAGTAGGGTTTATTCAATAAAACAGATAAGAATTATGCGATACATTATAGAAAATTCAATTATTTCGCCCCTTTTTCTCGGTATTGTGGCTATCTCGGGCCTTACAATTTTATTATTCCCGGGCACTCGAGTGCAAATACAATCGTGTACGCAAAAAAATCTAGAATATTTATGAAGATCCTCGGTAATATCAGGGGTACAAATTGAAAATGCGGGTTTGATAACAGATGGCGTTACTAACGCTATACGCATCAGGCAGTACTGTGACTATGTTCATGTCAAAGCTACGTCTTATAGCTTTAATTTTCAGTATGTGTCAATTTGTCGCAGTGTCAAATTCATAGTTTTTTTGAGCTCTCAATATGTCGAGTTTCGTGCCAACAAAACAGCATTTGCGGGAAGTTTTAATTTACTTCTTTAATTTGAAGAAAAGTGCTGCTGAAGCACATCGATTGGTCTCCGAGGCTTATCCGAGTCATGTTCCATCGGTTTCAACGTGCGAGAGATGGTTTGTGCGGTTTAGAAGTGGTGATTTTGACGTTGAGGACAAAGAGCGGCCGGGCCAAGTGAAAAAGTTTGAGAATGCTGAATTGGAGGCAATACTCAATGAAGACTCGTGTCAAACTCAACAAGAGCTCGCAGATTCATTGGGAGTGACACAACAAGCCATTTCCCATCGTATAAAAGCCCTCGGAATGATCCAAAAGCAAGGACATTGGGTGCCGTATGAGCTGAAGCCGAGAGACGTCGAGCGCCGTTTTTTTGCATGCGAACTGCTGCTCGAACGGCAAAAACGGAAGGGTTTTTGCATCGCATTGTCACTGGTGATGAAAAGTGGATCCATTACGATAACCCGAAGCGCAAAAAATCATATGGTTACCCCGGCCATGCATCATCATCGACGGCCAAACCAAATATTCACGGCGCCAAGCTCATGCTCTGTATTTGGTGGGACCAGCTGGGTGTGGTGTATTATGAGCTATTGAAATCGAACGAAACCATCACAGGAGCACTATACCGAACTCAATTGATGCGTTTGAGCCGCGCACTCAAAGAAAAACGGCCACA
Source organism: Cylloceria caligata (assembly GCA_963942595.1). Lineage (NCBI taxonomy): Eukaryota > Metazoa > Arthropoda > Insecta > Hymenoptera > Ichneumonidae > Cylloceria > Cylloceria caligata. The sequence goes on from OZ012703.1 coordinate 26,097,150, forward strand.
ATACGAGCAAAGACACGACAAAGTAATTTTGCAACATGACAACGCTCGGCCACATGTTGCAGCGCCGGTCAAAACATACCTACAAACGCTGAAATGGGAAGTCTTACCCCACCCGCCGTATAGCCCAGATATTGCTCCTTCCGATTACCACCTTTTCCGATCGATGACACATGGCCTAGCTGACCAGCGCTTCCATTCTTACGAAGAAGCCCAAAAATGGGTCGATGACTGGATAGCAGCCAAGCCGGCCGAATTTTTTCGCGACGGTATCCGTAAATTGCCAGAAAGATGGGAAAAAGTTGTGGCTAGCGATGGACAATACTTTGAATAATTCATTTGTTACCATTTTTTCAGAATAAACGTTCAAAAATAGAAAAAAATCCCGCATTTTCAATTTGTACTCCTGATATGTTTTTAGTTGGTGACAGATTTTAGACGATGGTCGTAGTATGCTCTATAATTTGTGAGAAGACGTTGATAGTTATATAATGCAAATATATTCGTTAATTAATGATATAATTGATGATAATGCAGTTGAGCGTTATTCGATAAATTTGTTTACCCTTCGTGTTCCGTGGGTATGCTATTTAGCACGCGTACCATCGGTAACTAGCCGGCCGCTGCTGATAGAATCGCGACTAGCCTTGTGTCTACTACTGACTCGCTACAGACCCGTCGGTGGGCGTGGAGTTTCCTGCTGATATAACAAATTTTTTAGAGGTCGACTTGCGCGTCCACCCGACCGCCGCTACGATCCGGCGTCAGTGGGATGCATTCCGAGTGCATGCGCAGTGACTCGGTATTTCAGGGCCGTAGCTTGTATATTTCTCGTTTAATATTTTGCCTCCAATCTATCTTTTAATTCGTTTCCCTACTGAAATTTCTATCATAATTTCCTGGTCTTGACTATGAAGATCTTATATCTTCGTTATTTAAAATATTTCGGAACGCATTTCGTGTCAGAGAGAGAAGACTGTTGAGTTTGCTTGATTAGATAGCTCCGTCCGTGGCTACTAGTGTGAGGAAGAGAGACAGAGATAGACCGCTCTGTTGATGTTTGGGTCTACGGTGCGTCGGCCTTGAACGCAGCACCAACTCAGCTGCTTCCCGTCAAATGTACGTCAGGTACCACAGCTGGGCTCTCTTGGTACCAGTGCGGCTGCACCTAGCGAGGGTTGGTTGCTCTTCCTTCCTGGTAGCTGGACTTCTGCGTTGGCGGGACCTGCGAACAAAACTGTTCCCCGAATGCCGAAATTCTGGTCTTTTTATACCAGAATCCCCTCCAGCTGGCCCATGCTTTTGGTATCACTATAGTTGGTGGCGGTCCTGTAGCCCATGTCCTGTAGCCCACTGGTACGTCATTTAAAAATCGTCGTTGGTTTTTAATATTCCGTTTCTTGTATTTTTCGAACGGAATAACGGGACTTGGTCACCGATATGCCGGCCTAACTGGTGTGAGTGGCGCTCAGTAGCGGTGCTTCGTTGTGCGCGTACCGAGCGTCGTGAGTTGCCGAGTATAGGGCGGTCTTCCTTGGTGTGCGTAACGCGCGGTAGCGATGCCTTAGTGTGTGCACCGCGCGTTATTAGATAGACCGTACGTCGCAACATATTTATATACATATTTTATTTCAATAGCGAATCAACAAAAGCATCGACTACTCAGATACAAGCTACAAGATAAAAAAAAAACAAATGCACAAACATGTAAAGAATATCGTGAGAGAAAAAAAATACAGGATAGAACAATACAAAACATCAGTGCACAAAGATCTGATGAATATCGTGGGAGAGAAAAATTAGAAGAAATTAAAAAACCTAAAACGCATAAGCAAAGATCTAAAGAACATCGTGACAAAAAAAACGAACTAATTGAAATACAGCTGGAAAATACTGACCATCTTCGACAAAGATCTAATGAAAAAATTAAAAAACCTACAACTGATGCACAACAAAGATTACACGATATAACAATAAAGAAACAAAACATTGAATTACAGCAGCAAAATACAGACCATCTTCCAAGGTAACATCTCATTATAAATATTTACATTTACCGCTTATTAATTTTATTTATTAAAGATTATTATCATTATTAGCTGATATATATTTATTAATATTTTTTAAATTATTTTATTTTATTGTTTTATTTTATGTTGATATTACAGCACCTCGACTACAAGTCGTACTGAATATATGAAAGAATATCGACGGAAAAGAAAATTAAAAAATCAGAGTATTGAATTAAATACCTTGCTAGCAAAACATCAGTCAGATGCGTAAGTAATTTATTTATCTTTCTACTGTATATTCTCTGTGAAATATGATTTATATTTGTTCGATATATTTTTGTATGGTTATTTTTAGATCTCCCGAGAATTGCAATTCATAAATGCAAATATCAGGTGGGCTGAAAAGTTCCCAGGCTGACACATAGATGGCGCTACTAGTATTAAATCCATATGATTTTTAGTTAGCCCTAACCTTCAAAAGACACGTGTATAAATTTAACAGCTGTCGCACTATTAGTTTGTGAGATGTAGCATTTTGAGTGAAGCAACTTTTGTTAATTTGAAAAAATGGATAAAAAGGAATTTCGTGTGTTAATAAAGCATTGCTTTTTGGCGAAGAAAAATACTGTTGAAGCCAAGGCTTGGCTTGATAAACATTATTTGGGCTCTGCACCAGGAAAATCAACCGTTGAGAAGTGGTTTGCTAAATTTAAACGAGGCGAAATGAGCACCGAGGACGATGCACGCAGTGGATGCCGCAAACAGGCTGTTACCGATGAAAACATAAAAAAAGTGCACGAAATAATTTTGGATAACCGTAAAGTGAAGTTATTCGAGATAGCTGAGACCCTAAAGATATCAAAGGAACGTGTTGGACATATCGTGAAAGAATATTTGGGTATGCGAAAGCTCTGTTCTAAGTGGGTGCCGCGCAAGCCCACAATCAACCAAAAACAACAACGAATTGATGATTCTAAGCAGTGTTTGGAACTGTTCTATCGTAATAAACCCGAATTTTTGCGTCGATATGTGACAATGGATGAAACATGGCTCCATCATTTCACACCGGAGTCCAATCGACAGTCAGCCGAGTGGACGGCATGTGATGAACCGACTCCAAAGCGTGGAAATACGCAACAGTCGGCTGGCAAGGTTATGGCATCAGTATTTTGGGATGCGCATGGTATAATATTCATCGACTATCTTAAAAAGGGAAAAACCATCAACAGCGACTATTACGTAACGTTATTGGAGCGTTTAAAGGACGAAATCGCGGAAAAACGGGCCCATTTGAAGAAGAAGAAAGTGCTGTTTCATCAATACAATGCGCCGTGTCACAAATCAATGAAAACGATGGCAAAATTGCATGAATTGGGCTTCGAATTGCTTCCGCATCCACCGTATTCTCCAGATCTGGCCTCCAGCGATTTTTTCCTGTCCTCAGACCTCAAGAGAATGCTCGCTGGAAGGAAATTTAGCGCCGATGAAGAGGTAATCGCCGAAACTAAAGCCTATTTTGAGGCTAAAGACAAATCGTACTATAAAAATGGTATCGAAAAATTGTATGACCGCTATAATCGTTGTATCGCCCTCGAAGGCAACTATATTGAATAATTTAATTAAATTTTATCAAAAAAAAGATTTTTTCTATATTAGCCTACGAACTTTTCAGCCCACATGTTATGTGACCATCCAGAACAAATAGAGCAAAATAATTCATTCCAAGCTCCATATCAGCAGCGTAGCAACTGTGCACAGCCACAAGTTCTTTTTTATCATGATACGGAGATTCCTTCAGACGGAAATTGTTTCTTTTTTTCTATAATAAAAATTATGAATCTCTCAATGTCGCCTTTACAAATTCGACGGCAGCTACTTGCTTCGTCCTTCATGAACTCGTGGTTGGACAATAAAGAGGGATGTGAGGTACCGAATTTTAATTGTATTACTCACTTTAAACGTGATTCTGTTCGTTCAGGTGGAGTTGCAATATATCAAAACAAAAGTGATACGGCTAATGTTGTAACACCAAATATCATATGGAGGTAATAATGAACAATATTCGGGACTTGCACGTAAGATCTACAAGTGTTGCAGATTTATGTGCAGCAGAGTGTGTCATGGAAAACGGTGTCACCTTAATCATAGCAGTCATCTACGTATCACCAAATAACAAAATAATAGATATTCAACAATTCATTCATAGAGCACTGTTAGAGTATTCTAAATATGTATCTCAAACGCTTAGCAGATACAACAAAAATTTACATAAACTTCCACTCATTTTGGCTGGCGATTTCAACATCAACTTTTCTGATAAAAAGTCAAAGCCATTGTTACAATTTCTTTTGGATGAATTTGATTTAAGAATTAACAATGATCCAGCAGAATCTACAACAAGATACAATACCTCTATCGATGCAGTTTTTTCCAGACACTTACATAACATTCAATCGCCAACATATGTGTCCTATTTTAGTTATCACCAACCAATCATTACTACGATTGACTGTACAGATGAAGTTTATATTTAGTGAATATTTTTTGTACAATAATTAGTAATGAAAAGTTTATTCCTAAAAAATATATTAATTACAATTTTATTACCATTCCTTCATTTATTTATTTTTTTCATTTAATTACTCTCCAACGCTGTTAATTTATTTAATTGTGCCCCTTATTTAATACATAATATATAGTGAAAGGAACTTTGTTCCAGCCGGGTGTCCCACCGACACCTCTTCTTTTTTTTTTCCTCTAAATGGGTTAGAGCGATTCATTAGACAGAGACTTCAATGCTATGTGACGAAACATCACAATTTGAATATGGCGTGCATGACGACTCAATCCTAGCTCTGTGATTATATGGGAATGATAATTTGACCTTCAAAAGTAACTTGTGAATAACCTATGTTCTACATAGTCCGCAGCAGAAACCATGTCATCGTTAGAAATTCTTGATCTCGATTGCGAGGAAAATTGAGAAGTTTATTGTGGCAGAGACACATTTAAATTTCGATAAAATATGAAATCGAGATTCATATAAGCTTCATAAATTGATTACTTTTATCGTACCGTATTTATCTCGTTATGTGCGCGCTTGTCTTGATTTTCCAGGTATTCACATAAACCGTATTCTCATGCCTTATTCGTGAACCCACCCTATACATGTATCAATACCTATTACTCGAAGCAGTCTCCAGCCAAGAAAATAAGTAGATCTCACAAAGTACAAGACAATTACCTTAAATTGATCATAAAAAAATGAATTTTTATTTCATTTTCCGTTACTATGAAAAAGCCTTATAAACAACATTGTTTAAGCCTGTGGAAAAACTATACTAAAGTTTTCTTCGAACGTTTATAATAGCTACATAACTATTAATATTTTACGAAGTACAAGGCAATCACCTTAGATCGTACAAATCGTAAAAATAAAGGATGTTTATATTATTTTACGTTTATACGAAGGAGCGTTGTAAACAAAATGGATAGCGATAGTGAAGAATATAAGACTGATTTAAGGTTACAAAAATGTAAAATAAAATATTAGTTCCAAGAAAAGATGTTGCTTAGTTGTTAATAGCTATTTTTACTGAAAAACGTCCACATTTAGAAAGTGCATTTAAATAGATGTTATGCCGGTACCGGGTAATTAGATTATTCGGTATTCGGTATAATATTAAAAACTTATTATTTTTCGGGATCGTTTGCCGATAAGGAGATGAATCTCGAGTTATCGATGAAAACACGAATTTATGTAAAAGGAAGTATTTATTATAGGCAACGGTGACTTTCCGTTGTCTATTTAGAAGTAAAGTAAGAAAGTACAATCATGCGTTGTTTCGAGAATTTCACGAGGAACCAACCGTTCTCTGTTAAGTCGAAATTAATTCTGCTTTTACTGAAGCAGTTAGCAACTGCGTTTGCTAAAATCCCTTAGTTGGTAGCTTTAGCTTTAGCCTATCGTAGATCGCTTCGCGAGTCGCTTCATGCTGCGTCGGCGTCTACTTCGCATCCCGTCTTGTATGACAGCTAGAATTCCATCTCTGTGTCCGCTAAGAAATATTCCCGAGAATACGTTAGAGGAATATTCCGCGACACAACATCCCTCCCCCCTTAAGAGGAAAAATTTTCAAAAAAAAAATTTTTTCTTCAGTTGGTTTCCCGTACCTTACAATTTTTATACAATTTTACGATTTGATATATGATATATAATATGTGTGTAAAATGTTTCATTTTTGTCGTTCAAGTCGAGCGAGTCGTTCTCGGTTGGGGGGACGATTGCATAACCTGGCCAGCTCGGTTCGAAGTCGTTCCTCTGGCTGTTGTCGTCCGAGAGGCTCAAGGTTGATAGTTACCTCGGCGGCTGCCGGGGTTATTGCTTCTCTAGTGCTCGGTGGTGTTCTGTTTCTTTTGTATCTGTAACATTTAAGCAGAACGTAGCCAACCAAGGCGATCGGCGCTATAGCGCCCAAGGAGTAGAAACTCAGGTTGTGGACGTGTTGCATCCCGTCTCCGGCAGTATGGAGGTTGTCCATGATTTGGTCGGCTCGAGCTCCGAGCTTCCGAAGCTCTTCGGGGTCTCGCAGCACGCTCTGTAGTGGGACGGTCCTCTCGGTCTGCGGCGGGGGTGCCCGAGCTTCGATTTCCGTTAATGTCAAGTTAAACGACGGGAGGTAGTTTTCCTGTATGATCTGCGATGTTCGCCCGATGGTTTTGATGCTGAAATCTCGGGCGGTTACTATACATACACCTACCAAAGCCAGTATTCCCGAATTATTCAATATTTCGTGCTGAGTGGGATTTTTCCCACAATTTATCCCTATGGGGACCGGGGTTGGCGCGACGTATAACCATCGTCCTTGCTGTTGCATTGGAACGATTAAGGGATGTGTGATTTCGACAACCCTTTTCGCGCAGTTTTTTCCGTTACCGGTGTCGATTTTTGCATAGATTAGGACTTCGCAGGGCGCGTCGCGTGTGACCGGCATAGTAGGGTGTGTTGGTGGGCAAATGTACGATTTGCCCAGTACCTTGCAAATTTTTATGTCATCGTATGTCATCCTTAGGTACTTGCGATTCTCTATATCTATTACCAAGTGGGACTCGGTCGCTTCTATGTAGTAGTGCCTGCCGTTGTCCGCTCGCGTGGGTATGGGGTATACTTTTTGCATACTATATCGTTGCTGCCCGATCAGCGGTATGTCCAGCACGAGTACCACTGCGTTGCCTTCGCTGTAAGCCCTGGTATCGGCCAGTCGCGTAAGTGTTGACACTTGGTCAGGTGCTATTGCGACCGGGAAACTACTGCCCGACGGTAGGTGTGGTAGTGCCTCTACGAGGTGCCTAGCGAGTGTGCGTGGCGGCAGGGACGTTGCTCGGGCCTTACCGCTAGCTATATCGTCCACCAGCCACACTAGCTCCTGTACGTCGCCGAGTAATGCTTCGACCGCAATACTTATCGCGTTGAGCGTCTCGTCCAGGTGTTGGCGTCTCTCTATGTAGTATACTTCGCTGTTAAGCGTGCGGTTGATATGCTGCATCCGGGACAGCAGGGTCTGTTCGTTAGCCTGTATGTGTTGCGCGCTTTCATTAAATAAGCAGAGCGTGGTTTTTATGACTTGTATTTGATTTTTTAACCCTTCCTTCAGGGTCTGGTGGGACGCCTCCAGGCGCGTTATCTCTTCGTGTAGTTCCTTTGCGTCGGTGGCATCCATGTTTCCCGTGATGGCTTTGATTATGCTTCCGAGGCCATCTACCAATCCTCGGCGCTCTCTGACGGGGCGCGTCCCGAGGAGGTCGAATATGGTCAGTATTCCTGTCTCTATTCTTTTCTTCATTCTCGGAACCGAGTCGCTTATGACGGGGCATATATCGTTGGCGCGAGTTTCGCTTTCGCACAGCTCCGTCAGACGTTGTAGGCTTTCGCTTATCTCCCCCTCTCGGTGCAGTAGTGCAGCGAGGTCCAGCCTGATTATCAGTCGCCACGTCGATTGAATTATTGTAAGGCTCCCTATGTTCTCGTAGTAGATGCCCGGAGTGCTGGCAAAAATGCTGACGAGGTAGTCGGCTGTACGCGGTGTGGCTGTGGTTTGTCCATACCTTGCTGCGATTAATCTGCAATCAGACGAGGGGAGGAAAGCGTGAGTTCTCCCTCTTTCGTTGTAGTCTCGCGAGTTTCGCTCGAGGGCTTTTTGGCTCATTCTTGTTCTCACAACCCGACTGGAACGATGTCAACTATTCTTGTCCGCGTTTCCAGGGCCTCGCCCTACGGGGCAGTCCTCTGTAAGAGGGACGACGTAACTCCCGCGGTAATGGAGCTAATTGTAAGTACTCTCCTTACCTTGCTTGGAATTTTTAATGTTTCCATAAAATTCTTATTTATTTTAATTTTCATTTTTATTTTCAGAGCTGCCTGGTCGTGGTACCAGGGCCTAGTCGGCGCTGGCTGTCCGACGAGTTCCGGGAGCGAGCGGCTACTCGCCGTCGCCGCCAGGACAACCGCCGAGCGGTGTATTGTCTGTGGGGCCTGAGGAGCCGCTTCATACTTGTCCCACTTGCGGAACCATCTTTGTTTAATAATAGTCATAATTCTTTCGGAAATTTATGTTTTTATGTTAATTAAAAATTTTCGAATTTACCTCGAGTCGTTAATGGAGTTCCTACCTTGCGCTCCGTGGAGCTCCCTACCCTCATTTATTTAGTTTTTATTTAGTTTTTAATGATCAATAAATAGTTTCAGGCGGTTGGCGTGGACCGCCTGAATTTTCCGTCCCTTCTGGACGACGTAATTGACGGGAGGCCTCGCTTCCACTATCTCGTGGGGTCCCGTCCACTTCGGGGTCAGCTTGGCCGTCCGCGCCCTGCGCACCGTCTCGTCACGGAGAAGTACGCGTTCGCCGACGCGGTACTCCTGCTCCTGTGCGCCTTGGTCGTATGTGGTCTTCGACCGTCTTTTCGCGCCTTCCAGGTTGTCTCTTGCTACAGTCCATGCGGCTCGTAGTCGTTCGCGTAGCTCTTGGACGTAGTCGTCGTATGCATAGGTGCGGCGGGGCTCCTGCTTCACGGCGGTCGGTAACTCCGCTTCGCGTCCATACACCAAAACATGGGGTGACAATCCAGTCCCTGTATGTGGAGTGGTGTTGTACGTGAACATCGCGTATGGCAGCCACTCGTCCCAATTACCTTGGTCCTCGTTTATGAAATTTTTCAGGTATTCAGCGAGGGTGCGATGCGATCTTTCTAGCGCGCCGTTTGACTCTGGGTAGTAAGCAGTCGTTTGTATCTTCTTGATTCGGAGCAGTCGACACATCTCTCTGAAGGTCGAGCTGAGGAAATTCGTGCCTTGATCAGATAATATTATTTCCGGCGTCCCGTGCCGGCAAATCAATTCTTCTACGAGCGCTTTTGCTACTGTCGGAGCCTCTTGGTTCGGTAGTGGGATTGCTGCGCTGTATTTGGTAAGTGCGTCTTGGATCGTAAGTATATATTTTTTCCCGTTGACGCTTTCCGGTAACGGTCCTACGATGTCGACCGCAACTTTTTCGAACGACCTCGATGGGGTGTTAGTTACCACCATTGGTACTCGTTCCCTTTTCCCGATTTTATTTTTCTGGCAGGATTCGCACGATGTTATGTATTTTTCTAAGTCCCTTCTTATGCCGGGCCAGTCGTACTTGGTCCGGATCCGATGCAGCGTACGCCTGATATCCTGATGCCCTCCTAAGGGGGTGTCGTGGTATTCTTTTATGATTTTCAGGCGGTCTTCGAAGGAGGGAGCGGCTACGCCACTGCGGCAGTCGCTGCGCTCTTTCATAACGCTGTCTTCTTCTGTGCTGCTGGAAGTTCGTAGGCTACGGGCCCCTCCGTGCCTCGCTTCCTCCGCAGGCCTTTGCGGTGCTCTGTCCGCAATTTCTTCGCTCGGTGTGCCCACCGGTGGCTCCGCTGTTGGGTCGCTCTCTCTCTCGAGCGGCCTTGCAACGTTTGCCTTTCGCGGCCTTCCGCGCTTCGCGGGTCCGCCATACTGTGCTAGGCCCGCTCTGTCCTTGTCAGCGGTGCTCGCAGTCTTACCAGTGGCCTGCGTATGTAGCTTGCGTGGTCTACCCCTTCCCCGTCCGCACGGCTTTTCGGCGGGGCTGTGGGGTTCAGTAGAGTGTTCTGCAGGCACGCTACAAATCTCTCTGTCCTCTTCTGGCGCATTGGCCAGAGCGGCCTCTCTCTCTGCCGCGTTGCTAGGCTGGCCCGGGGTATTCTCGGCTCTCCGCTTTGTGCGGCTGTCCGTACCCGGGCGCTTGCTGTCCTCGTCTCGCTCACGGGCGAGCTTAACCTCTCGCTCCAGCGAGCTACCATGGCTATACGGGGTATCTTCGGCTGTCCGCTTTGTGCGGTTCTTCGTTGTGCCTACTTGCCCCGTCGTGCTGTCCTCTTCCGACTCACAGACTTCGTTCCTAGCTCTCGCTTGGGTCCTCGTAGTAGCGAATATACGACTTAACGCATCGGCGTTTGTATTACGCTTTCCGGCCTTATATTCAACGTTAAATTCGTGTTCGGCCAATTTAATTTTCCAACGCATTAATCTCGAACCTGGGTCCTTTACTCCGAACAGCCAGGTGAGCGGTTGGTGGTCCGTCACTACTGTGAAACGTGTACCATAAATATATGGTCGAAATTGAGCGAGAGCCCAAACTATGGCGAGTAGCTCTTTTTCCGTGGTTGTATAATTGAGCTCGGCCTTTGACATGGTGCGGCTCGCGTAACATATGGGCAAATCGTCCCCGATCTTGCCTTGCGATAAGATTGCGCCGAGCGCCCTGTCTGAGGCATCTGTCGTTACAACAAACGGCTTCGTGAAGTCTGGATACTGCAGTATCGGTGCTGTGGTAAGGGCTGTCTTCAGTTCTTCGAAGGCAGCGTCTCTTACTGCGGTCCACTCGAATTCGACCCCTTTCTGGGTTAATTCTGTGAGTGGCTTCGCGGTTCTCGAGAAGTCCTTGATGAATTTTCGATAGTAGCCAGCTAGTCCGAGGAAAGATTGTACTCCTTTTATATTTCTCGGTACTGGGAATTCCCTTACTGCTTCCAGTTTCTGCGGATCAGCACGTACGCCCTCTTTGGATATGATGTGGCCGAGGTACTGCGTTTCCTTGCGCAGGAACTGGCACTTGCTCGGTTGCACTGCTAATCTGGCTTCTCTTAGCCGCTGCAGTACCTCTCGTAACCTGTCATTGTGCAAGGTTTTGCCGTGAATTACTATGTCGTCTAAGTACACATAGCATTTGACGCCCTGTAGTCCTGCCAGCGCGGAGTTCATCAACCTCTGGAAGGTCGGTGGGGCGTTTTTGAGTCCGAAAGGCATTCGGTTATACTCGAAATGGCCCTGTGGTGTGGAAAATGCGGTCTTTTCCTTGTCTTGCTTTGCCATCGGGATTTGATGAAATCCAGAGGCGAGATCCAAGGTCGTATAGTATCGGGCCCTTCCCAGCTGGTCCAATATCTCGGCGATATTAAGCAGTGGGTACGAGTCTCCGATGGTGGCTTCGTTCAGCTTCCAAAAGTCCACTACTACGCGCATTTTTCTCTCTCCGGCTGCGTCAGGTTTCTTCGCTACAACCAGCAGCGGGGCGTTCCATTGACTCCGGCTAGGTTGGACAATGCCTTCCTCAAGCATTTCGCGGGTCTGCCTCTCCACTTCTCTCTTGTGGGTCTCGGGCAGCCTGTATGGGTGCACCTTAATGGGCTGCACCCCCTCCTTAAGGGGTATCACATGTTCTACCATAGGCGTGCATGGCAGCCTGTCCCCCGGGAGGTGGAACACATCTTCGTATTCTTTCGTGATCTCATCGAGCGCTTCGCGCTCTTCCTTATTGAGATTTCGTGCATCTAGCTCTTGAGCTAGTCGCGCGAGGCGGTCGGCCCCTCGCTCCGCGCTGACGGTGCATACTTCGGGCGTCGCGGCCTCGGGACCGTGACCCACTGCCGTTATCTCTAGAGGCTCGAGTTCCACCACCGGGCGTTGTACCTCAACAGCCTTCTCTGTGGTGTTTATTAGACTTACTGCACAGCTGCTACCGTGCGGCGGCGTGATGCAGGCTCCCATTATTACTCCTTTTCCGAGTTCCATTTTAGAGAGCAGTCCGATAAATTTGCTCTTGGTCGCGGCGTAAGCGACGGTCTCGCTGCGTGGCGGCAGGGTCATCTTCACCGAACCATCTAAAAGCGGCATGCAATGTCCGTATAGTTTAATCATTTCGCCGTGCAAGATATCTGCTTTATGATGTTTAATGAAGTCCATACCAAGCAGTCCGTTGACCTTCAACGGCACGGTGCTCGGAACGATGTAAAACCAATGCTCTACATTTAGAGCCGGCGTCTCGAGCGTGATGTTCGCCATTCCTAGAGGAGTAAATTTTTCTCCCGCCACCCCTTGTAATTCCACTTTGCAGTCTTTCACCATAGTCTCGGGTTTGAGACAGTCTTCTTTAATGATGCTGCATTGGGCTCCGGTGTCTGCGTTGAGGGTGAGTACCCCAGACACGGCCAGCGATGCAATAATATCGAAATCACTGGCGGTGGCACTCGACGCCGGCAACGTTACTTGTAGCAGTTGTAGCTTGCTTGCGGGCTTTTCCTGGGCTGTTAGTGTGTTCAGCCTCATCGTTGCCAGCGGGCGGGTGTCCGTGTTATTCCGACCGGTACCCGTCGTTACTGTCGTTTTTTTTTCCTTATCTTCCGAGTCCTTTTGACGTTGGGGCTGCTGTGTCGTCCGAGCGGGTTCGCTCTGGTTTAGCGATAACCTCTTTCTACAGTCCCTCCACACGTGGCCCTTCTTCTGGCAGTAGTTGCACACGATGTCGACGTTGTGTATGGACTTATTTTCACTGGGCATTGGCAGGCTCACTCTTCCCGATCTCCGGGTGCAGTCTCGTGCCAAGTGTCCGGCGTTCCCGCAGGTGAAACAATTTTCGTTCTGCCGGGATGGTGCGCCCTGGGCCCTTCTGGGGTGGCTCGACGCTCCCCCTAGCCCTCCCTTAGGCTGCACCATGTTGGTTATCTCTATGGCCCCGGCCACGGAGTCATGCAACGTTTGGTAATTTCGAGCACGTACCAGCACTTGCACCTGGCCGTGCAGGCCGTTTTCGAAGTTGGCCTGTGCGCTTCGTCGTGTGACGCTCTCGACGGTAATCTTTTGATCCTCGGTTTGCAACGGCTCGCAGAGTATTTCGGCGATGTCTACCGTGATCCGCTCCGTCCGTGCCGCGTAGGCGGCTATGTCCTCGTTCTGTCCCTGCCGGAGGGAGCTGAACTCCATTTGCAGCGCGGCCAGGGACTTTCGTTGTCCGTACAATGCTTCCAACTCGCTCCTGAGTTGCGCCATGGTGCCGATGGTTTTGTGCTGCAGTTGTCTTGCAGCTGCACCTTCTAGCTTACTCATAACGATCAACTCGAGGAGGGTGTCGTGCTCCTCCTCTGCTACCCTGCGGAATATCGTCTCGCAGGACTTTAAGAAGAGAGGCAATGCCTTTGAATCTTTGCCGTCGAATGTTTTTACCATTTTTATTCCGAGACTGAGGCTGAGCATGTTTGAGGGCCTCTGCGTCTCCTCGAACCGCGTGCGTCTCGGGGGCAGCGCGGGGGGCGGAATGTCCTCCATCCCCGCTCCTCCTAGCCGTCGCTGGAGCTCGGCAATTTGCTCTCGTAAGGAGTGGATCAGTTCGTATTCGTCTGCACCTACCTCGTTGAGCGTGCTTGCCAAGTTTCGTCTTGCTGACGGTGTTTCAACCCCCTGAAGTTCGCGATCGAGTTCGCGTCGACTTTGCTCGTGCTCGCGCTGCAGCCTTTCGCACTGCCGTCGAGCTCTTACCAAATCACGATGGCTCCGGTCGATCGCCTCTAAACGATCTTGTACTCTCAAAGTCACCGATCGTGCCGTCGTACCGGTAGCTGACGGGAAACCTACGCGATCTATCGTTTGCAAGCTTCCGAGTTCCCGATCATCTATGTCCTCCTCAAGGCGTTCAGGCGTTCGTTCGCCAGTAGCCATATTGAACACGTCGTCGCTACCTATACTACTGTTATCGCGAAATGCCGTGCCCCTGAGAGGGTTTACGCCGAACTCGGCGTCCAGTCGGCCTGCGACGGCCTCTTGCCTATCGGTGGGGATTCGTCCCGACGGCGCGAGCTCTGTTAACGCCCTGCGCGCTTCGTATACTATTTCCCCTACGGCGGCAGCTAATCCAGCTGTGGAGTCTGCCCCTTCGCCGGGAGTCGCAGTTCCTAATGAATTGACTCTACGTTTCGGTTTCGCTCCCCTAAATATCGGCATGTTGCTAGTTTCGCGGTGGACAAACTCTAAAATATGCTCACAAAATTTCTAGAGATATTTTCTCCAAATTTTCCAAAATATTTTTCCTGACTGGCTTCAGTTTATTGGCTATGTATGAGTATAAAGTAACCGCCACTTACAGAAAGATGATCTGGTAGACGGTCCTTTCCATTGCGATGTCCTCGGGTGCTGTTCCTTCGGTGCTGTAGACCCGTTGTCTCTTAGCTTTCCTCGAAGGTTGGTCCAGTTGTCCTCCCTGGTACCGTTGACCCGTATCTCCGTTGGTTCCTGGGTTCGTCCTTGGTGCGTCGCCAACGATTGCACGACGGCTTCTTTTCGAGTAGCTGCTATGCGTACTCGGTTGCACACTTTGTGCGGTTTTCCGCGACTTGACGTGACACCGTCAATCGGGACTTTAAACGGTTGACCAATACGTCACCCTGCACCGACGTTCACTTCACGCTTCGCGTTAGATTAGTCGGGTTTTCACGAACTACACTGGTGTCCTTGCACGCGTCGTAGTCGTCACTTCAGAGTATTCTCAACTTTGTCCAAAACACTTTTGTCCTAATAAATCGCGAATCACTTAACTTCGGCAGATCCCACCGCTGCCACCAAATGTTATGCCGGTACCGGGTAATTAGATTATTCGGTATTCGGTATAATATTAAAAAGTTATTATTTTTCGGGATCGTTTGCCGATAAGGAGATGGATCTCGAGTTATCGATGAAAACACGAATTTATGTAAAAGGAAGTATTTATTATAGGCAACGGTGACTTTCCGTTGTCTATTTAGAAGTAAAGTAAGAAAGTACAATCATGCGTTGTTTCGAGAATTTCACGAGGAACCAACCGTTCTCTGTTAAGTCGAAATTAATTCTGCTTTTACTGAAGCAGTTAGCAACTGCGTTTGCTAAAATCCCTTAGTTGGCAGCTTTAGCTTTAGCCTATCGTAGATCGCTTCGCGAGTCGCTTCATGCTGCGTCGGCGTCTACTTCGCATCCCGTCTTGTATGACAGCTAGAATTCCATCTCTGTGTCCGCTAAGGAATATTCCCGAGAATACGTTAGAGGAATATTCCGCGACACAACATAGATTTTTGCGGATCGCACCTGCGGATTTGCAAAACTGCACGATTATAGAAATGATAAAAAATGAGAATTTCTTTAGAAAATGGATAGTGAGAGTACGCCAAAAAAGAATATCTTGTCCGCTCAAATTAATGCCGCGCTTCATTGTAATTAACAATAATGTTTTTAATGAAAATACGTTAAATCGGGCGGCGCGTACCACCGGATGAGACAATCTAGTGCGGGCCACCGGTGGTACGCGCCGCCCGATGAGACAATCTAGTGCAGGCCACTGGTGGTACGCGCCGCCCGATGAGACAATCTAGTGCGGGCCACCGGTGGCCCGCGCCGCCCGATGAGACAGTCTAGCGCGGGCCACCGGTGGCCCGCGCCGGCGTTAACGTGTTGAAGAGAAATAATAATGTGCATGTCATATGTGATTAGGGTAGCTATGAGCGTCAGTCAGTGGCGATAAAAGAGACAAAATAATTTAATTACAGTGCTGAGAGGGGATCTCGTGACTGTCGCAAATGGCGTATTATTTTACCTTGTGGTGACTGACCACTGGTTTGCGAAGAGTGCTTGCTACTGGGGATTCTAGTTTTTAATGGGTGTCTACTGGGAGGCAATTAGTAATTCGCAGTTCAATAAATTGTCGAAGACTGTGTTATGACGGTGACGCGTAATGGAGTATTACTGTCGTCGGTATAATATTTTTAAAAAAGTTAATGTTTGGGTTCGTTTGCTGATAAGAAGATGGTGCTCGCGTGGGAGTGATAAACACGTGGATTTACTTTAAAAGTGTTCATTAGACGTTTATTATAAATAACGGCTACTTTCTGTTATTTATTACAGTTACGATATTTCGTACAAGTAAAGCAATTAAATACAAATTAGAAATTCTGGAGTTACTGACGAAGAACCAACCTGTCTCTGTCGAATCTGTTTTAAGGAGGCAGGATCAGTCATCAGGTCGAAAAAAAGCATTTTTTGAGAATTTTTTTCTCAGTTCTGAATAAATATAATCACTTGAAAGTCTTTACATATAAAAGAGTAATGTTTACAGTGTCTTCAAGAATTTTGTCACTAAAAAATATTCATTATTTATCCACTGGTGGCAGTGGTTCGTCGGCGCTTCAAAAAGAAAGACGGCGTGCGGTGCGTAGTATGTGGCTTCACAGGATTATCTGAAATTAAAAAATAGAAAAGATTGAGTTAATATATTAGTTTCTTTCGCGGTTGAACGAATTTATTTTGAAAAATATGGAATTCTCAATTTTTTGCATGGTTTTGAACTTAAAGGTACAATTTTCACTTAAAAAATCAACATATTATTGCTTGTAAAAAAGATATTAAAAAAGAAATAAATAAAGACGATCGTTCAACCACGAGTATTTATCATATAAAAGATGCATGCAAAATTTCATTAAGATCGGTGCATTACTTTTTGAGTTATGTTACGCACGGACTTAAAAAATGTAGTTCTGAGAAAAACGCGATTAAAGTTTTAGGTGTAAATAAAAGTATAATAATGATTTGTTTTTCTAACTTACATTTTAAATCCAATTCCACGCGATTGACATTCTTGAAATTTTATTTTTCCATTGCAGCCTTGTTTAGAACACTTCACTAAAGTGGATAAAGTCGAAAAAACAGTTATAAAGTGTATAAAACGATATGCAGTTTCAGAATTTTTCGGCACTATGATTTCACTACACTTGGAATACGATTACGAAATAACCGGTATCTCTGCGAGTTTTAGTCCGATCGACTTGAAAATTTTACAGGTTATTCCTCAGATGTTATACTTTTATATGAAACATTTTCAGAAACATGATTTTTTTCGACCTGATGACTGATCCTGCCCCCTTAAGACTAATTTCGGCCAAGTAGCTACTAACCACCTTTGGTGAAATTGATCACGCATTAATGATCGAGTACGAATTGCATCACTTCGTACATTAGCACATTGCCTTACGATCAAAAAGTACCCGGAATTTCTCATTTAAACGAGCCACCCTTAAGATATTGTCAAAATAATTTTTTTTTCTAGATTGGTACATCTGTCAGTTGTTTACATGTCACTTTTAAGTGCAATGTGTCAGATAGTTTATGCGTAATAACTTTGTAAACAAGTCATTGCTTGGTGTACTCTGCGAATTTCGCTATGAAGAATTTAGTAAAGCAAACAGTGTGCCTGAAATTTTGTGTTTCTAACAAAGTATCATGTGCGAAAGCGTTGAAAATGTTAGCGGTAGCCTACGGGGACTCGACAATGTCGAAAACACAAGCATACGAGTGGTACAAAGAATTTAAAGCGGCCCGTACTGTGGTTGATGATTTGCCTCGTTCCGGTCGTCCATCCACCTCTGTGACTGACGAAAACATCGAAAAAGTTAAGAAAATTGTGCTGGAACATCGTCATGTGAGCTTCAGGGAGATACCACCCGATCTTGGTGTCTCGTTCGGATCGGTGCAGAGAGTTATGCACGATGTTTTGGGCATGAGACGAGTTTCATTTGAAGAAACAACTCGTGGTTTCTTCACCACGACAATGCACCAGCTCATCTTGTACGCGACTATTTGAGCAAAAACAATGTTAATACCATTCCGCAAGCTCCGTATTCACCTGACATGGCCCCGTGTGACTTTTTCCTGTTCTCACAATTCAAGTTACCACTTCGCGTAAAGCGTTTTGAGACGGTTGAGGCGATAAAGGACAATTCGCAGAAGGAGCTGAACGCGATTCCAAAATTGGCCTATGAAAACTGTTTTAAAGATTGGAAGAAGCGTTGGAATATGTGTATTGCTTACGATGGAGATTATTTTGAAGGGAATAAAATAAATATTCATGAATAATTGAACCGTTTTCGTTTTATTGACAAATTCCGCGTACTTTTTGATCGTAAGGTATTTCTCTTTTGCGGCTCTACTTTACGAGCAGCTTACTTACCTACTCGCGACCGAGTGAAGGAGGAATAATCTTGCAACAAGTATGGTATTTGACGATTAATGTGGGGCATAACAACTCACGATGAATTTGGCGCATAACAACTGCCTGATTAACGCTCTGAACCTCGTATTTATGTAATAAAACTAGCTGATCTCAGTGTAAAATCATCGACGTTGCTAGGTAACTGAACATTAACTTAACATTTAAGAGTAAGTCTAACATTCTGGATGCACAGCCTAGTGGCGATGCTCTCGTCGGTGACAGTTCGAGTATGTGTGTGGAACGAATTGTCTCTGTGTTGAATGTATGAAGCGCAATAAGTTCAGGTATTATTAATTACAATGGTTTGACTTGAATTTGGAGGATTTTATTGGCGAATGTAGGACTCTACTTTTACTATATATTGGTAAAATTTTATGTTATTCGTTTCCCTTCGAAGGGCTTATAATTGAGAGCAGAAGGTTGCAAAGTATCAGGAGAATAAAATTAGTGAGGCGTTCCTTCAGATTGTAATATCGTAATGGGTGAGAGAGAGAAAGGTGGCTATCAAGTAGCGAGAGTAGCGAGGGTCTATGCCCTGGTGATAAGCGCAGTATATGGTATTCACCTTGCGTTGCTGCGTGGCCTTAAAGACGATGCGCTGCTGATTCAGCACTTTGGTAGACGGCTCGTTCCACTATTCTGGCGTTCTTATTACTGCATAGAAAATATAATTATTTGGTATGAAGAATGTTTATCGGTTAAAATTCAAGTTTCATAATTTATCACGAGTGATAAATTGGAAGAGTGGGTGCATAGTGTTGTGTTGTTTTGTTCAATATGTCGAAATTTATACCGAACAACGAGCATTCGCGGACAGCATTCATTGTTTGTTTTCGTTTGAAAAAAACTGCTGCTAAATCATACCGATTATTTCGAGAAGCGTATGATGAATATGCTCTATTGCAAGATACGTGTGAACGATGGTTTCGGCATTTCAAAAGTGGTGACTTCGATGTTGCAGACAAGGAACATGGAAAGCCGCCAAAAGAATACGAAGATGTGGAATGGCAAGCATTGATGGACGAAAATGATTCGCAAACACAAAAACAACTCGCCAAGCAATTGGCTATTAGTCAACAAGCTGTTTCCAATCGGCTATGAGAGATGGGAAAGATTCAGAATATCGGTAGATGGGTACCACATGAGTTGAACGACAGGCAAATGGAAAAGCGCAAAAACACATGTGACATTTTGCTCGCTCGGTACAAAAGGAAGTCTTTTTTCCATCGTATAGTTACAGCGGATGAAAAGTGGATTTATTTCAAGAACTCCAACCGTCAAAAATCATGGGTAGATCCAGGCGCACCATCCACATCGACCGCAAGACCGAATCACTTTGGCAGAAAGACGATGCCCTGTGTTTGGTGGGACCAGAGGTTCGAGGTCTATCATGAGCTGTTAAAACCTGGGGAAACGGTTAATACTAAACGTTACCATCAACAATTGACCGATTTAAACCGTTCGCTGCTTGAAAAATGGCTAGAATACCAAAAGAGGCAACACAAAGTCATTTTTCTTCATGACAATGCTCCATCACATACGGCAAAACCGGTTCGCGACACGCTGGAAGCACCCAGCTGGGAAGTTCTACCCCATGCGGCTTACTCACCAAACTTGGCTCCTTCCGATTACCACTTGTTTACATCGATGGGTCACGTACTTGCTGAGAAGTGCTTTGGTTCGTACGAAGATGTGAAAAAATGGCTCGATGAATGGTTCTGAATAAAGCACTTTTTATCATTCTTCCGAATTTAACATATTTTTTATTTGAAAAAATTTGCATTTCATACTTGTATACCTGGTATATTCAAAAGACTATCCTTTGAAGGTGCAGTAACTTGTGTAATTTATTTCAAAAAATTAGTCAACGTTTTAATAACGATTCTTCAGTCAAAGAAAAACAGCCCATTTGGAATTTGTCATGTAGTTAATTATTGTAAATGAATCGAATTTTAATATCGTAGTAGTCCTAACGCACACATACTATTATCGCTTAATATAGCCCCACAAGATACACTTGGAACAGACAAATAAGACAATATCATAATGATCGATGAGTGGATATCAGTTTTTTCAACAGAAGCTTCAGGAAAAATGAAACTACAAACCCGCAAGCATACATTACATGATACAAAAAAATCAGTACCAATCATCCTCAAAAATGTCGACTCGATGCTCCGTTTACGGCATGCAAATTTACGACAATATTGAAACCAAAGCCCAAAAATCATCCTGGATTCACAAGTTAAACTCAATATTATAAAATGCTCAGAATCAATCTGGAGAGTAATGATTATACAGAAAACGATTCGTTTTAAGAAAAAAATCGAATGAAGACTATTTTCATATTCTTAGAAGCTAGAGTTACTCGAATTACTAGAGTGTTTTTAAAGCGACTGCTTTCTGAAAAATGGATCAATCCCTTCAATCTTTTCGTATCTAATATTTTACAATCAAATACTGATTTCCAGTTCATCATCGAAGAATACTCGTATGCGGCGTATGTTGTGGAGTACGTAAATAAAACTAATTGAGGCATCGGCAATTTACAACGTCAAATTCTCGAAATTATGAATGGACATCCCGAGTTCGACATAGTTCAGATAACTACAAGAATGAGTGTAAATCTACTCAATACGTTTCAATTGATAAGCCAAGAAGCGGCGTGGTATCTACTTTGTGAATCGTCCAGAAGTTCAGTCGTTATAGTTCGAACTAGAAAAATATAAAAGGAAGAATTCGACAAATATTTGGGAGGAGAATTGATTCGATAAATATGAACAGCGATTAGAAGATATGGAATGAGTAACTCTTGCACAATTCGTTGGTAATTAAACGAAAAATCAATAAGGGAAATGGCCACAATACATTTGCCTTTTCGAAATGAAGAAGCAAAAATTCTAGCACCTGGACATCAATAAAACTATCGAAGTTTGTCGTCAATTATGTCGTGAAGATGAATTACAAGGAGATAAAGATGATGTCGAGATTCGTAACGTTGCTAGGAGATTCCCTGAAGCAAATCCATTTCAAGCATGGTATGATAATCCAAATTCGGATGTGAACAATGATCCACTTAGCGACGTTGAATAAGCTTAGGGCAATTGCCAGTAGAAAATTACCTCGCGCCTAATCAATACTTTCAAGAACTTGTGAGAATGGCGAATGATAAACAAAAAGACCTGATGTATGTAATTTCAATGCTCCAGTCAGAAAACACGCCACCATAACAAATATTCTTTACGGGTAGAGCGGGATATGGTAAAACGTTTATAATAAAACTTTTGATGGAAATTTATAATCGGTACACTCAAATCAACGGATATTGCAATGCTTACATAGTTTGTGCATCAACGGTGGAAGTTGCCATTACAATCGATGGATCTACGGATCACATAGCTTTATTGATAAGTCTCTCAAAATCACCTTTGAACAGCTGAATTAGTTGAATAATATCGATCGTTATTTAAATACATTCGCGTATTAATCATCCATGAAGTAAGTGTGAACAGCACTAAATTGTTATATATAAAATCGGAGTCAGATTAAAACAAACCATTACTAGTGTTATGCCGGTACCGCGTAATTGGATTACTCGGTAATTGGTATAATATTAAAAAGTTATTATTTTTGGGATCGTTTGCCGATTAAGCATAGATCTCGAATAATTAGTGTAAATGTGAATTTATGTAAAATGGTAGTATTTATTATAGACAACGGCAACTTTCGTTAATTCGTTGTTTCGAGCCCGTTACGAGGAATCAACCTATCTCGTTTGAAACATTGAATAACTTTGACATTCATCCTTTATTCAGATTAATTAATTAATCAATATGCGATCATATGTTTCTTTAGAGTGATAAATCTTAAGCGCAATGTTATTGAACAAATTTCTATGATGGAATATTTTTGGCAGTTCGCAACCCGATTAGAGTCAGCGCCGCCTGGATCCCTGTGTTATCGATCTCAGAAAGATCTCTAACAATCGAATTGTTAATTATTTGTCAGCTCTAATTGCCTCACTCATTCAGTAAGAATTAATGAGGCAACCAGACCTGACAATTTTTGAATTCTAAAGAAATCGTGAAAAAATACTGCCACAGCCCGGGTTCGAACCGGGAACTCCAGAATTCCAGCCTGGTACGTTACCAATTACGCCACCGCGTCCCTAGCAACATCAATTCACGATCTCTATTTTTAATGTCAAGTGTAAACTTTATTCAGATTAATTAATTAATCAATATGCGGTCATATGTTTTTTTAGAGTGATAAATCTTAAGCGACAATGTTATTGACCAAATTTCTATGATGGAATATTTTTAGCAGTTCGCAACCCGGTTAGTCAGCGCCGCTTGGATCCCTGTGTTATCGATCTCAGAAAGATCTCTAACAATCGAATCTTTAATTATTTGTCAGCTCTAATTGCCTCATTCATTTATTAAGAATTAATGAGGCAAGTCAATTACGCCACCGCGGCTTAATTGGTAACGTACCAGGCTGGAATTTTGACATTTATCAACCGATTGACTTGAGTAGACATGTTTTTGAAACGTCAATTCAGTACAAATTTAACCTTATATCGCTTCAGACAATGAAAATAATCGTTCAGTTATGATAACTCAACATACATATCGTCGAAAATATCGTGGCTAAGAAGCACCGTCTGGCAACACTATTCGTCATTTGGTGTCGAATTTTCATGAGCACGGGACATTGGAAGATCGTCCACGTGCCGTTCATCAACGCCCAAGACATTCCAATGAACTGGTTGAAGCGGTAAGAGAGAGTGTGTTGCCGAGAACCCACATGTGTCGTATCGTCATGGCGCTCAGCATTTTGGCGTCAGTGGAACCACTTTGCGGCACATTTTGAAGGATGATTTGCATTTATTTCCGTACAAAGTGCAATTGACTCAAAGAATATTGCTGACAGACCGTCCAAGTCACTTGGAATACGGTCAAACAGTCGCTCGAATGGTTGACACTGAACCTGATTTTTGGAAGGAAATTTTCATGACCGACTGGTCACCCAGATCTCGAGATTTGACCCCACCGGACTTCTTTTTGTGTCGTTATTTGAAAAGCAAAGTGTACGCCAACAAGCTTCAGGCCATTGAGGAGCTCAGGGCAAACATTCGTGCCGAAATCATCGCTATAGCGCCCGAGGTGCTCGAAAAAGTGATGGAAAACGGGAAAGCTAAAACGGGACATTTTGCTTTGGCCAATAAAGGCGGCCACTTGATTGATATTGTATTCAAAAACTAGTCTAAATAAATTGTAAAGGACCAAATTAAATAAAAATACCTCATATATGAAAATCGATTGTTTTTTTTAAAGTTATTCAATGTTTACATACCGACATATAAGATGGCGCACCCTGTAGAATGTAATATTACGGGCGAGTCCGACCCGTGATCAACCGTTCAGGTTGATGTTAAACTTTTGACTGACTTTGGCAAAGGAGTTATTCACTCCTTTGGCGAAATTGAATGTCGCAATGAATTTCACAATGAACATCGCTTACAAAGTCGCAGCTCGTAGCTTGCGTTTGCACATTTTTTCTATTACGGTGAGTGGCCTAACGCGAAGAAGGAACAATGGCGAAATAATATACAATAATTAATTTGCGGCACAACATCCCTCCCCTGTTAAAAATCAAATTTTTTTTATAAAAAATGTTTTCTTTGGCTGGTTTCCCGTACCTTTTACAATCTGATATGTTATGTGACAATAAAAGTCATTTTTTCATTTTTCATATCATTCGTTAACAAAGTTTTGATGATTCTCGCTATTTTTTCCCTTCATTGTCGACCTGGCAATCGCACTCGGTTCAGGGGGCGAGTTTCCCAGGCCCTGGATCGCTCGGATCGCAGGCGCTCCTGTGGCTGTTGACGTCCGAGTGGCTCGAGGTTGATATTCACCTCGGCTGCTGCTGGGGTCGTTGCCTCGGTAGTCCTTGTCGGTGTCCGATTCCGTTTGTACCTGTAACATTTAAGCAGAAGGAAGCCGACCAAGGCTATTGGTGCTATTGCACTCAGCGATTAGAGGCTTATGTTGTGGGTATGCGGTATTCCGCCTCCGGTGGCGTCGAGGGTTTCCAAAATCTTTTCCGCTTGATCTCCGAGCTTTTGCAGCTTTTTCGGATTTCGTAGCACGCTTGGTAGTGAAACTTCCTCCTCGGTCCGTGTTGGAGGCGCCTGAGCCTCTATTTCCCTCAATTTTAAATCGTACGGGGGAAGGTAATCTTTCCGGATGACCTGAGATATTCGCCCTGGTGTGATTTACGTTGAAATCTGAAGCGGTTACTATACATACGCCTATGAAAGCCAGTATTTTGGTTCTTTTTGTCAATTTTCGAGGCGCCAGCAACGTCTCGACTGCGATACTTATTGCGTTGAGCGTCTCGTCTAAGTGTTGGCGCCTCGTTATGTAGTGCAGGTTGTCGTTGAGCGTGTGATT
This sequence comes from Cylloceria caligata, assembly GCA_963942595.1. Taxonomy (NCBI): domain Eukaryota; kingdom Metazoa; phylum Arthropoda; class Insecta; order Hymenoptera; family Ichneumonidae; genus Cylloceria; species Cylloceria caligata. The sequence continues at coordinate 26,122,008 of OZ012703.1, forward strand.
GATACGCTGTATCTGGGTCAGCAGGGCCTGTTCGCTGGCCTGTATCCGATGCGCGCTTTCATTATATAGGCTAAAGGTGGCCTTTACCACTTGTATTTGGTTTTTAACACTTCCTGCAGGGTCTGCTGTAAGGCCTTCATTCTGGCAATCTCTTCGTGAAGCTTTTAGACATCGGCAGCGTCCATATTTCCTATGATGGCCTTAATGCTTCCAAGGCCGTCGACCATTATAAGCTTAATCGAAACATGTTTTTTTGTTTGTCTCAATTATATAGTGTTATTTCCTACTCTGCTTTGTTTCTTGAAGTTTCCGCCTTGCGCCCTGAGGGGCTCTTACCCACATTTATTTTGTAACTTTTATTTCGTTTTAGTGCTCAATAAAGAGCTTCAGGTGGTTTGCGTGCACTGCCTGAGTTTTCCGTCCCTTCCGGACTACGTAGTTGACGGGGCGCCCCTTCTCTACTATTTCGTAAGATCCCATCCACTTCGGGGTCAGCTTGGCTGACCGTTCCCTGCGCACCGTCTCGTCACGTAGGAGTACGATGTCGACCGCTACTTTTTCGAATGCCCTCGATGGGGTGGCCGTTACTACCATCGGTACTCGTTCGTTTTTCCGGTTTTTGTTCTTTTGGGAAGACTCGCATGACGAACTATATTCCTCCAGACCCCTTCTTATGCCAGGCCAGTCGTATTAGGTCCAGATCCGATGTAGTGTACGCCGTATACCCTGGTGCCCTCCTATGGGAGTGTCGTGGTATTTGTTTATTATTTTCTGGCGGTCATCGGCTGAGGGGCTGGCTACGCCACTGTGGCAGTCGCTATACTCTTTTGTAGCGCTGTCTTCGTTCGCACTGCTGGAGGATTGCAGGCTATGGCCCCCGCCGTGCCTCGCTTCCTCAGCAGGCATGTGCCGTGCTCTCCCCGCAGTTTCTCCGCTCGTTGGGCCCTCAGGTAGCACCGCCGTTGCGTCGCTTTCTGTATCGGGCGGCCTTGCAACGTTTGCTTTTCGCGGCCTTCCGCACCTTGCGGATCGCCCATGCTGTGCTGCACTCACTCTGTCCTTTTCGGTGATGCTCGCAATCTTACTAGTGCCTTGCTCGCTAGCATGCATGGTCTGCCCCTTCCCCGACCGCACAACTTCGCGGCGGGGCTGTGAGGATCCGTAGAGCGTCCTCCATGCATGCTGCGAATCTCTCTATCCTTTTTTGAAGCATTGGCATGCGCTGCCTCTCGCTCTATCGCGTTGCTATGCTGGCTCGCGGTATTCTCAGCTCTGCGCGTTGTGCGGCTGTCCATATCCTGGCGCATGCTGCCTTTTTCCTTCTCGTGGGCGAGCTCGACCTCTCGCTCCGACGAGCTACTACGGCTGTAAGGGGTATCTTCGGCTCTCTTCTTTGTGCGGTCATTCGCTGTGCGGAGTTGCCCCTTCATACTATCCTCCTCAGATCTTCAGGCTACGTTCTTGGATTTCTCTTGGGCCCTCGTAGTAATGAATATTCGACTTTGCGCGTCGGCATTCGTGTTGCGCTTACCTGCAGTGTATACGACATTAAAATCATGTTCCGCCAATTTTATTCACCAACGCATCAATCTCAAACCTGGATCCTTTACCCCGAACACCCAGGTGAGCGGTTGGTGGTCTGTCACAACCGTGAAACGAGTACCATAAATATATGGTCGGATTGAACAAGAGTCCAAATTATTGCGAGTAACTCTTTCTCTGTGTGTTACTATGTCGTCGAGGTACACATAGCATTTGACGCCCTGTAGTACTGCTAACGCGCAGTTTATTCGCCACTGGAAAGTCGGTGGCGCGTTCTTGAGTCTGAATGACATGCGCTTATACTCCAAATAGCCCTGTGGAGTCGAAAATGCTGTTTTTCTATGTCTTCCTGCGCCATCGGGATTTCGTGAAATCCAGAGACGAGGTACAACGTCGTGTAATATCGGGCTCGTCCCAACAGGTCTAATATTTTGTTTATATTGGGCAGTGGGTATGAGTCTCCAATGGTGGCTTCGTTCAACTTCCGAAAGTCCACCACTACGCGCATTTTCCTCACTCCGGCGGCATCGGGTTTCTTGGCCACGACCAACAGCAGCCCGTTCCATTGACTCCTGCTGGGCTGGACTATTCCTTCTGCTAGCATTTCGTCTGTCTGCCTCTCCATTTTTCTTTCTCGTAGGCGAGTTTAGCCTTCCGCTTCGACGAGTTTTATTGGTTGCCTTGGGTATCTTCGACTCTCCGCTTTGTGCGGCTGTTCGTATACCCGATTGCGCTATCTTTCTCTTTCTTGTGGGACGTTCTTTCCTGTCCCACTTGGACTCGTGTGTTCGCGTGTATGCGACTCAGAGCGTCTGCATTAGTATTTCTTTTACCGGCTTTATTCATTTTACCAGACCCATGCCCCGATTCTACGTACTTCCCAGGCAAGGGTTGCGATCCTAGGTCCTTCGATCCAACCTTAAAGGGTGCGTGGTGCTGCACCTTGTGCGTACGCTGTCGCTTGTTCCGTCGTAGATGGAATACACCCTTGTATTCGCACATTATTTCTGCGTGAGCTGCTTGCTGTTCACGGCTACGGGGCACCGAGTCGGGGTTCCGTTGTTGCTGCTCGAAACGTTTGGCCCTCCTCCCCGTGCTCTCTGAGCTTACGCGCAGTGTATTGACCTGTCGGCTATGTATGGCCTGCGCTATCTCCGACGGCTCGAGTGTTACCGTTGGCTGTTGCACTTCCCCGTCGTGTTTAGAAACTTCTAAACTCACTCTATTGGTTTCTGACGGTGTGACGAGGAATCTCGCTACTTTGCCTTGGCTGATTCCGCTCCTTAAGGGTAGTCCGACAAATTTATTCTCTTTGTCGGCCATGTTAGACCCGTTTCCGAAAGGAAGCTTTATCTTTATCTTATCTTGAGGGTGAGTACCCCGGTCGTGGACAACGGTGCAGCGATATTGAAGTCGCTGGCGATGGCACTCGACGCCGGCAGCAATACCTGTAGTAGCTGCTGCATTGTTTTTCTTGCGGTGTTCCTTCCTCTGCTCGCCGGGCTCTGCTGGGCAGTTAGCGTATTCAGCCTCAGAGCACCCAGCGTGTTACCGCCTGCAGTGGCTAGATCTGGCCCGGCGGTTACCGTATTTCTTGCATCTTTGTAGCCTGCATTTCTTGGCCGTCGGGGCGGCTGCGTCGGCTCGCTTCTATTCTACGACAGTCTCTTCCGGCAGTCCTTCCACATATGGCCTTTCTTCTGACAGTAGTTGCAGATGATGTCGACGTTATGTATTGACTGTTCTTCGCTGGGCATTGGTAGACTCACGCTTCTCGATGTCCGGATACAATGCCGTGCTACGTACCTTGGCCTCCCGTAGGTGAAACAATATTCTCCCTGCCGGGGTGGTGCGCCTTGGTACCTTCTGGGGTGGCTTGGTACTTCACTTACCTCTCCCTTTGGCTGCACCATGTTGGTGATTTCTATCGCTTCCGTTACGGACTCGTGATGGGTGACGTAGTTGCGCAATCTCGTCAGAATTTGGACCTGCCCATGCAGTCCATTCTCGAAGTTGGCCTGTGCGCTCTTCCGCGTTATCTTTTCAGTCATGCGCATTTTCGAGGTCGTCACGGCTTCCTCGCAGAACTCTTCTATCGATGCTGCTTACGAAAAGTAGCACGATTCAAATTTCTTACGATACTAACACGTTTCTAATTTCACCGCGAAAACCAACACGTTTCGATATTCGACGCGAAAACTAGCATGCTTCGGCTTCCACGACGAAAACTCGCATGTTTCGGCTTTCATCGCGAAAACTAGCATGATTCGGCTTCTGCCGCGAAAAGTAGCATGTTTCGGCTTCCGTCGCGAAAACTAGCATATTTCGATTTGCACTGGACAAAGTAGTATATTTGCCGAACTAAATCGAATAAGATTCAAAACTTTAACAAATGTTCTAATAATTTTTTCGGGAGCATTATAAGGAATAAATGAAAAACATTAAGAGTGTATCGCCCGTACACCCTTAAACATTTATATTCGTTTTCTATTAAAAAAAATAATAACATTATTGAAAATACGATTCAACAAATTTACTGGTATCTTAGAGATTGCTATGGACTAATATTCTCGAAAAAGCTTCATTATGTTCCATAGGAATGAAACCTCTGTCAAGTATTGCTCGTAAATCTTTTTTTTTCCTTGGAGCAAGAGGCGATTTCCTATGTGATGTCTGTTTCAATTGAAACGAATGAACATCATTCATATTTTTGTTTTTTTTAAAGATTTGTATCTCCCGTCCTTCTTGATCGAAATCATATTTAACGCGGACTGTATCGACGTAATGTTGAACGAATATTTCCCGAATACTCGCAATTTATTTGGCGTCCAGTTAAAAATTTTTGAGATTTCTAAAAAATGTCTCTCATATAGTGTTTACTCCGCACGAAAAAACAAAACATACGCTCTGTACTTTCTCGGACTGTAAACAAACTTTTCCATATTTATCGAAAAATAGTAGTACTACGGAAACATTTGTCGGAGTTATACACCCCTGACTGAAAGTATAAAGTAGAGTATAAGTATGAAGTACAGTTCACAAAATCCTCAAAACAATCGATTGAGATATCTTGAGAAATGTCACGTCTTGGACGAAGTAGCAAGAGGAAAAAAAACTGACATCGTTAACTTTGCATACACTGAAATTGTTTTCGGTTTTCTTTTCTCTAATTTTTTGACCATAGTTTTTTTACTCCAAAATGACGAGGCATTTGCTGTTTGCCATCTTATGATAAGCCTAGCAGAACAAAATTCAAGCAGTAAAATATGTATGAAATAAATTCAAACAAAAATAAAACAATATAAAATGACAAGCAAAAATACTTCGTCAATTTGGAATAAAAAAGGATGTTCAAAAAACGTGGAGTACAAAATGAGAAACAATTCCAGTGATACTGAAACGTGCTAATTTCCGCGGTGAAAGTCGAAACCTGCTAGTTTTCGTGGTAAAAGCCGAAACATGTTAGTTTTCGCGGCGAATATCGAAATGTGCTAGTTTTCGTGGCAAAAGCCGAAACATACTAGTTTTCGCGCTGATATCAAGCGTGATTTTTTTCATAAGAAATCTGAAACATGCTAGTTTTCGTAAGCAGCGTCGCTATAATGTCGATGGTATGCTCTGTCCTGGCGGCGTATACCGCGATGTCCTCGCCCTGGTCCTTCCGGAGGGAGTTGAATTCTACCTGTAACGCAGGCAGCGACTCCCACTTCTCGTACAGGGCCTCCAGCTCGGTCGGCCTTGAGCTGCGCTACCGAGAGGATGGTTTTATGATTCATCTCTCGGGCCGCCCTACCCTTGAGCTTGCTGCTAAGTACCAATTCTAACAGGATCTCGTGATCCTTGTGCGCAGTTTGCTTGAAAACGGTCTCGCAGGATCGTAGGAAGGCGTCCAGGTCGTCAGCGTTGCTTCCGACGAAATGCTTGATGTTTTTCAGAGATAGCCCAAGGTCGAGCATCCGACCCTGTGTTTCTGGCACCCACGATTGTTGCCTTTGGAACATGGGATCCGCAGGAGGGTAATCCGGCTCCTTGAATCGGGTGTGCTTCGACCGCAGCCGTGGTGTCGGGTGTTCTCCCAAGCCTGCCCTTTTCAGCCTCGGCAACAGTTCGGCATTTTGCTCCCGTAGGGACCGGATAAGCTCGAACTCATCTGCACCTACCTTGTTGAGTGTGGCCGCGTAATTGGATTACTCGGTAATTGGTATAATATTAAAAAGTTATTATTTTTGTATAGTGTAATTAGTAATTATTTAGTAATTAGTGTAAACGTGAATTTATGTAAAATGGCAGTATTTATTATAAACAACGGCAACTTTCCTATGTCTATTCGCAAGTTAATAAAACAATGTACAATAAATCGGTGTTGCGAGCCCATTACGAGGAACCAACCGCGTTCGTTGGAATCTACTAATAGAATCTAATATTTCGGGCGAGTCCGACCCGTGATCAAATGTTCAGGTTGATGTCGGCTTTTGACTGATTTCGGCAAAGGAGTTATTCACTCCTTTGGCGAAATCGAATATTGTAATGAATTTTACAATGATCATCGCTTGCAAATTCCAGCAAGTCGCAGCTCGTAGCTTGCGTTTGCACATTTTTTTTACTTCGATGAGGGGCCTCACACGAAGAAGGAGCAATGGCGAAATAATGTACAATAATTAATTCGCGGCACCACACTAGAGAACATTTTGGAGGAATGGATATTATTTTTACTGAAGTTTAATGTCAACTATCACCGGTTCGAGCTATCCCAATCTAGAAACAATTAAATATTACAATTTGAGGTCCAACATTATGACGAAGGTTGAAATTCTACGAGCTTTATCAAGTCATGCGACAAGTTAATCAAACTTTTTCAACAATATTAACAACAATTGGCGATGGAATAGTATTGGACCAAAACGAGTTGGAATTGATTACATCAAGATTTTTCTCCAAAGCAGAGACTGACAAACTTTGTTCGGATAGTGTATGGTTATTCTTTGACAATCGATATGTTGGTGAGTATAATTCTTTTATAAATCATAGAAATTGTGTGATGTGCAGCGGAAAAAGTCACTTTAGGGGGAACAAATGTTAATATCGGTTGTCAAACTACTAAGCGACAAGCCTTTATGCATCAAAAAGTACACAACATCACCTATTGATGCTGGTAGATTTCTATATGAACTCAAATTGGTCATCAATTAAACATACATCTTAATGACTGATATTATTGTCTTGGACGGATTCGCAGATGATGCTACGTGGAAGTTGGTCCACATTGAATATAACGATGGTAGTGAAATAGTACATCTGTGGTAAGAATTACCTGGTTCACACAAAACTGGTGAAAAAATACGCAGGAGGGCGAAAGCAATACGAAGAGACAATACAACGGAACAACATCAGTCGCTTGGCCGTAACGATAGAAGGGAGATCATCCATCAGTCCATTAGTGACAGTACAATAGGCCCAAGATCACGTGACCGGTGGGCGTAACCTTCCCTCCCCCTGCTGGCTTGTGATCGGTTCATAACCTTCGAACCCCCACCATGCCCCCGTACCTGATTGGTCGCCCAACCCTAAGCCCGCAACTGACGCGCCACCTACGCGACACGTAGGATATCTCTTAAACGGTGGAACGGACTTTGTTGCCGATGCGCCATCTACTGTAAATTGACCACAAATGATATGACACCGACAGTCGGTAAAAAATGTCAACAAACCCCGGTTGGTAGGACAGATTAGGATCGGCTTCCGATAAAGTAGAATGCGTCCTACCGCGAATAAACAGATTTGGCCCTTGATAACCAAATTTCATAATTTTTGACGTTTCTACTATAAACTTTTGCCACAAACCTTGTTCTCTCGAGCCTATGCACGTTCGATGCTGGTATCCACGAGTTAAATGCTGCCGGGTATCACACTGAGCTCACGGAGATTTATTTTTCGCACCATGTCATTCTGTCCGTTAAACTTGATCAATTTCGAGTTCGTTACTCTTCCCCACACGCTTCTTGTGAATACTCGTCAATTCTTCCGGGTAAAAGAAAATATCAATAAACTCGTCTTAGAGATCACACCGTACATACACAAAACAATCCTTGTTATTGTAAAGCTTTTTTATACAAAAAACTTTCTTCACTACAATTTTTCTCGTAATCCTTCTCGAAGGTGCCTTTAGTTCTACTAACTCGAACGTAACTCCCCGGTTTGAATTGATACGTTATGATCGCATTATCTAGACGATACGTGCATTATCTGCCGGACGCTGGACCGTTCTTTAATGCAGATGTGCCATCTATTGTAATCTGTTCACAATCGATATGCTGTTGACAATCGTGAAAAAAACACAGCAGCCTATCGTCATTAAAGTAGGTTTGGGATGTTGTCACGGGGTAAATCGTTAAAATTCAGATTCACTTTGAATAAAGATTTTTATTGTATATATTGAAACGTTTCGCGATTTTCAAGCGCTTTATCGTTTTATTTTATTAGTGTGTCTGATCTTATGTTTATGCGTGTATGTATGACTATGTCGCGGCTAAATCGCGTAGTTTGTGTATTTTTCCGAGCAAGGTCATGTCTTGTTACTACTTGGAATTGGTATTTAGGGCTCGGAAGAGGTTCGTGCTCTGGGCTGGATTGATGGATGTTTCTGAAGTTTATTGTTTCAAAAGTATTTATAGTTGATTATTTTTGTTTTGTTTTTGCTGAGAAACCTCAGTCTGGGTTTATTGATTTTGCATTGGTCCGTGTTGGACATGCGTTTCATTACCCTTTCATCATCAGTCTTTTTAGTTTTGAGGGTAATTCTTTACTTGTATTCTGCTTAAGGCACTTATTGATTTTATAATGTTGTGTAGAATTTGGAAGGATTGCCCTAGGTTGGTTAGTATACGGTATCGTTTAGCCATGTTTTGATTTTACATCTGTGCACGGCTTCCTGTTTTCAATCGGGTTGGGATTTAATATTCGCACGACGATCTGGTACCGTGTATACGGAGCTTAACACTCAATTTGCTACTGCAAGGGTTGTCGCGTTTGCTTCTACGTGGTTTTTCTTAAGACTACGTATGTGCAATAAATTCCGGTATATTTCGGGTTATGACTCTATTATGCGTACGACGATATAGTACCGTACGTACGGAGCCTAACACTCAAGTTGCTAGTGAAGGGGTTATCGCGCTTGTATTTACGCGATCGGCAAGGCGACTTAGTCTACCTATCTAACCGCTTTCGCTTGTCCTCATACGTGGCTTCCCATGGTATTTTCGTGAGATATACCGGTAGGCCTTGGTATAATCATAGGACGGTGGTTTGCTACTTTTTGTATGTTTTTTCTAACACATCTTGTACTTGTTTTTGTTATTGTTTTGGTTCCCTAGCTATAGCTCACTGTTCGCGCAAGACACCGGATTCGCAGCGATGACCAACTAGCTCGTCATGCACCCTTGATACTGAGACATTTATTCACGTTATTTTAAGATGCCTTATCGTGCCTTTAAGGGGCTTGCGACTCGGTCTCTTAATTAACGCGATCTGCCGAGGTATCAGTACGTGACAGGGGGTGGTTGGCCGCTAGCCCTGACGTGGTCTCACCCACGCAGGTACACCCCTACGAAGTGAGCGCGCGTAGTGCAGCAAGTCGGGATGCCACTCCCTTGACCTGGTGATACACGTGCTCTTTCACTTTCCAAAAGACGAGTAGCCACTGTGCTGTGCGTGGGGACTCGTTAGTGGAAAGTGCCCTAACGCTGTGAGTAGGGGCGGCCAAGCGCTGTGCAGGGGAGCCTTACTCCTCACAGGGTATCCCTAATTAGTTCGTTCGGTCAACTGACGGCCAAGCCCAATGCAGGGGAATCAGTTGATCGAAACAACACTTGTTTCTGCCATGATTTTCCAAAACTGTTAGTCTTATGATTAATATAAAATCTGGGTGTGCTGTCGAGCAGCACTTCCTCTTGCAGGAGGTAATTTCAACAAGAGAGGTTTTTTGGGGTCGATCACTTGTTATTTGTTGCACCTTACTCGATGGGTGAGAGAGGTGCGGGGTGGTGTGTCGGTGTCCCGTTATGTCTTCGAATTTCTATATTTGGTCGGTTTTTGCTGTCTCGGGGTTTGAACCGGGATTCCAGCAAGGTTGAATTTCGATATACAATGCTAATTCTCTACTTGCTGGAGGTTCAAATTTTCTTTTGCTATTTTGTTGTTGATTCGCTGTTTTTTTATATCTTTGTGAAATGTTGGTCTTTGCCTACTTCGTGATATTCAGTTTATCGTTATTTCTGATTAGTTTTCTGCAAAATTTGCGTTTTTTGGATTTTTTTATGTGTTCTTCGCTGGTTTTTATGATACTCTATTTTTTGTTAAGTTCTCGGTTTAGGTGATGTTTCGAGGATTATTAAATAATCCTCGAAATGAATAGATTTTATTCATTAAGTTTGTAAAAAGATCATCTTTGTTTAAGTATTTTTCCTAAAGTTAACGTTTATTTGTGGGTGGGGGTAGTTGATGGAGATACATGCGACGGTACCCTGTTGTCTTTTGTCTCTTTGGTTTGTGGAACCGCGAGGGTTCCACAATTTAATCTTATCCCCGTTGTGTGGCAGTATTGGCGCCTTGGGCTGTTCCCGTAGTGTGGCCTATTGGGGAGGCAGGGCCTACTGCGCTAGTCTTTGCATGGTGAGGTGTGTGGTCTGCCGGGCGGTTCTGCCTGATCTTTGCGTAGGAGCGGGGGCTACTGCGCTCGGGTCCGCTAGGCGCGGCGTGTGGTCTCAGCGCAAAGGTGGGGCCGACTGTTCTATTCCATCCTTTTAAGGGTGGGTCCTCGCGGTTGCTTGTGTATATCTACTTATTCTTCCTGGCATCTTAGTCCGGTGGGTACCTATTCGCTACTTGTTTGTACGTTTTGTCAATGGTTAATCACTTTAGTGTTTTTTATTGATGTTTCTTTTCCTTTGGTCTGTTTTTGGTGTGTTTTCCGTGTTTGTTTGTGTGAGTTAAATATGTTGGTTAATTGGTATTTTTAATTCTTGGTCGTAGCTGACCCCCTTCTAGTCCGTAGCGGATCGCGGTGGTGGCGTTCCACAGTAGACGCAGAGCCCGAAATCGTGGCAGAAAAGTCAGAAAAAAATTTTTACAATCGGGATATTTGAGCAGGCAGTCAGGTAGAGGACTAATGGCTGCGTTAAATTGTAAAAGGGGAACCTTTTTCACCGTATACCTTCGTCGCTGCGTCAGTTGGAAGTTAGCCTTCGACACGAGTGTTCGCATCGCCCGCTGAACTGAGCGAAAACTACCGTGACTTATAAAATCGATAACTTTAAAGTAAAGTGTTTTAAATCAATCCGGAGACATGGATACGACTTCTGGAGGTATGTAGAAGATATTTTTACATTGGTTGAGTTTAAAATAAATATGTAAATTATTGAAGTGTAGTATAAACTACTGCATAAATAAAGTGAAAGAATTTTGTAAACTTATATTTTCAACTATCCGAAAAGTTATACTTTCTGCCATATTCTGCGACAGCCAATGTCTAGGCCTTTAGTTTATTATATAAGCTTGCGAAATTAACAGGAATTAGCTGCCTAGAGCTGCCTAACTTTGTCTGTTATGGTTTTTGGCAACGTAAAACAGGCGGTTGCCGACCGTGCACGCGCGCGCGGCGCCATACGCCATGCCATGGGGCCATTGAACAGCTGCAACTTGAGCAATAGGACTATATCCATACATATACCATATATAATATATATATATATACATATATATATACAAAATACAAATTCAAGTAAATCATTTATATATCTATTTTTGTAGACATACAACAATACATATATATGTAAGTATATACTAAAGTAATTGATTTGAATCGTCACATTTTATTTATATTTGATACATTTTTATTATATATATAGGTATATATGGGGCATTCCACGCCAAATCGGACAGTTCAATTTTTTTTCCCTTGATTTTGTCATATTTTCATGTACTCATCAAAAATCGGCTTCTGGTACATTTTGAGATGTTTTTGGTCACCCGTTCAAAAAATATTTGTTTATGTTTTTTTGCTCATAACTTCTTTCATAATAGTCTAAATTCAATTTTTTTTTTCATAACTGTTGTTTTTTATGTACTTTTCAAAAAAAAATACGAATAATTATTGCGGCTACTTATTTGTTACAATAATTAAAATTCATTAAAATTTTGATCTGATCCTTCAACACAAATTCTATACAATTTTATGTCTTTATTACAGGGTCCCATTACGAAGGAGTACATTTGACGAGGAAAGAATTATATCTTATTATAAAGGATAATTTGAACGATAATTTCGCTACGTTATTGTTTGGCTTTCTGATTCGCAATCAGTCACTTTCACAACCCGCGTATATCAATTTTGTTCAATTCAATTATAATAATTAAAATTCAAATAACTAATGCAAGTTATATATCATTGTATACGAAAACGTATACTAAATAAGTAAATTATTCCATCCTTTTTTGAGTGGTACGGCAGGAGGGAGTTTTTTTGAAAATTTTTAATTTTTTTAAACATACTTGTCCGCTATATTGGATCAGCCATTTTGTTTACAATAATTTGGCTTTCGGATTCGTAATGAGCGACCCTCAAAACCCACATATAGCAGTTTTTGTCAAGATCGGACACCTTTTTAACATTCATGTCCGCCATATTGGATCGGCCATTTTGTTTACAATAATTTGGCTTTTGGATTCGTAATCAGCGACCTTAAAAACCCCTGCATACCAATTTTCATTCCGATCGGAGGTTATTTGTATTTACTGCCACGATTTCGGGCTCTGCGTCCACTGTGCGTTCCGTTAAAAAATATATATATATGAAATATGTGTAACTATATGTATAAAATAGTAGAATAAATTTTTTTTAATTTTTCGTGTGAAAATATCGGGGACTCAGGACGTCACACCTCCCCCATTTAGTTGAATGCTGTGCTTCGGCTCTGCATCCTTGAAGCCAGGAGGCGAACATAAAGGACTGGGTCTACGCCTTCGAGCGTAGTGGATGGGATCTTCGTCCGTTGATCCGTCCAGGATTCTCATGGAGGAGGGGTAGGCGTTGCATTGGTTGCCCTTTCGTTTCCGCCAGCCTCAATGTATGCAGGTGTCAGCTCTCTGCGTCGATGACCAATTATGAGTAGGAGTCCCGTTATCGAGCTCGATATGGCCCCTAATAAGTGCGGGCTCCAACCGTATATTGAGTGGATGGCGTAGCCCTGGATAAAAGTATTGACTACAAATTTTTAAATTCTTATTACCAAGAATATTCCGATGATACCCGCGGTCGCTGAACCGAACTTAATGAATCCATTCCAAAGTCGTGTAGCGGCGTCTTCGGCTAGGTGATTGAGGGTTTCTTCATCTAGAAGTCCCTTGATAGAGACTCTCTCTGGTGGAAGATTATGACACGCAATTCCTCGTGCGAGGTTGTTCAACAAAGCTGATTTTTCAGCCGGGAACATAATCTTTTCGCGGAGTTTGTCCACATCTTCTTGGGTGTAGATTCCGCTGGTTGCGAGGTTTCCAGCCGATTGGTATTTCCACGTGGGTCGAGTCATTGGCTCGAGTGTACGCGGCGCCATAACTTCTATTGGTTGTGGTGTGAAACGGTACCAAGTCCCTTCTATCTGGTTCTGAGTAGGAATCATTGGATCACAAGTGACTATAGTGGCAGATCTCACCAGTGTTCTTGACGTAGGTGATGGATAGAACGATTCGTTTCTGTAGAGTACAGGTAATTCCTGATAACAAATCTCCGTACGTCGTAATTTGCACTCGACGGAAACGCACTTGATGATGTGGGCCACTTCACCTGCGAAAACGGCCTGAAGCCCGGCCCCTTCATTACCGTGAAGGCAAATTTTTCGGGGAGGAGTGTAGCCGTTGTCAGAGAGTTTTGAAAAATTTGTCGCTCTAGCTCACAACGTTGTCTTATCACGTCCTTATACAGGTTCTTCATTTGCTTTTTCATGTGTTTCTCTATGTACACAAATTTATAATTTATGTATGAGAACATGTCCAGGTTGTTGACCGCTATTTTCCTTTTCGTGGTGAAGGATTCTCCTTTTCTGCCTTCAAGGACGAATATCTTCGGGTGTTCGGTGTTTCCTAGGACGTATCCACAAATGTGATACTCCGAAGGTTTAGCCAAAGCGAAGGTTGTAGTGTACGAGGTAAGCGTATACACGTCTGGCAGTCGAGATCCGTCCTCGATGTCTTTGAGTTTGGTGGCGATCCGTTCGTACAAGTCGTCGCATATGGTGGAGTTGCACGCGTCTAGTGGCGCAATTTTCCAGAGCGCATTGTTTCCATCGATATCCATACGGTGGCCTTCCGAGAGTCTACACTGTATTCCCGACAAGAGAGTAATTTTGCCGGCTTGGAGATTTACCACGGCACGGTTTTGGAAGAGAGTCACCTTTATAGATGCGTGCACTACGCCGTCGGTCCAAGTGCGAAAGGGTACTGTGTACTGTGTTCCTGCACAATTACCATCCATTGAAGCAGAACCCGCCAGCGTGACACTTCGAGTTGTGGTATCGTTGCGGTGTAGTCCAACGATTTCCGCGGCGAAGCCCAGGCGGATTATCCCCGTTTCCTGGAGGCACCTGCATCCGGATTCGTCCATGTCGGAATGCATTCCGCAGTAATTTATTACCCTGTGTTGTGAATTGCCTTCCGGATGTACCTTTGACCGATCTGCGAATATATTGGAAACAGGATAAGTACTCACTCGAGGCAAGAGGGAAATAACCAGACACAAAGATGTTGTAACGAGAAAGTGGTTTATTACTGCCTTCCTTGGAGCAGTATTTAACAATACAATTTTTAACAGATAATGTGGACGCTACAATTAAAGTTTACACTAAATTGCTTTTAATTTTGAACATGGTCCGCAATATGAATTTTGAAAAGAAAGACAAATTATAATTGAATAACCAGGTTGACTTTTTGAAATGTTATTGAGCAGCACACAATTATATTAATTGTGTGCTGCGAGTGATTGAGCTTGAGACAGCAGTGCGTGCAACGTAGCGCAAGCTATGCAGCACGACACGCTGATACCGTTGTGTGACAAAGTTTGTGCGTAATTCACTGCAACCACTCAGCAGTATATTGCAGAGTGGGTGCAATGAATGAACTAAAACATTTCTAGCTAACATTGCTTGAGTGCAGTAATTCCGTGTGAGCTCAGCCACGCAGTCAACACTGCGTAGCACAATACAACAGAGAATGAGGCTGTGCGGTTGAGCAAAAACCATTCGCTGTACTTTCCCAGCAGATTTACTGGAGGAAAGTACAGCGAACATGAGGCACATGCTTAATTATATTAAATAAGCCGGCAAAAATAACATGAGGAGAACGTGGTACAGCATGTGCTGCAACGCACGCCACAGGTGAGACCCAGTGAGGATGCACCAACTTCTCCTCTCCGGCAGTGAATTAATGCATAATTGTGCCAGAGCACTCTTACCTTGAGCAATGAGTCCTGATGCAAGAGATTGAGTATGTCCAATGAAAGAAGTCCGTGAAAAGCTTGAGCCAAGAAATGTGCGTGCTGTTCAATGGATGGGTAGCGAAAAAGTGCCGAATTCCCAAGATGGCTGCGAGTATGAAAGTTTCGTTGGGCGCTGAAGTCAGTTGAGCGAGACAGCCGGTGAGCGAAACCGAAGTCAAGCGAGAGAGAGACCCTCTCGCCTGACGCGGCGTGCCAGTGAGGCACATCCTCGGCTTCGCGAAGCCCGTGCTTCGGCTGTCTTCGCCTCAACCGAACACCGTGTAGTCAAGCAGCGCAACAGGTAGGCGCACGACGATTATCGATCGTCGTGCGCCAGCTGATTTTCCAACATTCCGCCCGCCATCAGCAACGGGGTTGATGATTAATTACTCATTGCTGGGTGTTGGATGAGATTGGCAGAACAGCAAGTTTTGAGATCGGCCTGGTGAGCGTGGTGGTAGCAGTCTTGAGTGTCACCACCCTGGTGAGCCCGTCTTTGCCTGGATGCAACTCGGTGACACGTGCAAGTGGCCATTTGCACGGTGGAAACCGTTCATCCGTGAGCAGGACCAACGAGCCAATTTTAATGATGTTGTCAGGGTGATGCCATTTTGAAATTGACTGCTGCCGTTGTAAATAGTGTGCAGACCATTGTTGCCAAAATTGTTGAATCTTTTGCTGCAACAATTGCCACCTTGAGAGCCGTGAGGTTGCCAAAGCTTCCAGATTTGGTTCTGGGACCATTGTGAGTGCTCCGCCAATGAGAAAATGTCCAGGCGTGAGTGCTGATGAGTCATCTGGATCATCGCTGAGCGGTTCCAGAGGCCTTGAGTTGAGTATAGCCTCGATTTGAGCAAGCAGCGTTGAGAGCTCTTCGAACGTGAGTGCTGCATCACCCACCGTTCGCCGCAGATGGAATTTAACGGACTTTACAGCTGCTTCCCATTTTCCACCCATATGTGGTGCCGCAGGCGGATTAAACTTCCACGCAATCTGTTGATTTGCGAGAGAAGAAGCGATGAGATGATGCTCTTGCGAAGCCTTACTGAACATCTGACATATAAATTTGTGTGCACCAACGAAATTGGTGCCACAGTCAGAGTAGATGGTGTGAGGAATGCCACGCCTTGATGAGAATCGCCTGAACGTTGAGAAGAAGCCGTCAGCTGAGTAGTCACTGACGGCCTCAAGATGCAGAGCCGAAGTGGCGAGACACACAAAAACGCAGATCCAGCCTTTGTGCGTTTTGCTGCCTCGACCCTTCCAAGTTTTGAGCGTGAGCGGACCGGCGTAGTCTACTCCTGTGTGAGTAAATGCGCGAGATGGTGTGACCCGTGATAGAGGGAGCTGGCCCATCAATTGTTGTGCACGAACTCCTCTCTGTCGAGCGCACACCACGCAATGTGATACATGAGATTTCACAGGAGCCCTTCCGCCAACGATCCAATGCGTGAGCCTGACTTGAGCTAGTATGAGCTGCGTGCCTCCGTGAAGAGTACGCACGTGAGCTTGCTCTATTATGAGTGTCGTAAATCGAGAATGGCGAGGCAGAATAGCAGGATGCATTCCTTCATAAGTGAGTGCTGATTGTGACAGACGACCTCCAACTCTTAGTACACCTTCCTCGTCGATAAAAGCTGTTAGTCGACTGAAGGGGTGAGCAGATGAGAGATGCGAGCCTGACTGCAACACTTGTATCTCGTGCTTGAAAAACACGGCTTGGGTGGCTTTTGTCCAAAATGTGTTTGCTGCAGCCATTTCTCTAGCAGTGAGTGGAGCGTTTCCTGCCGATTCTAACCTCCTCCTCATTTTTGCCTCCGCCCTGACACAAAATGAGGTGAGACGACATAATTTTGAGAGCGTTGAACAGCGATGTATGAGTTCCCAATGATACTCTGGCGCCTGTGTTGCCGCGAGGAGAGCTACACCCGGTCGGGCTTCCAAAATGCTCAAATTCTCTACGTCAGTTGTGGCTTTCGGCCAACATTCATCAGGCTTCACCATCCACGGTGGACCTGACCACCACAACTGATGAGAACATAATTGAGATGTTGATATGCCCCGCGAGGCACAATCAGCTGGATTACTTGTGCCTGCCACGTGACGCCATTGAGCATTGGGTGTGAGTTCTTGTATTTGAGCGACTCTATTTCGGACATAGTCCTTCCACCGAGAGGGATGCGCTTTGATCCAGGTGAGAGTTACTGATGAGTCCGTCCACGGGTGAGTAGATGAAATTTTCATCTTGAGCGTGGCTTGAACGTATGCAACCAGCTTAGCTAACAACAATGCTGCAGTCAGTTCGAGCCTTGGTATGGTGAGCTTCTTGAGTGGTGCCACGCGCGTTTTTGAGCAAACAGCTTTTTGAGCGTTTTCTTGAGATTCTCCTTAGTGTGTGTTGCAGACACTGAAGCGCTCGTGAGTGTGAGCTTCCAAGATTCGCAGGTGATGATATGAGAGGCAGCCGAACGATGTACCGGCCTGTAGAATCACGCTGATGCGTGTCGCGAAAATGATCTTCGCATGCCTGCTCCTCTGGTGTGAGTTGACTTACTGTGTCCTTTGGTGGCTCTTCCTGAATCCAAAATTTTGTTAGCACATTTTGTAATTCCTGATCGTCATGTTGCACCGCAGCATGATGAACAGTGAGTGCGTCAGATTGGCATGAGTTTGTTGGTCCAATGATGAGCCACCCAAATATCGATAATTGTGCAATGGGTGCAGATGATGTGCCCTTGAGAATATTTGGTTTAATAACCTGTCCATAAATATCTGCTCCAATTATGATATCGATTGGTCGTGGTGTGAGAAAGTCAGGGTCAGCCAGTTTCAGCTTCACTATGTGAGGCCATGTGCGAACTGACGACTCGAAAGATGGCAAGTGAGTAGTGACCGTGTTGAGAATGTGAGCCAGTACCGTGACTTTCTCCTTGGTGTATGTGGAACACAGTGTGAGTTGTGCCGAGCCATGTGTCTGCGTTGAGCGCCTTCCACCGACCCCTGTGATCGGAATTGATGAGTGCTTGCGTGTTGCGTTGAGCTTACGAAAGAGTTCTTCCGTAATGAAAGTCAATTCCGACCCAGGATCGATGAGAAGTCTTGCTTGATGAGCTGAGACCGATGTGTTTATATCTGCTAATGCAGTTGCCAATAATGTTGAGCAGTTCCGTGTAAGCTGTGCCGATGAGAGGACGACCGCGGCGACATCCTATTCCGATGATGCCTGGGATTGCGCCGGTTGTGCGTCGGAGGCTGTTGCAGGGGGCGCTGCTGGATGCAGCATCGTGTGGTGCCGCCCTGAACAATCCTTGCACCTCCGGTTTGATCGACAGGCTGATGCGTTGTGCCGCCCAAGGCAGTTGTAGCACAGCCGTGCTTTCTCCGCCATCTTGCGACGATCAGCCACAGTGAGCCGCCGGAACTCAGGACACATCACGATGAAGTGCCCCCGAGCCCGACAGCAATCACAGGGATATTCGTTCGCGTTGAAAGTTGACGGCGGAGTGCCACGTGCTGCGCTACCTGCTTGATGTGCCGCGGCGCTGTGCGTCCCGGCCTTCGCCGGGGGAGGGTTCGCAGACGACGGTCGGTTCGAGGTTGTCCCGGTCTTGGGAGTGGCCCTCGCCATCTCCAACGCTCTCACCTTTGTCTCTGCAAACTCCTCGAGCTCAGCGAAAGCCGGGAATTCCGATGTGCGTCCTAGCTTCGTCTCCCAGGCCTCACGCGTGGTTTGGTCCAGCTGTTTTGCCAACAACCTCACCATCACGCAATCCCAGAGCTCTTCCTTCGTTGCCAGCGAAGAAAGAGCCCTGTAAGCCTCGGAGAACGAAGCCAGGATTGATGAGAATGTCTTTAAATCCGATGAGCACGATTTAAGTGAGAAGAGCCTATC
The DNA here is from genome assembly GCA_963942595.1 of Cylloceria caligata. Classification (NCBI taxonomy): domain Eukaryota; kingdom Metazoa; phylum Arthropoda; class Insecta; order Hymenoptera; family Ichneumonidae; genus Cylloceria; species Cylloceria caligata. The sequence goes on from OZ012703.1 coordinate 26,140,964, forward strand.
CAGGCGCTCCTGCACCAGCAGCCGCTTATTTTCGTAACGGGAGACCAATGTCTCCCATGCCTGGTTAAATGATTCGCACGTGACTGCGAACCCCTGAATGAGCTGCGCCGCCGCGCCCGACACGCAGCCACGCAGGTACAAAAGCCGGTCGACGTCGGTGAGGCGGGCATCCCGGATGACCAGCGACGTGAACACGTCACGGAACGTCGGCCATCCGGAATAGTCCCCCCCGAACGTCGGCAGCTTTATCTCCGGCAGCTTTGTGTGGGGGCGCGGCGACGCTGCGGGTACCGGTGCAGGAATGTGCCCTCGAGATAGCCTCGCCATGGCTTCCCGAGCTGTGACCTTGGCCTTGAGGGCAACTTGCGCCTCAAGGCTTTGCAGATCGTCTGCAAAGTACTCGTGGTCGACACAGCTCGGAGGGCACGAAGACTCCAACAGCTCGTGCTCCCTCTGGAAGGCGCTGTGGAGCTCCGCGACCTGCTCGACGTACGCGTCAAGCGACTCCATAGCGAGGGTATCCCCGCCCTCATTAAGCAGAGCGATGACCGTCTGCAGATGAGCAATCCGGCGCCGTTGAGATTGGACCTTCAACGCCATCTCGGTTGTAAGCCGAGCTGGCGATCGGGCCTTCTTCGGAACGACGCCGGCCGCAGGAACCACCAATGTCCTTTTATCCTCAAGATCTCCAGGCGCCACCCCGGAGTCCATCGGATTGCCCTCGGACATTGCTAGTCCTGTGCAAACGGTCCAAGTAGAGAAAGTGAAAGATAGTAACGAGAAAGTGGTTTATTACTGCCTTCCTTGGAGCAGTATTTAACAATACAATTTTTAACAGATAATGTGGACGCTACAATTAAAGTTTACACTAAATTGCTTTTAATTTTGAACATGGTCCGCAATATGAATTTTGAAAAGAAAAACAAATTATAATTGAATAACCAGGTTGACTTTTTGAAATGTTATTGAGCAGCACACAATTATATTAATTGTGTGCTGCGAGTGATTGAGCTTGAGACAGCAGTGCGTGCAACGTAGCGCAAGCTATGCAGCACGACACGCTGATACCGTTGTGTGACAAAGTTTGTGCGTAATTCACTGCAACCACTCAGCAGTATATTGCAGAGTGGGTGCAATGAATGAACTAAAACATTTCTAGCTAACATTGCTTGAGTGCAGTAATTCCGTGTGAGCTCAGCCACGCAGTCAACACTGCGTAGCACAATACAACAGAGAATGAGGCTGTGCGGTTGAGCAAAAACCATTCGCTGTACTTTCCCAGCAGATTTACTGGAGGAAAGTACAGCGAACATGAGGCACATGCTTAATTATATTAAATAAGCCGGCAAAAATAACATGAGGAGAACGTGGTACAGCATGTGCTGCAACGCACGCCACAGGTGAGACCCAGTGAGGATGCACCAACTTCTCCTCTCCGGCAGTGAATTAATGCATAATTGTGCCAGAGCACTCTTACCTTGAGCAATGAGTCCTGATGCAAGAGATTGAGTATGTCCAATGAAAGAAGTCCGTGAAAAGCTTGAGCCAAGAAATGTGCGTGCTGTTCAATGGATGGGTAGCGAAAAAGTGCCGAATTCCCAAGATGGCTGCGAGTATGAAAGTTTCGTTGGGCGCTGAAGTCAGTTGAGCGAGACAGCCGGTGAGCGAAACCGAAGTCAAGCGAGAGAGAGACCCTCTCGCCTGACGCAACGTGCCAGTGAGGCACATCCTCGGCTTCGCGAAGCCCGTGCTTCGGCTGTCTTCGCCTAAACCGAACACCGTATAGTCAAGCAGCGCAACAGGTAGGCGCACGACGATTATCGATCGTCGTGCGCCAGCTGATTTTCCAACACCCTGGTTATTTCAATTTTGCACTGAATGACCGTGGTTTCGTCGAATTCCGACAGCTGTAGTAGTTGAATGTGAGTTCTCTCGACGGCACTTCGCACTCCGCTACTCCTTTGAGTGAGAGGGTGGTGACGTTTAGGGAGGACCCGCTACAGTCGTAGCCAATTAGGCCCGTGATCTCCATTATCCTAATGCCCATGAAGAGCAACATAGTGAGCATGTGTACCATCCCGAAAAGAGATGATCGTTAGCTTTTACAAATTCTCAGTTTGTTTGAATGGATGTTTTTCTGTTTTCCATTCAGTTTGATTTTGACGTTTCCGCCGCTATGATTTTCCAGTATGGGACAAGGTCCAAGATATTGGTCGGCGAATTTCCCTCCTTTGTGAACGTAAACCAGGTCTTCCACTTTAAAATTTTGGGAATTGATTCGCTAATCGTAATAATCTTTTGACTGTTCTTTAGCCCTTTTAAGATTTTCTGCAGCCATTTCCTGTAACCCGTTCATTTTCGCGAAAAGGTCACGGAGGTAGTCCACGTAAGTTTGGCGTTGGTTTTCCTCTAGCCTGTCATGGTTGGATGGCTGTCTAGCTTGCCTGCCAAAAACCAACTCGTGTCGCATAAAGCCCGACCTTCATGACGACTAGTGTTGTAACAAAACATTGCCATTTTCAACAGTTTTTCCCAATAGGTACGTTGATTGACAAATTGTTTCAAGTACTCGGCAAGTACATGGTGAGAGCGTTCTACCGAACCATTCGTCTGTGAATGGAAAGCAGTGGTACGATAGTGCTTGATTCTGAATTTTGGTGCCACGTCTCTCATGAGACTGCTGCAGAAGTTTGTACCCTGGTCCATTAACAGAGCTCTGGATGCACAAAAACGAGAAATAAAGTTCTTCGCGAAGGCTTCCGCGACATCGGCCGCTGTGGTTCGTCGTAGCAGAATAGCGACTGAATATTTCGTCAATAAATCCTGAATGGTGAGAATACTGGTGTGACCTTCTTCCGTTGTCGGAAGGGGCCCCATGATGTCCGTGGATACCTTATCGAAGGCGTTACCAGGCGTGTCGGTTAATACCATTGGTTGTCTAGGTTTGACTCGAACCAATTTTTTCAACTGTCACCCTTGGCAACCGTGGATGAATTCGTGTATGTGGACCTTCATGTCCTTCCAGAAGAAATTGTCGCGGATCCGTCAATATGTTTTGTTGACCTCTTTATGACCTCCGATCAGGGAGCTGTGGCATTCTTGAATGATGTCTCCCGCGAGGTTATTTTGTATTAGATAAATTATAGTGTTCCAAGGTATTCCGTCTATCTCCTCGGTTTTTGCTATACTGAGTGAATTTATTCTTAGTTTTGTCACTAGATCCCTCAAGGATTGTATTGCCTCTGTGAGATCGTTATGTGAGCATTTGCATGAAGGTCGTTTTTCACCGGAAGTGCGAGGTATACCTTGAATCTTACACGGGTTGCACTTAATCGAGCTAAGTTAAGATTGTCTTTTTCCGGGAGATTCCGCGTTGCGAATAGATCTTTTGCGCCGACATTGATTGATTGATTTTTTGTTGTAGTTATGTATACTAAATTGTCGGTACGCACACCGACGATCACGAAATCGGGAAGATCTTCCTCCACGATTGGACCATCATCTTCATACGAAGATGCGTCAGTTGATTCCGACATCACCTCTACGATTGTGCCATCATCGGGTAGCCTTATGACATTATTTAATGGGCCAGCAGAGGACGAGGGAGAACCTATCGGCGAGTCTGTGTCTCCCGTAACAAGAGTATTCGCAGAGGTATTTGCCTCTTGCACGGTGGTCGAGCAATGCGCGGCCTCTTTCTGCATTTTCTTAGCCTTTTTGGAGCGGGTGAACATAAACGTGCCACCGCTCGGTTCGTCGTCGTCTTCTCGCAATCTAATAGGCCTAACTAGGTGAACCGTTTTAACTGGTACTGGAGGGTTGCGTGAAGGAGCGTCAGCGTTGTTATTTGCTGATCCTGATTCATAAAGGATTTTGTAGTCGTAGTTTTTAAGGTTGAAACGCCACCCAACCAAACGATTCGATGGGTATGTTAACGAATCTAACCAAACTAAGGGTTTGTGATCCGTAATTAAAACGAATTCCCTACCGTAAACGTATGGTCTAAAATAGTTGACCGCATAAATTATTGCGAGACATTCTTTCTCAATAACCGAGTAATTGAGCTCTGCGGGCGTTAATGTTCGCGAAACATAAGCAATCGGTCGGTCCTTCCCAATCTCGCCCTGGCTGATTACACCTCCGATAGCGTGAGCAGAAGCATCAGTTACACGAACAGTTCGCCACTCTGTAAACCGCACAATACACGATCTATTAAGCGTTGGGACGTAGCGGGGGCATTCGTAAGCCCAAAAGGCATTCGCGAGAATTGATAGCGACCGAATGGCGTTGAGAACGCTGTTTTGTGTGCATCCTTGAGATCAACCTTAATCTGGTGGAATCCACTAGCCAAATCGAAGACAGAAAAATACCGGGATTGGCCTAATTGGTCTAGGATTTCGATAATATCAGGGAGAGGATAAGCGTCCCCTACAGTCTTATTGTTCCAATGCCGATAATCTATTACCATTCGCCATCTCGATTTTCCGTGTGAATCGGGTTTTTTTGGAACGATCCACAACGAGGTGGATCAAAGATTTTAATAGTTAAATTCGCGTTTCGTTGTCGACCGAGGTTGCGGCGACGGTTTTCGAACTATGGTTGTGAGCGCAGCGCTCCCCACGAGGAATATTCTGCGCGCTTATGGGTTCGCAGTTACCATTGGAGGATTCACCAAGCTGGTTGTGGAACTCTTCAAATGCCAATAAGGCTACTGTAGGTACGGTGAGTTCCACGCCTTCTTCGGTGGTGTTAAATGCTTTCAAATACGCCACCCCATTATTATTAGTGACTACCGTTTCACCGTTAAAAATTCCTTTGGCCACATTTAAACGGGGTATATACCCTTCGTTAACTTCGGAATTTCTTACGTGAACATGACAAATTTTACTACAACTAGCCGGGAGAACCACTGTCTCCTGGTTTTTAAATTGCAAAACGTTATCTTTTCTACTGACGGCCTCTCTGTCCTAATCAATACTGGCTCTATTTTTACCGTGGAATTCTGCGCCAAGAATTACATCCTTATCGATGGGAAAATAATTTTCGACCACATGAAATTCGGTACCCGTACCGAGTATATTAATGTCGGTTGACCCTTTCGTGAACACGAGTCCTTCTGAAATGCCTTGGAGGCGTAAAATATCCGTATCGTTAACCGGCACGTCATTTCTTAATACCTCTTGTTTTGTTAAATTTGGGTCGGCACATGAGTCAACCAAGAATTCACCTGTTTTTACTAATTGAGGCGAATTTATGTCCACCGAGGAGACGAACGAGTGCGTTTTTAATCGGGCATTGGCTGTACGGATGGTTCCGCTACTTAGACTATTCGCACAGGGCGTTCAGGTTGCGCTTCCGTTCGGCGTGCGCCTAGGTTCGACGAATGAGCGGTCTCGTTTCCCGATGTGTTACGTTTTTCGGCATATTCGCGTTTGTGACAATCCTTAATCTCGTGCCCCGGTTTATGGCAATAAGCGCAAGTTTTCGCGAGAGGTCGCGATACTGATGCCGCGGCTGGATGTCCCGTTTTTCCCGCTCTAAACGGTGGTCGTTTTTCGGCGAATTTTTTCCAGCAATTTTCCGGAGTGTGATTCGAGTAGGAGCAATGTTCGCAGGGCACGACTTCGGTTTTCGCGGTTTTTACCTGGGCCGGTGATTTTTGCGGAATTTGCGATTTGACTAGCGCGACCCTGCTTTTAAAGTTTTTATCGTCGCGCTCTAGATCTTTTTCGACTCCGATGGCTTCAGTATAAGCCTGATTGAGATTTTTGTACCCCTTAAACCTCAGACGGAGGCGGGAATCGTGAGGCAACCCCATAATGAAGCACTCGAGGGTATTACCCTCAAGATTTCTTTTTTGTATGGGCGTCAGGTGCCTACAGTTCTGGGTTTCGCCTTCTATGATGGCCGAATGTAGATCTTTCGCGCGGCTAATTTAGTCAAAGACGTGCTCAGTTTCGCCCTCCATTATGTTGCCGAGTTCACCCTTACATTGATTGACAGTTTTTACGGCCCCAAAAATTTCTTGAAGCCGATCCGTGAATCCTTCGACCGTTCTAAATACATCGTCTTCTACGGCGGTGTATGCCCGCCCTCTTAATTTGTTCCGCAATAATCACGCGAAAGTGGGTTCGAGGTGGAGGGGGAGTAACTCTTTTGTACGTTTGCAAGCGCGAGCAAATTTTAAAATATAGGGACTATGCCCATTAAAAACAGGTAGTGACTCGAGCACATCCTTGAAAGATAACTATGTGTTTAACCCCTCTCTAACTGGGGGTGGAGGATCCAAAATTTGACCTCCGGCGGGGACCCTGTTCCCTGTTGTCGAGAGCAAAGCTATTTCCTCTTTTAAAGTTTGAAAATCTCTGGTTAACCTTGCTACCGCATCTTCGTTTTTTCGCGAGGGCATAGTGGGTTTAACCTCTAGGAGTTCAAGTTCCCAGTGCTGGATATCAATGAGGCGTTCCTCGTGTTCTATTTCTCGGTCCGCGAGTTTCGATTCACGAATATCGAGAGCGCGTTCGCGTGTTTCTACTGCAAGTTTGCGTGCACGAAATTCTTGTTCGCGATCGTTTTGTTACCCTTGTTTAGCAATAAGCTGGTCTTGCAGAGTCATTAATTTCTCGGAGAAGAATTTGGGGGAGGCCCTATCACCCGGATTATCCGCGGCGTTTTCGTCGCCCATTGTAGTTAATTACAGGACGGCGCGTACTTTTGCTTACCTTTCGGAAAGAAGAAGAACGGGCAAGACCAACAGAATTCTGAATGACAGAAATATCCCATATAATTCCCAAGGTTACCCCACGCTGAAGGATTTCATGCAATGTATGCCCGGACAGCGTGAAAAACAACTAAGGGTGATTTGTTTCGACAGACAACACAAAAAAAGCAGAAGGGAAAACCGACATAGCCCCGCTAATCACTTTACGTTATTCTTGCACGGTGCCTTCAGCACTGCTTTATTCGTTGGTTAAGCAGTTCATCAAATGGGGGGGAGGGGGGGGGGAGTAATCACGACGGTCGACCCTCGTAATAACACGGCCCCGTACATACTATTTTCACCAATTTCTTTTATGATATATATACTGTGGTGTAAAAGACAGTTTTGAACAATTCTATTCGGTCGACCAATCACAAATTGTGTTAATATAAAGCTGGCTGTTTTAATATATAACATATAATGATGTTAGTTCGCATGTAGACGCCGTGAATTGAAACCAATGTTATTGCTAAAATCTATTCGGCAACGCGTGTGCCGTCCTGAGCGGTGACGACAAAATAGCCGTAAAGATTGCGCACGGCTTAGACGCCTGCGCACCTCAGGTGGGAGACAGCTCGCCTTTTCTAATGGCACCTAATATGGGCCTTTTCTTTTTTAAGCTGTACCATCCTGAGTGGCGAAGCTCTGTTTTAATCGGTATGACCGATGAAGAATTATTCTGACTGAAAAATGATTTCGAAAACAATCGTGGAAAATGGTCTCGCTTTACGTTCTCAGTTCGTTGTCCGCGAGTCGTAAACTTATTATTGGTTTATGTCAATTTATTTTCGAGATACATTGAAAACTAAAAGTTGCAACGAATACATCTTCAAAGCTTGAGAAAAGTGAGCTACACCGTTCTGAGCGGTAACGACAAATTAATCACCGAGGACGGGAGAAAGCGTAAAACAACTAGGCCCATTGACACCAGTGGTTTATCGACATTGGATAGAAAAGAAAGGTGACGGGGATTGAGGGTGTAAGGAAGTCGTTGATCACACAAATATCAGCCAGATGACAAAGGATTTCATGTCTCCAGCTGCGCTTGGATGTAATTGCGTTTTGACAAAATATAAGAGGATTTATTTCGTGACATTTCGACCGCTTAATCCCACCGCTGCCACCAAAATAATACTCCTTTTACGTCCTGGACTTTGAAAGAAGGGACGCAACGAAAGAATAATATATTATCTGCTCCATTTTTAGCCAGAATGTGCTGGCTCGGGATTGGAGTACCGCTGGCTCAGGGTGGGTTTGAATAAATAATTAATTTAAGCACAGAATTAACCACAATATGCACTATATATATATATATAAATATATATAAAACAAGAAAACAGTATTTTAACACAATTATGAATAGTTCACAAATAAACGTTCAATGCGGGAATACAATTTTGGATGGTCGAACATATTATATATTATATATTAAAACAGTCTTTAGCGCCACTATATATTGGGTCTGGGAAAAAGTTCGTAGCGTTTTTTTAGTAAAATTCAACTGGTTTTCTTATAGTGTGAAAATGAATTTATTTAAACTAAATATGCTCCATTATCATCGACAATGTTTCGCCATTTTTCGGGTAGAGCCATGATGCCATCGGTGAAGAACTTCTGTGGTTTTTGGTTGAAAAACTAAATCAAGTGGTTTTCACAGACTTCATTTGAAAGCAGCTTAATTCCATGGAGAGAGTTCTGCAGAGTTCGAGTTAAATGATAGTCAGAGGGTGCTATGTCTGGACTATACGGTGGATGCATAAAAATTTCCCAACCAAGCTCTCGCAATTTTTGACGGGTCATCAAAGAAGTGTGTGGTCGGGCGTTGTCATGATGGAAGACAACACCTTTCCCATTGATCAATTCAGGCCGTTTTCTTCCAATTGCTTGGCGTAATCTCTCTAGTTGTCCACAGTAGAGTTGCGAATCAATCGTCTGACCAACTGGAAGTAGCTCATGGTGGACGATTCTCTTCCAGTCCCACCACACACACAGCATCACCTTTTTCGCCGTCAATCCTGGCTCCGCGAACGCTTGTGACGGCTCACCATCCCTTGTCCACGATCTTTGGCGCTTCCGATTATCGTACGTGATACATTTTTCATCACCGGTTATGACACGTTTCAGAAATGGCTCGATTTCATTGCGTTTCAGCAGCGCATCGCAGATGTTAACTCGGTCTATCATGTTTTTCGCGCTCAACTCATGAGGAACCCATACATCGAGCTTCTTTTTGTAGCCAGGTTTGTGTAAATGGTTCAAAACAGTTTTGTGGTCAATGCCTAGCTCCATACCAATATCGATACTGATGATATGCTTATCTTGCTGGACTTTTTCAAGCATTTCATCAGCTGTGATTGGACGACCAGAGTGTGACTCATCTTTCACATAAAAATTACCAGAACGAAAGCGAGCGAACCATTTCCGCGCAGCAGATTTTGATAAAGTACCTTCACCGTATACAGCAAAATTTTTTTCACAAGCCTGCGCAGCGTTCTTCCTTTTGTCGTAATAATATTGCAAAATATAGCGCAATTTTTCATTACTTTTCTCCATTTTCAAACGCAAACAACTTTCGAACCACTGCACCAAGTTCGATGTTTATACACTCAAAGTAACGCTCAAAGTTTCACCTTTCCAACGAGCGTTTAGTGGTGTCGCTGCGATCTGTGTTTCCTGACTTATTTGCAATTGATGCCATCTATCGGGAAAAACGCCACGAACTTTTTCCCAGACCCAATATATAGCCTCCCTACAGGATTTCCATTAGATACATTATTTTTTAATATCCTTATGGCTGATTGAATAGAATGTTGCTTGTCCAAACTCAATTACACTCCAATTTTATATAAAAGATATGCCGACGATATGTTTATCAGTCTGAAGTGAATTCTATTTAAATTCAAAGCCCCGATCAAATTGTTCACATCACTAACATAAGAAGAACTAATAATTCTATTTACCCATTGAAGAGAATTTTAGACAGTGACAGAACTTACAACTCTAGCAGCAGTCTTACAAAATGCTGGCTGATAAATCTATCTGGTAGTTTTCATTGTATGGACCCAAATTTGGTTATCCTTACTTATACACAAAAGAAACCAAAGCTGGCATTCAGAATATCATTTCTGAATTTGAATTACAGTCATATTTGATTCAGAACGATAAGTTAATTAATGCCTGACGCTCACTAACTAATATTTTATGCAACTTACATTATATTGACACAAAAAAGACACTAGTAAAGTCATAGTTGATACCGAAATATTTCTATCTTTATAACCTGATAAAAAATAACCCGTGATGACAGAGTCGATAGCACTGTTGTTCTAAACTGTATTGATTACATACAAGATTCCCTTGTACTCTTAATTGATGAAATTATTTACAAGATTATAGCAATGATTCCATCGCAAATTGTAAACAAATTAGTTACTAGACGTCCAGATATCTAAAAACGAGCAAAATTCAGAAATGAAATTATTATTATTCAAAACCTGATATAACGAATTTAGCTAGAATGTAAACTCTACCAAAAATACGCAAACTGAACATCCCAATAAGGTTAATAGCTTTGTGTATCAATTGTGTTACACAGAAAATAAACTGATTTTATTTACAAAATGATGACGAAGCGTATTAAGAGTCCGATTTCTAATGTTAATGACAGTTTCTCTCTGAAATCATTGGTTTCACACATTATTTCACCTGCTTCATACATTTTAGTTTTATTAGATGTGTACTTGCTTTAAAGAAATGTTCCTTTATAATTGAATTCAGAAGAATGTTGCTTGTCGAAACTTCATTACACTCCAATTGAATACAGAAGACATGTTGATGACGCAGTTATTTCTTTATCATGTGATCAAATTCAACAAACTTCAACAATTTTCAATGCTTAGCATCCGAAACACCAATTTACTACTGAGAAAGAAAAATATGATAAAATACCTTTCCTGGATTTGTTATTAATTAGGGAAAATGATAGCATTATCACAGATTGGTATCGCAAACCTGGCAGGTTTATTAACTTTTTCTCGAATTACAAAAATAGGGATTATATACGTGCTAGAAGATAGGGTATTAAAACTTTTACATTCACAATTTCTGAGTAAAAACTTGAAACTCAGAAATGACACGTTACTCCTAATTTATAATTATTCATGTTAAATGATGGACAATTACTACTATACCCTGCACTCAAGAAAAACATCAAAAAGTTGACACAAGCAGAATTATGAATTTTCCGCACCGCCTTAGTACGAAGAATACACGGAAGAGGATAAGAAAGAGAAAGAGAGGTGGACGTAGCAACAGTTGTAAACGAGCAAAGTCCAACAAACTTTTTGACACACGCGTACGAGTGTATGAAGTTGGAGCATCACTCATTTACTATACATCCAACACAGAAGAGTATAGAAGCATCATAATTGGTAAACTACACACAGATAACCAGCCAAAGAAAGACCAGCTAGCCATCCGAAAGAGGAGCATATCACCAGCACCACTGCAAAGAACAGGCCTGATACCTCTGAGGCAGCTAAGAGGAATCCGAAGGCATCAAAGTCCAGCCACTGACAATGAGTCGCAGGAACATCCGAACCAGTAACATATCAGGGGTACAAATTGAAAATGCGGGTTTGATAACAGATGGCGTTACTAACGCTATACGCATCAGGCAGTACTGTGACTATGTTCATGTCAAAGCTACGTCTTATAGCTTTAATTTTCAGTATGTGTCAATTTGTCGCAGTGTCAAATTCATAGTTTTTTTGAGCTCTCAATATGTCGAGTTTCGTGCCAACAAAACAGCATTTGCGGGAAGTTTTAATTTACTTCTTTAATTTGAAGAAAAGTGCTGCTGAAGCACATCGATTGGTCTCCGAGGCTTATCCGAGTCATGTTCCATCGGTTTCAACGTGCGAGAGATGGTTTGTGCGGTTTAGAAGTGGTGATTTTGACGTTGAGGACAAAGAGCGGCCGGGCCAAGTGAAAAAGTTTGAGAATGCTGAATTGGAGGCAATACTCAATGAAGACTCGTGTCAAACTCAACAAGAGCTCGCAGATTCATTGGGAGTGACACAACAAGCCATTTCCCATCGTATAAAAGCCCTCGGAATGATCCAAAAGCAAGGACATTGGGTGCCGTATGAGCTGAAGCCGAGAGACGTCGAGCGCCGTTTTTTTGCATGCGAACTGCTGCTCGAACGGCAAAAACGGAAGGGTTTTTTGCATCGCATTGTCACTGGTGATGAAAAGTGGATCCATTACGATAACCCGAAGCACAAAAAATCATATGGTTACCCCGGCCATGCATCATCATCGACGGCCAAACCAAATATTCACGGCGCCAAGCTCATGCTCTGTATTTGGTGGGACCAGCTGGGTGTGGTGTATTATGAGCTATTGAAATCGAACGAAACCATCACAGGAGCACTATACCGAACTCAATTGATGCGTTTGAGCCGCGCACTCAAAGAAAAACGGCCACAATACGAGCAAAGACACGACAAAGTAATTTTGCAACATGACAACGCTCGGCCACATGTTGCAGCGCTGGTCAAAACATACCTACAAACGCTGAAATGGGAAGTCTTACCCCACCCGCCGTATAGCCCAGATATTGCTCCTTCCGATTACCACCTTTTCCGATCGATGACACATGGCCTAGCTGACCAGCGCTTCCATTCTTACGAAGAAGCCCAAAAATGGGTCGATGACTGGATAGCAGCCAAGCCGGCCGAATTTTTTCGCGACGGTATCCGTAAATTGCCAGAAAGATGGGAAAAAGTTGTGGCTAGCGATGGACAATACTTTGAATAATTCATTTGTTACCATTTTTTCAGAATAAACGTTCAAAAATAGAAAAAAATCCCGCATTTTCAATTTGTACTCCTGATAACATTTCAATCAACGATACCTCACGATAGAAGGATACCAATGTGATATGAATGAACCATATCCAGGGGACTAAAAACACCCTTAAAAGGGACGTCCCTATCGTCATCTCCATGCGCCGATGCACCGAGGATGCATCTCGCTGATGCCTCCACCGCAGCGGCGGCGAGGCAAGCTAGCAGATAGCGTAGCCAGGGGAGCTCAAGCGAGAGCTCCGTCCGTACCACAGGTCCGCGATATATACTATAGATATAGGGTACGGTAAATCCGAAGGCGAAGAATGCTAATAGACCACGCTTACGTTGGTAAATTATCGATGAAGAGGCCGGTATAAAAACACGCTCTCATACCTTCCGTAGAAATTATACTTTCATACCTCTAGAGAAATTATTTTATTATCTTTAAATCCCCTTTTTCGTGGACATGATTATATAGACGTGCGTGAGCCCGGGTAAAGCTTTTTGTAAGATGCTGTAACGTAAATTTGCTCCTCAACGTACCACGTTACCTATAGCTGACCCAAGCTATTTTTCCTTCCTTTTATTTTCTCTTACGAGTTGGGCGCCAGGCGCTTACGCGCCGGAAGGAAAAATAACGAGATGTTAGGCCAGACTCAGCCCAGGCTAGCTACAGCTGTTCGAGGCAGAGTGGGTGGTTCGGACTGTCAAGCCAAGAATTATCCTCGAATAAAAGGAAAATACAATCCAGTGATCCAGATAAAATGAGTCATTAACGTCGATGAACAAAATAAATCACCAAAATAGGGTCAATAAATACCCCTGACCGGAACAATAAACAAAGTCAAATTAATAAAACAACACCAATAAATAATTTACACAACGATAGCAGGTACGGGACTTACAGAGGCCACTCGGGCAACTTCTTTATTTCTTAACAAACAATTACGAATTTTCCATAAACATTGATAATGAATTCAAACAGAATGTCCCGTAAACGTAACTCTTTAACAATTCATAAACTTAATCATTCTATCCGCATATTTCATCCCGGCACTCGTCTCGGCTCTCACTCTCTCCCATACCCGACCTATATTTAGACGGTTGCGATAAACGACCAAAACACGGCCTAGCAAAGTAAACCTGAAAGGTCGCCTCGCAATTCGGCTCGCGGTACGGCCTACACCGAACTAATCCCCCATACATCCAACAACTATAACTACGGGACGTCGGAAGGTCACGTACGCGAAGCCTTTACTGATTCGAACCTCCCAACTATCACATTGCAGGCCGCGAAATCGAGAAAGTATCGTGGGCCAAAATAACAAAATAGATCCCTCAACTATTCCAAATAACGGATTACAAATGTCCCAGCGAGATATGTCTCGAGCCGTACCAATCCCTCGCGACCAAGTTCCAAATACGGGACGACGACCGAGCCCGCACTGCATAAGCTCACAAAATAAAATAAAACAATGTCCGACATAAGAAAAATAAATAAAGTGATCCAAGTCCATATAAAATCAATTGCCCGGTAAAATCCGCGACGTGGTCTATCCCGTTCAAATCCCTCACACATTCAAACAAACACGGGATAACGGCCTAACGCACGCACGGCTTTACAGTACACGACTACAGAACAGTAACAACGAACGAACTATTTATCATGGCCAGATACGCCTCGAACCGTACGAATCCCTCACGATCAAGTACCAACACGGGATGACGGCCGAGCACGCACTGCATGTATTCGCAGAAATAAATAATGTCCAATATAACAAGAAAGATAAATAAAATAAAATAAGACGAATAAAATATTATAAATCTATAAGTGTCAATTATGCCTGAAAGTCCGCGACACGGCCTATGCCATTCAAATCCCTCACACACAATCTGACCACGGGATGATGTACCAACACGCGCGCGTTCTTACAGCAAAACGACTACAGAACAGTAACAAAAAAAAAGGACAACGAACGAAGTGACTTCTTCCCGGCTCTAACCGCCAAACGATCACGATATTACACTCTACTCGACGCAGCCTGTCCCGATACGAATAGTACTCTGTGCGTGGTATATCAGAATCGCAGGTACGACTAAGTTTGAATCGAACTTTCCAAAGAATTAAAAAACAATAATAATCAAATAATGGCGAAAGACCGTAGAAGGGAAGAGAGCTCACCGGGACGATGACGATGCGATGTTCCTTGCTAATCCTTCTTAACCCAAAACCGTCTCGGAATTCTCTCCTCTGGATACCATCCTCGATTTACCCCTCGTTGTTTCAAAAGATATGCCCCGGTACCCACGATAGGTGGTGATAGATTTCGACGAAATCAATGGTGGAGCGGGACGATATGATACCCGCTGCTACGTCCTGTTCGCTCGACGGTAACCGGGAAAAAAGCCCTGAGGTCCTGCCGGCACGCGTGCCCGTCAACTATGATCCCCACCTATCGGTCTGAACTCGGTCAATTGGGGGAATCGGTGTCACCGGAGCGCCTCGACTGGACAACGCATAAAATTAACAACCGATCCTTGGGATGTATAACTCTGCCCGGTCGGTGAACCCCAAACGACTGATGGATCGTTGCTAGTAGGTGCTGATCGGCCACAGATAGCGTCGTATCGTTAATCGATCCACATCCAGCGGGACAATGATATTTCCCAATGGATCAAGATGGAAAGAGCCGGTCGGTGTAATAAGTCGCATCCAGAAGCCAGCCATCAGCATACGCGGGGCTCCCCTCCGTCCGGTCGTACAAATTAATAAAAGAAAATAAAAAAACGGAAATAATTAAATAGAGTACGGCGATTATTCCTTACAGCCCTGCGAGATCGTGTTGGCAGCCGTCGTGCGAGAAGGACGCAGCGCTGGAGGATTTTGCCACGTTACAATGCATAGTTGCCCAGAATCATTAAAAAGGAGTCAAATTCATAATTATTAACGATATTCTATTTTTATTTGTAATAAACTATTATTGATTACATCTTGTTGAACAAACCCTACTTTTACCCAATACTGAAGCTTGTACTAATTTCCTCCCTGCACGAGTCCGAACTAAAACCCTTTCAGGGTAATGTTAACGCTAAATACCGTTACAGTATATACATATAATCGTCACAGCTGAAAAACGGTTAGTTGAAAAGAAAACGTCATGTTGAAATCATCTTTGGCTGTTTGTAACCGTAATGAATACTATTGACCGTACCTACATTCGCGATCGACATGCCGTGCTATTTACATTACAACAAATCGAGTACGAGAATACATATTGATGATCCACTACCAGCTCGCAGGTATTGCGGAGGATGTCATTGAAAATGAGCAGTCAACGAGAATAATGCAAGTAAGTTTCTTATACGAGAATGTTAAAACAAAACAGTTTTCATGGAGCTGAAAAAAAGGAGCCTTTTTACTTACCATCATTAGTATGAAGAATTGAAAAATTTTCGAAAATGAATTCCTATTCACTAAAAAAGGGAAAAAACAAATCAGATATGCAGGGGTCTCGGTTATCGACGACAGGGCATGTTTTACCGGTGGAAAGGTAGACAATATTATTCACCGTAAGACCCAATCTACTTATCTACCGTAAGTCCCACATCTGCCCTACTGACGGTCGGTAACATACGTACGGTTGACAGCCGATATACTTTACCGATCGCTGATACGTAATTTACTCATTCGACTGCCAACATTCGATCTCTTTTACCGATTGTCAGTAACATGCCGATTGTCAACAGTAGATGGCGTATCGGCAATTAAATACGGTCCAGAATCCGACAGATAGTGTGGGGGTTAGAGCACCAATTAGAGTACTGGGATAGGTGCTCAGCAGGTGGGGACTGCCTGGGGACCAATCAGGAATGGGGTGAGGTGGTGGGGGATGTGGGAGACCAATCAGTAATGGCGATGGGGTGGTGGGGGGAGACACGCCACTTTCGCGCTAAAGGACCCCACCGATGAGAAGGTAGCACGGGGAGTGGGGGCGGTGCGGGTCTGGACACGCAATAGCACCGAGGGGCAGGGGGGCAGCCACGCCCTGTCTCGCGCTAAAGGACCTCTTCTACTAGTGTTTTATTTGTTATTTCGGATCACCCAAGGCAGCACTCACTGACCAAGGTAGTCATTTTTTGAGTAATTTCTGAAAACAAATTGCAAAATTGTTTAAAAAACGTATAGTTAGAGCTACTGCAGTTCATCCTTAATCCAACGGATCATCGGAAAGATCGCGTGACGCTCTTGGTGAATACCTTAAAAAATGCACTACTAAACAAAATAATTGGGATGAATGGGTTGAAATGGCTATTTACAATTACACACGAATGTATACGAAGGTACTAAGCATACTCCATACGAAATCGTTTTTGTCAAGAAAGCTCCTACCCCTTCTAGTATGCCCCCAGCCGAGATGCAGAAACTCGCTAGGTACGATGAATATCTAACGCAATTCGTCACGCAAATTCATAAAATACAGGGTTTGGGACGACAAAATTTGATGAAAGCTGAGAAAAATTCCAAAAGATATCAAGACAAAAAAATGAACCCCGCAGCATTTAAAGTAGGCAAACCAATATTTTTGCTTAAAAGGCCAAAACCATAAAAACTCGGCGACCACTACACTGGTCCGCACGAAATAAAGGCATATTAACGAACGGTAACGTACATATTAAACTCCTAAGCAGAGACATTACTGTGCATTCAAATCGATTCAAGAAATTGAAAATTGGATTCTCAGATTTTCGAAAAAAAAATTGCCTGAAACATACTAGTATATTACATTAAAATTGTAACGGTATTTACTAGTTCACATTAATTTTTTATCTTCTGAGGGGAAGAATTCAGGCTCAAACACAAGAATAATTAATTGAGACTTCTAAAGTGGGTATAAGTAGGGTTTATTAAAGATAAATGGTAATGATATTTTGTTTTTCGGCTGTGTGGCGCCGTTTACCAGTACAATAAATTTCCCCTTCGACTTAGTAAACAAAAGGTTCCACCATCTTTCTTATCTTCCATCGTCTTCTTCAATATTCTTACGGGCCGCTGGCTGCGTCGTCTGCTACGTGTCGTGACCTGTTGCTGGCGCGCCCGTCAGCTGCGATGCACGCTAAATCCACACGCGCGTCACCTCAGTTTCATTAAAAGTTTGAAATTGTTGTTTTCCACTCCTTTTTCGAGTATGTCCCGTCTGGAAAGTGTTTGTGCCGTCTCAGTTATTCTTTCCAGTCCCTTTTTGTGATATTGGGACCCGCGTGTCACAACTTATCTTGATTCTGTACCGCCATGTGAACACAGTGGATTCTGTTTAATAGTGGTTTCATTTATTTATCCCTCAATTCTATGGAACTCTGGACATACGTAGAACAGCTTGATGTCCTGAGTTGTTCCTATTGAATCTCCAGAAATAGATAAGTTGTTTTCACTATGCACGCCGGGGCCCGCATACCGGGTCTTCTTTTTCCTATGGACTTGCTATCCACAAATTCTTCTCACTTTTTTTTCTTCTATTCTCTTTGTCGTAGAGCCTCGAGCTCTCCTCTTGTAATTTTCTCCCTTGTAAAGTTCGCTCGAAAAGATTCTCTCTTCTGTGAGAGTATGTCTTTCCGGTGCGTCGCGAGCTCTTATTTCTCTATCTTACTATCTATCGCATCTCCAACAATCACCTTCATCCTTTAATTCTTCTCCTCTAGTTCAGCTGGACGAAACTACAACCGTTAACTGATATCCTCGGCTCCTATATTCTATCTAAATGCTAGTGTTTTTTCTCTTAATTTATAGAACTCAATTTATATTCCCTAAATTATCCTAACCTATCCGCTAAGTGAATCTCCTTCTTTTCTTTGAGATTCTCAAATAAATTTAGCTCTTTCACCCAACTAATCCCTTGAACTCTACTCCTGAGCAGCTTGCTTGGTACCTGGTGAGAATATTTTTCTTCATAGTATTTGACTTGTTCTTGTCGTGATTTTCACCGAATAGAGCTCTTGCTCCACCATCATGGCTTTTACACCCGTTTCCCCGCTTCCTTCTCCTGTTCCAGATTTTCTCGTTAATTTTTTTATATAACGCTGCATTCTAATTTTCTTGCCATTTAATAATTAATCTAAATTAAATTAAATAATTAATTTAATTGCCGCTACCGCGCCACCCGCCTTCCCCTCGCCTCCAAGCGAGGACAGCTGGCCGCTGACTCACTGTTTGTGACATCGAGGGGATTTCGAGGTGAGGACGTCAGATGTTTTCGTCGAATTCTGCTCCGGTTCGACGACCCAGGATCCGAATTTCTCAGCGCGTTCAGAAATAATCCGTCGTATTATATCGCCCACTTGTCATACTGCTGGAGGGGGATTGTAACTACGTCACAAAATATACGATGTTTATATGCTTCGCACTCATACCGCACTTTCAAATCATTGTTGAACCATAATCTGTTACAAATATTGCATATATGGCCAAAACTATTAGCCCTACATTTTTTTTGGAATACTTTTCGTACATTTCCATGGGCTGTGAAATCACTGTATGGCAAAATTGTGTTCGTAGGAGCAGGTAACTGCTTTTCTGGTGGTATTTCCAAAGGTTTTAATAATTCATGTGTTGATACGACAATCGATATATCAAAATTCTCTGTTGAGGCACTTGCATTGGCTGCAATCAATAATGCCTCTTTGACGCCCGTTCACTGGCACTTTTTGGCGCCTTTTTTGGCAGTCTATTTCCATGTTGTCTCTCATAATGCGCCTTATTTTTTTCTGACTTTTCATTATTTTTAGCCATGATGTTAAATCACGATCTCTATTTAATTGAATAAAACGAAAGAATAAAAAAACCATTCACTCAAATATAAATTACACTTATAAACCTAACCTCACAAGACTATAAGTTCTTTTTACATTTAAAATCACACTATTCACATATAAATGCATTATACTTATGAAATTAATTGAACAAATTAATAACTCTTTTCTACACGATTAAATACATTGTAGATTCTTCAAATAAAAGAGTAAAAATATGGTAGCGTCAATGGTTAGCCGTTACGAAAACTGAAGAATAAACAAACATTGAGAGCGTTACGACAATTCAGTAGCATCACTGCTGCGTCATTTCTACCATTCCCCTGCGATATCCCCTTCCAACCGTTACAACCAGCACATATCATGCTACGCTACGTACCTATTCCTCCCCTGCCGTCTCCCCTTTTCGACCGTTAGCCCAAGCATCGGAGTGGCATCATCGTTGAGGCACTCTCCTCCTCTGCCGGTCCCCCCAACAAG
Organism: Cylloceria caligata; assembly: GCA_963942595.1. Taxonomy (NCBI): domain Eukaryota; kingdom Metazoa; phylum Arthropoda; class Insecta; order Hymenoptera; family Ichneumonidae; genus Cylloceria; species Cylloceria caligata. The sequence continues at coordinate 26,160,860 of OZ012703.1, forward strand.
TACCTAGTCATTCCCCTCACGCGGTCTTAATTTTCGTAACGCTAGAAAATTGTTGCTCCCTCTGCAAAGAAGTTTCACTTCAAAAACCATAATAATCGCTAACAAAATTCCATATGTATATTACATGCATCAATACCTTCCCAGAATTTGCGTGGTAATATAAAATACGTTTTGCAATTGGGAAGCTCATGACGATCCTTGGGGAAAACATGCTTTATGGTGCTCTAATTGACGTTACATAATCATGAGCATAGGAAGCCCACCACTCGGTCAACCACCTCGTCGCCATAATTCTTCCTCGCTAACTCCCCCCTCCCCCCCCAGACAGAACTGGTAGAAAGCCCTTCAGTAGTATGTGTACACCTTTGCTCTATCCCACTGCTATCCCCACTCCTTCCCCCACCACGCGGCTACCCCCACCACCCCACTCCTTCCCCCACCACGCGACTACCCCCACCACCTCACTTTTCCACCGCCGCGCTACCCACTCTGCTTGACCAGTGTCGGTAACGTGGGGGTGGTAAAGTGAGGTGGTGTGGGTACCTTAGTGAACAAGGAAAAGTAGAGATAAGAGCAGAATGGAGCAAAGGTGTACACATACTTGGAAAAATGAATAAAACTATATACTCACCACCGCAGCTGTTGTAGGCATCTACCCTCCTGCCAAAGCGATTTTAAACTCCTGTCTCTCGAATGTACTCTCTCTCTCACACACACATACACACATACACACGCACAGCGTCGTGTCTTCAATTCATTACTATATCCTCGTCAAAGCCCTCGTCCACGGCATCGATATCGTAGCCGATATCTATCTCATCACCGAGGGCTTCTATAATAACCGCCGCCACGTCCGCGCGTTCACCGTTCGATAATCGAACCCGCGGAACGCTATCGCCGGCAAGAGGTCGCATCATGACAGCGATCAAGTCATCTCTACCGCACGCTTCTTCGACGAGTTGCTCAATACCTGCAACATCCATGCGTTCGAGTCCGTATATTAAAAACTCCATGACAAGAGCCGGCAGCATACTTGCTAGAGGCTCCGGATGAAATAGGTGAAACCAATCGATGTAAATAGTTTCGCCGAAATCGACTAACAACACCTCGCAGTACCCATCAAAGTCCGGGTAAATCACTTCGCCGCGGACAACGCTATTGAAATGAGGCACTATACAGGACATTCCGATATACAGCTCCCCAAGTTCAATGGGTCTTCCACGACGTTCCACTTAATACACGCTACGTATGAGCTCTTCCAGATCGTCGTATGCATCGCACATTTTCTGTGTACGCAGAAACACGCTCATCACACTCTCGACAAACATTACTCGGCACCAAAACGCGTCGCTTAAAATCTCCTTGCCGTATCGCGGATACATATTGCTTTTTATTGTTTGCAAGTAGGATGCCAAAAACAGACTAAATGCTCGAGATGCTGCTAGAGAGTATCACGGGCATAAAGATAACAGCCTCCTATGAATTATAACTAGGTATCCATCACTTTGAATGTAACGAAAGCGGTTTTCGAGCATGCATAGCCCTGTGCTGTGCTCCTCGCAAAGCGCTTGCTCTGCAGTAAAAGATATAGAATATGATTCCTCACAGAGAGAGAGAGAGAGAGAGAAAGAGAGAGAGAGACAAAGATTTCAATTATAATTCTCTAATTATTATGCTATAAAAATAAGAGACACAGTAAGATCAGGTATTTTTTAAATTAATCAATATTTTATGGAAAGCACTTTACACATTTACCGTCGTATGCAACGGCCCTGCAAACACGGTAATCCACGCTCGGAGATTCCTTCACCGTTAATTTTATTTTTATCGCTATACGGAATTAATTTGTATTATCATTCGTAATATCGCTTTTAAATTATTTTTCGCTGTGGGTGTTGTCATCATAGTGTACTTCTGAAAGAAGAATAAAACAGCTATTTAATTTAACGCACTGATCAATAAAAAACATCGTGTACAGAATAATCGATATTGTCTTACCTGATATGCCACGCCTTATTATACAAAGTTGGCAGCGTTGATGATTTTCTGCCACCGACGACAACTGTGGATGAGGATGTCGGGTGACACTTTTCTTTCCCGAAGTTAGCTCTATCTGTACAGTATATGTATCCTCCTCTCGCTCTCCATAACACGAATAACGAACCCTCGGTGTTGGCTCATATACAGGGGCTGCTCGCTCTGCAAGACATTATTTTTTATAATAAAAATAAATATTACATGATTAAAAATTACGATTTTAAAATTATTTTATATTTTTTACTTACCAAGCTCTGCTGCTTTGCTGCTAATCGACATTGGCACACATTCCATGATCTGCTGTGTTAATGAAACAGAGACGAGCGCTCCATCTCCTTTCTATCGCAGACCTTTGCTGATGCTTCGGTTTTAGGACTCTCTCTCTCTCTCTCTCTCTCTCTCTCTCTCTCTCTCTCTCTCTCTCTCTCTCTCTCTCTCTCTCTCCTCTCTCTCTCTCTCTCTCTCTCTCACCGTGACTGACCTCGGTGTATACTTTATAATATTTCGAGCAAAATGTACACTTTATACAATTATTTACAACAGTGTCTTTATCACAAATAGCTGCACATACGGAGAATTATTGCGTTCGCAACGCAACACCCGATGCATGATCAGCGATATGACCATGAAACAGCACAATTATTTCGGACAAAACAATTTTCATAAACTCCGTATCCTCCGTCGTTAGCAAGATCGCGATGTGCTCGAGCGCTTCTTCAAAGAATTCCTTGGAACCGATGATCTCATACTCGCAACTCGTCCGCACTGAGTCTAATTCCGGTGAAAGTATTCGACAATATTTTCACCACTGGTGTAAGAGTACACGTAGAGTTCAAATCGAGCCCAGCGACGATTATTTTACCAAATGATTTATTCAAACCGTACATAACGCGGTTCGCTATATATGGCGATATCGCGTGAGACGTAGCACCGTTATTTGCCATTTTTATTACTATCGTGTAGACTGTAACTTTTCGAATAAATCGTCGGTGGTGTTCATACTCCGTTTTATAGAGATTTCCCCCACCATCTAGTTCCATCGCCTCTTGTTTTGATACTGCAAATCATACGACTGAAAATTGCTAGCCAATATCTTTTGATATTTGTCGCATTCTCCACAACAGCCTAGTAACAGCAGCAGCAGCAAATATATCCCAAAACTCTTGCATACTCTCGCACACCTACAGTAGCGGACAAAAGTTTAAGACGATGAATTACAATTTGGTTCATAGATCTGTCATACAAGTACTAACATTTCTTTCGGCTTGTTGTTTTTTTACAATACATGTGTACGTTTGACCTTCATAATGTAGAAGTCTCGGTCGTCAAATGTAAACAATATAGATTATACAATTTTTTTTTCTTCCAACCATCTGTAAACAGCGGACATTAGTTTAAGACGATCTGTCGAACAAGATACCCGTAGTCGATCCACGCAATAATTTGATATATTAATACTGTAAATAGTTTGTGGTGTATCATCCAGTATCTTGAGTTTAATTACGTACGAAAAGAGTATGGGTAAAGCCCGTAATTTGTCATCAACTGAACGAAAACTAATCGTGTCTCTACGGAAGCAAAATGAGACATTTTCTTCAATTGCAACTCAAATGAATCGATCAGAAACTTCTTGTAAGCAAGCGTGGTACAAGTTTGTGAAGACTGGGGACTAATTTGATCGACCAAAAAACGGTAGACCGCGGAAAACCACGCCAACGCTGGATCGTCGGATTCATCGATTAAGCGAGAGAGTTCGTTTTCGTTCAGCAGTCGATATCAGAGCTGAAATATCCAGTAATAATAATGCACAAATTAGTGTAAGAACTGTCCGAAGACGATTAGACGAATTCAATTTGAAAGCACGAAAGCCACGGAAGAAGCCGATGCTCAGTAAAAAGAATAAAAAATTACGACTGCAATTTGCTAAGGCTCATCGGCATTGGACAAGTAAGGATTGGCAAAATGTGCTATTTTCGGACGAATCCAAATTCAACCGAATTTGTTCTGACTGATAATGTATGTAAGACGTCGAATTGGCGAAGATTTAAATCTTCGATGTGTTTTACCGACAGTTAAGCATGGAGGTGGAAACGTAATGGTGTGGGCATGTTTTTCTCGCAATGGTCCTGGACCAATACGCCGAATTAATGGAATCATGGACCGTTTTCAATACTTGGATATATTGAAAAATACTATGTTACCGTATGCCTACGAAAATATGGGTGATAATTTTATTTATCAACAAGATAATGACCCAAAGCATACGGCTCGGGTAGTGAAAAGTTTTTTTCAAGATGAAAAAATCACTTTATTACCGTGGCCGTCGCAGTCGCCGGATTTAAATCCAATTGAAAACTTATGGTGTACCATAAAAAGAAGGGTTCAAAGAAATAAACCAAAAAATTTTGACGATTTGTACTCTTTGGTTGAAAAAACGTGGAATGAAACAACTGTGGACGACTGCAAAAAATTAATTGATTCAATGCCTCAAAGATGTGTTGATGTGATAAAAAATAATGGACTGTGGACAAAGTATTGAAGGGGAGGAAAATATCTGTATATTTTCTACCAAAAAAATATTTTTTTACGTATAGTCTTAAACTTTTGTCCCGAAGATATCAAACAAATTTATGTTTTCTTTGTTCATTGTATCTAATGTTGTTACGCGCAAAATTGAATTTATGTAATTAATATATATGAATTAAT